>JBBBDQ010002016.1:442500-887500 GCA_037127315.1 Ascarosepion bandense
ATTTTATATTGAATATAAAATTAAATATTTGTTAAAATATTGCTCTTTCTGTGTTTAGTTCTTTCAACACTTATTTTTACAATATCAAAAATAACTAATAACATTCTCAATTAACTTCGATTTTTTTTCATATCTTTTATGCAATTTTTAAACTTAAGATTAATTTCTCGATTAAAATAATTTTTCTTGCAACCATTAAAAATCATAAATATGTATTTACAAAAATATTAACTATTTTGTAAGTAAACTTATCTTCTTTATTCCCATCGCTAATAAAGCTTAAATATAAAAACATGAGTAAACTCGCCCGTGTGTAGGAATGGTTAAAAGTTTTGATGAGATTTTTGCTAAAATTTTCAACTAAATGCAAAGGACAGTAAATCTTGGCTGTATCTGTTATCACTGAACAGAAATTACATTTCAGATGTCAAATATTCTCATAAAATACTCCGTCAGATTAGTAATGGGTATATTTCAAAGTGCTTTATTTTTCAAAGATTTTAAT
Source organism: Ascarosepion bandense (assembly GCA_037127315.1). Lineage (NCBI taxonomy): Eukaryota > Metazoa > Mollusca > Cephalopoda > Sepiida > Sepiidae > Ascarosepion > Ascarosepion bandense. The sequence continues at coordinate 443,006 of JBBBDQ010002016.1, forward strand.
GCACCTTTGTATTCTTTCTCTAACTTGTTTTATTTTCCTTTCGCTCATATTTCATGGAATATAATCACACCTGATATTTTTTATTATTTTGTGTTTTTCTTTTGTTTTTGTAAATAAATATCCCTATATTTTAGTTGAATTAATTGCCAACTCTTTCTTTTTTTTCCGAATTGCCAAACTTAATTGATTCTTCTTTAAGAATTGCTCACCTCTGTAAATTGCCTTAAAGTTCCCTTAACTCAGGCAGCAGAAAAATATGCGATTTAATAGTAATTAAACATTACAACGTTGCCTTTGCTTCTATATATCAACAATTAATCATGAATCCAGCGCAAGCCACAAAGAAGCATTCATGAAATGTTTGCAGAGGCCATCTCAATTGTTGTCTACAGTGTGAAGTGTTGACAATGAAAAATAAAATCACACGAAGAAGCATGAAAAGCCTTAAAGACAGTGTCTTCACTAACTTCTGTCTTGAATCCTTGATAAATATCCCCACACTGACCCTCAGTGTAGAATGCTTCCAAATTGAATACCTTAACTCATATCGAGAAAAATGATACTACAAATATGAATAATATTTTTAGCATCTTTCACTGTTCACATAGCTTCCTCTCAGTTTCTTCTTCTTCTTCTCTCTCTCTCTCTCTCTTCCACCTACACTAATATTTTCATCTCAATATTTCTTTCAGTTTTGTTGAGGTCTATTTTTTTATTTTTTATTCCCATCATTTTGTACTGCTCGTTTTTTCCTTCATTTATTCATTCGCCTTTCTATTTATTCTCCTTTTCCTGCTCGTAAATTCCGCTCCTTCTTTTTTTTTTAAGGAGGGGGAGGTAAATTAATATTTTCTCCTTTTTCCGTTCCTTTCATCCTACACATCACCACTACCGCCGCCGCACCATCAACCCCGCTGTTGATGTACGGTCTACAGCATTCTCTTTACGAACATCTTACACCAGTCTTCTTTATCACAACAAATTCTCGGATATCCTTTTCCATTAAATCCCTTTTTCTCAATTCATTTTCCTCCTCCTCCTTCTTCTCCTCTTAATAATCATCACGATCATCATCTTGCAATTTTCTAGTTCTTTCTTTGAAATATTCCCTTTTTTTCAAGAGTCTATTCTTATTCGAAATTAATTCCTTTCAGTTTCTAGTGACCAATTCCTCTTTATGCAGCTGAGGATCGGTTAAAAAGTAGTTACTGTTTCTCTTTAATTACAATAGATTTATAATACAAGCACATAAAATATAATAAAAATCATTAAAAATGAGTCAGGATTTAAAATTCAGATCCCAATATAGTCTCCTTTCTTCTAACTCGTGGTATTCCACCGTTGAAGGAAGAAATGTACACCTTCATCGATGCTTATCGGATGCTTTTTTAGTCTTGTTTATTTCATCAATATTGGAAAACTGTTGTCTTCTTACTATAACTTTCTTGAAATTCTGAGAGTGCCAAGTCAGATCTATAGGACAAAGGATGCAAAGTTGTCCAGTTGTGCATTGTAATTGCTGGATTCTCAACTATTGTCAGGCTGTCCAAAAAGCACATTAACAGATGGATTTTATCAATGTACTCTTGTAGGAATTGATAGCTAATGAGTATAAAATTTAACAGTATGACTCCTTTCTTGTACCACACTAAAATGGCCATCAATTCTCCTGCAAAGCTTGCTGACTTAAAAATTAGGGTGATTCTAGATGAAGTCACTTCATAAATCTTTTACTCTCTAGCTTATAGTAGTGAACCCAGGTTTAATTTCCTGTAATTATCTCTCTTAAGACTGTGCTATGTATATTGTTCAACAGAAAGCAACCACCTTTTTTCCTTCGGGGAATTTCTCAAGAACCGAATTTGCACAGATTTTTGCTCACCATAGAGAATGCACTAAAATTCCACCATTACCCTCGTTCATCGGAAAGCCTTCACAGAATTTAGCAATAATTTTTCTTATATCAGCCATATTGTGAGTATCAGTGTGTTTGGTTTCAACATCAGTCATAATAGCAATTAGCCGGCTATTGAGAGACCCATCACTAAGGCTTTCTTTTCTCTAGGATTATATTAACTCTACTAACCTATCTCCTTGCTGTGCTTACATTGTGTACAGCCTTTACGTAAATATTCTCTTACGTCTTGTGAACGTTTGCAGTACTTTCTACTTCTAAAACATAAATTCTATTACATTTTTAGTGACTGTGTATATCCAGAGAGATAGCTATTGTTTTTAAAAAGTATTCTTCTATGTGCCTTGTCCTTTCAGGACGTAGGCGATCATGGCCTTCCACGTCTTCCTATTCCTGGTGGCTCTTAGCACGCTTTCTCCTGTATCATCTCCCACCCCCGTTCTGTCATCCACCTGCTCAGACCCTTCAAATATGTTATCCGCTGCTTTCCTCTGTCTCTCTTTCTCTCTATCTGGCCTGTTTGTATCAGGTTCTCCAGGCTCTCCTTCCTCATTTCATGTCCCAGGAACTTTAGCTGTCTCTTCCTGATGCTCAATATTTATTTCCTTTTCGTTTCCATCCTTTTCAAAACCTCATCATTTCTCACATGCTCGATCCATGATATCCGCATTCACAGCACGAATTAAGTAATTTGAAACTTTCTTTCTCAATAGATAGTTTAAAGTGTGCTCTCATCGGAAATGTAAGCATATTATACTTGTCGATAAATTTGACAGTATTCAAACGTGAACGACTAAAAATTAACATGAACTTTTCGGACAACACACTATTAGCGTACGACGGTCGAAATCAATTCGTTTTTCAGTCTTCAGTATTCGCTATCCTGTCATGCAATAATTACTGATACTAAGTCACAATTATTTTATTGTCGAAAAAAAAAACGCTTCTCCTGTAACATCTCGCAACCCCCGTTCTGTCATCCACCTGCTTCAAATATGTAATCCGCTGCTTTTATTTGTCTTTTTCCCTCTATCTGGCCTGTTAGTATCAGGTTCTCCAAACCCTCCTTCCTCATTTCATTCCCAGGAAATTTAATTGTCTCTTCCTGATGCTCAAGCCTTTTGAAGCTTTTGGATATCATATGTTTGAGAGTTATTAGATGCCATCTAGAGGACGGGATATTTAAGTGGAATGCAGTTCACAAAAATAATCACTTGTTGATGGTAAAGTTCAGGTGATTTTAGAACTAAGATTTCCATGCCAATCCAAATTTTCGACAACCAAGAATACACTGACTACATCTACTACAAGGGGTAAAAAAAGGCGCCGCCTATCGGATGGATGCTTGCGGACACAAATACAGGGTATTCCGTAATAGTGGGAAGCATTTTAAATGCGAATTTCTTGGATTATAAAAATGGCATAGAGTACCAAATAAATTCATTACATAACTGATATACAAGGGTTCAATGTATTAGCTAAGACATCAATATAACAACCCTGAGATGATCACAACCACGAAAAGAACATGCACGCGCTCCGCTTCTCTTTTCAAACGCAGGCATGATGAGGGTTCACAGTCAGAAAAAGAGATATTGAAGCTATAAAGAACGGGTTAAGGTTTATTAATTCGGCTTTGTGTCATAGATGACCAAACTCCATACAACTTACAAGTTTTATCCAGAATTATGATCAGAATCATCAGAAGGTTTTTATCATCAGAAGGTTGGTTGTCGGCAGGTTGGAAAGTGTGAGAATAATAATATACATTTTTTATGTTAAAATAGAAATTTATTAAAAGAAAAGTGTAACAAGAATAGTTATTAGTTAAAAGTTCAATTAGAATGTTGAGGGTATTAAGGGTATAGAATATTCGTACTAGTAATTTGTTGGAAAGAGTTTATGCGTACGTATGTATCTATGTATGAGCGTTTGTTTCGTAAGAATATCTTTGAAAAAGTAAATATAGAAGAAGTAAAAGGAATCAGCACACGAAAAGGAAAGAGAAAGAGGACGAATGTCCGGGTCAGCTTGAAGTTTCTCCCGTTTCATTTTGGCTTATCGTCTCTGCTGCTTCCTTCCCTTGACTGACTACTTGACGCTGATCGGAGCCTTTTATTGGAACTTGGATTTTTCGCACTGGATCGTGAAAGTCTTTTTAGTCTTGCAACTCGCTTTCATTGGTAAGAAAATTAATTTACCATCTACTTGCGAAATCCGGTTTCAACCTTTTTAAGCACATGGTCAATCCTTTTTCTACTTGGGATGAACCAGGATTTCACACGTCATCGTAAAATTTTGTAAAAGTGAAAAGGAAAGTTGAGTTTAATTCTTAATTTCCTATCCCATATGTGGAGAAATAAAGATAATTCAACAATTTTTTCCTAGGACTTCTAAATACTATCTGGTAAAAAAAAAGAAATTTTGATTAATACTTTTAAAATCAATTTAGAAAAGACATTATCTTTTTGCTGACCCTCATACATATTTACTTGATTTAATAATTTAAATTTAAAAAATAAAAGTTTTTAACACGTTAGAACTGACTTTAAATAACCTGCAAAGGATTGATAACCCATAAAAACAAATCAATCCTTACAGCCTGCTTTGCTTTGATTTCTTTTGAATGCATCACATCTCCAATTGAATGGGGACAGTTGCGAGTTTAGAAGAACTCAAAAGGGAGCATTTTCAGATTGACAGCAAATTTATAAAAAATCGCATCAGTCTGTACATTACTTAATTGATGATTTCGAATTTATTTCATGAAGTGGAAAATCACTATTGCAATAAATTAAATACAAAACGAAATTACATAATTTGATTCAAAGGGAAATAAACTAGTATTAAACGTTTAAACCAAAATATTTCAATAATGAAGGAAATAACTATAAAAAATATTGGGGGTTTTTTTTTTGCATTATTTCCTTATCAATTTTCAAGCAGGTAAGGTTAAAAAACGATGATTATATGCTATTAATGTACTGCGTTTTTAGTAATTATCGGTGTAAAACTGCAGAATTTACAATAGATTATACATTTGTTATTTGTTATATTTTGCACGACTAAAATGTATTTATGCAAGTATTGTAGAATACTGCGTTCGATACAATAAAATAAAGTGATCTCCCGGATATATCTCCAAACGGCGAACATTTATACAATTTTTTTGACAGATCAGTTTCCTTTTATTAAACAAATTTATTATTGTTAAGTCACTTACAATTTCATTTTAATCCACAGAACATAACCATAAAATGTAAAATACTCATTCCTATTAATAATATTAGAATGATTAATCATATATAATGAAAAAATATTTATTCTACAATTTCCAATAACTAACTTTAAAAATACAATTTCATTACACACACACACACACACACACACACACACACACATATATATATATATATATATATATATATATTTCTTACTTTTCTAATTATAGTGAATCGGTTCTAGTTACAGTAAAATAAATTTTGTTCTGACTAAAAATAAAGTGAATATTTATTCTTTTCGACCAATTCAGTAAAGAAAAAAGAGCATGACTGATTCAGGTAAAACAACATTTTTAGTAGTTAAAAATAATTCCGAGAATAGTGTCTGTTGTTCCAAGCATAAAGTCACATTTCCGAACTTGGTTCCAAAATGTCTTTACTTCGCTCAGTTTTTTTATGCTTCTCAGTAACATTAGTTTCTACTTTCTCAACAAATTATGGATGAGAAAGAGTAATAGTCCCAAATACTAATTATTAATGACATGCAATGTAAGATGCCAGAAATTTCCTGATATGTTACACACCAAAAAGTTTTCAGTTTCTACCAGATTAGCTTACTTTTTATTTACTTCTTATGAAAAATGTACGAAGTTTGTATTTAAGAGAAATAAAAATGAATATGCAATGACTTAAAGGTTAAAAAACATATTTCTTTGAATGAAATTAGTTTTTAGTCTCCCTGTTCAAGTGGAACAAGGTTTTTAGTCTCCCTGTTCAAGACTGCGCCTCTCAAGTCTCGTCCTGGATGAGAGTTTGCATTGATGCTTTTACCCCAGCTAAGAAAGTCAAACTCATTCATCTTCTTGGTTCTCTTCTGCTTGTTTAGCTTCCATCGCCCACAGGAATCACTTCTTTCTACAATACCTGAGTGACATGTCAGATCACAATAGGAGCTTTTTGTTTTTGCTCGTAAACTGTTATTTGCTGATAAAATGAAGCAGTATACATCTCGCAAATTTATTTCCAAAGATTATTGGTGGCTCTGCAAGAGAAAACTCTCGATCCCTTCTCTATTCAATCGATTTGAATACTGTTGCCATATATGGTTGGGTGCTCCTGCTATTCATCTTGAGATTCTGGACAAAATCCAAAAGAAGATCTGCAATATAATAACTCCTGACAGGGCAGCCTGCCCTCAGTCACTTTTTCACCGACGTGATGTGGTTTCCCTCTGACTTTTCTACAAGTATTTTTATGGCAACTGCTCTGACGAGCTTTTTTCCTAGTTCCTAGAGCACATGTACTACTATTCATGCTACTTTATTTTTTCTTAAAAGTTTCGGTTGAGACTTCAACCGAATGTCACTGCATTTTATGTATCATAAATATACAATAAGACAAAACCTGCACTGGTAAAGTAAATTCATTATTTCAATCTAAGTTTTTGAAAACAGTTAACTTTTTCCAGATTTCGTATATTCGTAATTTCAAAAATCTAACTTATTTAAAATAATCTAATATTTGCTAAGAAATAAAAAGGGAAAATTAATAATAATGTTTTATGATTATTTAGTTTAGACTGTTACAAAGCTAGAGTAGGAGGTATCTACAAAAATCAAACTCACCATACTAATGAATAAGAAAAAATGTCAGAAATACTCTCGCTACTCTATACCGTAATAAGTGAGCCTGCTTTCTCGATGATTTTTTTAAGAATCTATTCTTAAGAATAGATTCTTAAATTATTATTTTTTTTTTTTAGAGAATCTATTCTTAAGAAGGATGTGCGTCGAGGTGCAGTGGATATCGGCTCGGAACGAGAAATCGGGAAGCCGAGTTCGAATTCCAGTCAAATTCCTTGCATTCCCTTACGCGCAAATACCCTTGGGAAAGGTATTAATCCGTTTCTTCCCTCCAGTTATGGGTTAAATAATAGAACAGATTGGGTTCTGTAGCCTTTATCGGCAACCAGTCTACCGCAGAAAACAATGGCAACCTACTGCGGGATAATCTTCTGCCCAGTCAGTCATTTCTCTTTCGAGACATGATCGCCCAAGCGTGTATCACGTATGGCACTTAACTGACTAACTGATTCTTAAGAAAACTAAATAACTTTTACTTAATATTAAGCAATTTTTTAACTAACAATCTTACAGATTCAGCTCTGTTTTGAATCCTTAGTTAAGTGATGTAACTTAATCCATCTGCTACTTGTAACTCTTGAAATCTAATTGCTTTAGCCTCTTTCTATTCAACATACAACAATAAAACAAGTGTTTTATTATAATAAACATGGGGTGTATATATCAAGGAAGAACTCTCCCCGAAAAAGTCATTTGATACTTATCTAAACTATTAGTTTACGACAGGAAGCAATAGCTGCGACCTCACTTCCTAATAACGATGTTTCTTTGTGAAACCAAAATTAGCTAATAATGATCACAGGAATATAATTGGTTTTACTTTTCATCGCCTTTTTCCCTATGTTTTTATAGGCAAAGGGTAAATGTCATCGGCCGGAATGATAATGCGTTTTTTTTTTTCAATAAAAAATAAGCGAAAGAAAAAAAAAGCAAAGGACAAAAAGGGGAAAATGTGAAAAATGTTGAGAAAGAAAACAAAAATGTTGTATATATATATATATATATATATATATATATATGTGTGTGTGTGTGTGTGTGTGTGTGTGTGATGTCTTCTGGGGTCTTTGATGATGATGATGATGATGATAATGATGATGATAGGTGTCTGCTCACCCATTCACCAAGCCGATAAAGTATGATCCATGAATCTATTCTCCCGAGAAAACCAACTTTGTATTGAAATCGACTCTTTATGAATAAGCCATTCTGATGAATTTATCTTTCACGCTTTCCCTCAGTCGACCCATTATTTATTCCCGTTTATCGTTACTTTTCCTATCATTTATATAGTTTATTATTATCAATGTTTTTTTCTTTTTTTTAAACGACACTCATTTCAAACATTTTCTTAGATTTTTATTTTTTAGTCATCCTCCTTTTTTTCTCTTTTTCAACAAAGGGAAATTTTCCGATTCTCTCACTTTGAACTTTACTCTCATTACTTGATTCTTATTTTTGCCTTTCTTTTTTCCTTCATTCAATCAACTTTCTATTTTACAGTATCGCTTGATAATACATGCATATATATATATATATATATGTGTGTGTGTGTGTGTGTGTGTGTGTGTGTGTGTGTGTGTGTGTGTATGTGTGTGTGTGTGTGTGCGTGTGTGCATGTATTATCAAGCGATACTGTAAAATAGAAAGTTGATATATATATATAAGAGTGTGTGTGTGTGTGTGTGTGTGTGTGTGTGTGTGTGTGTGTGTGTGTGTGTGTGTGCACGAGAAGGTGCTGAAAAGTTGTCAGTAAGACCAAGAAACAATATTCTGATGCATGGTGATTTTGTTTTAAATGTTTGAAAAGTGGGCTGGATCGAATTTTTTTCAGTACATCCCCATATACATATACGATTATATTTTTTAAATAAATGCCATACAAATCTAGTACTGATGTTTATAATTCTATAATGATATATAATAAAAGATGCAGTTGCTTCAAAGTATTTATTACTGTTGCTTATATATTTCTACGAATCCTGATTTTTGTCTTTCCCTGACTCAGATGATCTAAGAAGTCGATGGAATTTTTATGAATATAATGTTGAGACTGTTTCTCTCTATATTTTATGATGTTGTTTCATGACGAAACAAAACGTTTTGTCAAATTGAGAGTAGTTATATATTTATCTTAGCTTAGATTTGTCACAGCACCACAACCAAGGGACATCTGGTATGGAATGAACTCGCTACAAAACTCGAACTCGATAACTGTTTCATTACATTGCGACTCGAGTATTTTTGAGAATCTTTTGATTTCCCAAACAAGAATAAATAGTAACAATTCATTTTTCTTGCATTTATTTATCTATATAATAATCGTCGTTATATTTCAGTATTTGACACACTATGCACGTGATTTTTCTGTCGCATTAGTTCGGCAGAATTCACTTTGTGCTGATCAAAATGTAAAAATTATTTTTGCTTTAGTTTTTTATAAATGAATACATTATGCTTATAGTAATTATTCTACCACAAACGCAAAAACAAACTAAATGTAGAATAATTGCCGAACCCAGCAAGTAAATGTTATACAAAGATTTGTAAGAAATAAAGAATTAGCACTTTGTTTAAAAAATAATTTTTCTTTTTTCTTGTGTGTGTGTGTAGGTAAGGAAATTATTGTTTCTTGTTTGAAATATGATTGTCCAGAAAACTAGGCGATCACTAATAATGAATATTTTGAAAACATAAAAATTAAAAGCGTTATTATAATGCAATCGCATTTCTTGCTTCTTCAACAACTGCATTAAATCCTATAACAATAAAAGTAACAGAAGACCTTTTGCATTAAAATATTAAAAAAGAAAATCTTTTTAAGCAAGTATTAGTATTTTTTCTTTTTTAACTGTAATATTACATGCGTTCCGTTTTTTTATTTAATATTAATGATTAGTTTATGTAAACTAATACAATCATTTTAATTTCGAATATATACAATTTCTCACAGACTGATTTACTCGCATATAAATGCTTTTCACTTCTACACCTTTGCACCAGATGCACAGACTCAGGCTGGCTCAGCAGTCCGTCAATTCGAGAAAACTTTCATGCGCTCGCTATCATTGCTCTCGTCGTTTAACGTTAAAAACTCACAATCACATAACAATTTATACCGAAAATTGATCATTTTCCATTCCCATAAGAGAATAAATCCAGAATGCTAAATCTTTATTTTATTGTCTAAATAAAAGTAAAACCTTATTTGGTTGTTTGAGTGAATATATGTGTGCGTGCAATTACATATATACCTAACAGTATTCATATTTACATACATCTATAATAATGAATCAGTTATATTCTGCTATAACATGTTATTCTATTTTCTAGCATAATTTTCTTTTTAATTTATAAGTGGTAGAGTTACTGAAAATTATGTTTTTTATGATTGAGCATGACAACGATTCGATGTGCAGGTAACGTGAATTGTTAAAAGTTTAAATTCTGACTGAGATAATTTGTGCTCAGAAATGCTTTTGGGGAAAGGCATGAACCAATAATACCTTCAACCCTAAATAAAACTAGCTGGCCATATTGGACAATCTAGTTTTGGTTGTCAGTTTTGGAAAAGAACAACTTTGAATTCAAAAATCCCTGTAAAAGAAACAGGAAATCAATTCATTATCTTTTGCATGAACAGACATGGCAACACACAGTTTATATGCATGAAAAACAAACGAAGGGGGAAATGTAGAGATCCATTACCGTTAATAACATAATGAACATGATAATTTAGTAAGCCAGTTTCTTACTTTCAGTTTTGCTAGAAAATGAGCGATTACATTTTTTTTTATTTCAAATGCTTCTTTTTTTATGACCACATTTAAAAAAAAGGTGTGATGAACCTTTATCGAGAGAATTTTGTAAATATGAAATATGTTTGTAATCTCAGAAACACGTATTTTATTCTGAAAAGCTTCTTTATTTTGAATATCTTTTTATTTAATGATTTTTGTTTTGATAATGTTTTATCAGTTTTACATAAAATTAAATTAAGTACAATTGTTTAAGTTTTGATTTAGCTTTATTTAAATAATAGATAATTAAATTTAGGCTCCTTCTTCTTCTATGTGCCCTGCCCTTTCAGGACGTAGGTGATCATGGCTTTCCGCATCTCCTTATCCCTGGTGGTTGTTAGCACGCTTTCTCCTGTTACACCACGCAACCCCCGTTCAGTCATCCACCTGATCAGGTCCTTCAAATATGTTATCTTCTGCTTTCCCCTGTCTCTTTTTCCCACTATCTGGCCTGTTAGCATCAGGTCCTTCAAGCCCTCCTTCCTCATTGCATGTTCCAGGAACTTTAGCTGTCTTTTTCTGATGCTCAGTATCAATTTTCTTTTTTTTCCCATCCTTTCCAAAACCTCATCATTGATCACATGTTCGATCCATGATATTTACATGTTTCGAGTTAAAAATTGATAAAAACTTAATAAAATATAGTTCAATTTTATAAATGACTTTTATATAAAAATGTAAAAATATGCATAGATTATTTTTTATCATGTATTTATATAAAATAGTCACAAAATTCATAAAATTGCTTTCTTTCGTATTTCTATACAAAAATTCAAAATCTAAATAAAATACAGACAATTTACTTTTATTAGTATAAAAAATAACAAAAATGAATAAAATACAACTGAATTTCATTTTTTCATATTTAAAAATCAGCATCTGAATAAGACATTGTTCATTTTTATATAAAACATCTATATTAAAAGAAACAAATATGCAAAGTATTTTGCCTTTTCTAATATTTATATATAAAATAGTCACAATATACATAAAAATAGCTGTTTTTAAATTTCTACATAAAAAGTCAAAATCTGAATAAAATATGGCTATTTACATGTTTCGGTATAAAAAATGGCAAAAACTAAAAAAAATCGTTCAATTTCATGTAAGACATCTGTATAAAAATGTAAAAGTATACACAGAAAATTGCTTGTTATCATATATTTATATAAAATAGTCACAATATGCATAAAAATTGTTTTTGCATATTTCTATAAAAAAATACAATCTAAATAAAATAAGGCTAATTTACATGTTTCGGTACAAAAAATGGCGAAAAAACGAATAAAATACAACTGAATTTCATCTTCATATATTAAAAATATCAGATTCTGAATAAAATATTGTTCTTTTTTATATAAGACTTCTTTATAAAAATGGAAAAATATGCATAGAATTTATCCTTTTACGATATTTTTATATAAAAATAGCTGTTTTTCAAATTTCTAGATAAAAAGTTAAAAATCATCACAACATGCATAAAAATATCAGTTTTCATATTTATGTATAAAAAGTTGAAATCTGAATAAAATAAGGTTGCTTTGCACGTCTCAGTATAAATAATGGCAAAATATGTAAGATATAAATGAATTTCTTCATCCTATATTAAAAAAATCAGGATCTGAATAAAATATTGTTAATTTTTGCATAAGTCTTCCATATGAAAATGGATAAATATACATAGAATTTTGCCTTTTATCATATTTTTATATAAAATTGTCACAGTATGAATAAAATTATTTGTTTTCCAACTTTCTATATAACACAGTCAAAATCTGCATAAAATATGGCTCGTTTACACGTTTTGGTATAAAAAATGACAAAATGTAATAAAGTATAATTCAATTTTATATTAGACCTCTCTATAGAAATGTCAAAATATACATGGAATATTGCTTTTTACTCATTAAAATAGTCACAAAATTCATAAACATTGATTTTTTTTCTTATTTCTATATAAAAATTCAAATTCTGAATACAATGTGGATTGATTTACATGTTCTGTTACAAAAATGACAAAAGACGAATAAAATTTCATCTTCCCATATTAAAAAATCAGCGTCTGAATACAACAATGTTCATTTTTATATAAAGATGTATGTATAAAAATAGAAAGATATGCATAGAATTTTTTTTCAAATTACTATATAATAAATAGAAGTTTGAATAAAATATAGTTGGTTTATAAGTTTCGGCATAAAAATAGCAAAAACTGAATAAAATTTAGTTCATTTTCAGATAAGATCTTTATATAAATATGTAAAAGTACTGATACTGCTTTTTATCATATTTTTTATAAAATACTGATAATATGCCTAAAAGTTGCTGTTTTTTCATATTTTTATATAAAAGTCTGAACAAAATGTCTGATTTACATATTTTGAGAAGAAAATGGCAAAAACTGTATAAAATACAGCTGAATTCCATCTTGCAATATTAAAACAATCAGTATCTGAGTAAAATACACGTCATTATCTTGTAAAATGTTTATATAAAAAGGTAAAAATATGCATACAATGTTGCTTTTTTATGAAGTAGTCACAATATGCATATAAATTGCTTTTTTTCATATCTGAATAAAATAAGGCTGCTTTACATCTTCCTATTTTAACAAAATTAGCATCTAAATAAAATATTGATCATTTTATATAAGACTTTTATAAAATATGGAAATATATGCATAGAATTTTGTTTTTTTCATATTTTTATGTGAAATAGTTACAATATGCTTAAAAATAACTGTTTTATATATTTCTGTATAAAATGTAAATCATTTTCATGTAAGGCCTCTATGTAAAAATGTAAATATACACGCAGAGTAGTGTTTTTTACCATATTTTTATATTTACAATATGCATCAAAATTTCTTATTGTCATATTTCAATATAAAAAATTCAAAATTGAATAAAATATGGGCAATTTACATGTTTCATTATAAAAATGACAAAAACAAAAAATACAATTGAATTTCATCTTCTTATTAAAAATAAACTAGAGATTTTATCATATTTTTATATAAAATAGTCACGATATGCATAAAAATAGCAGTTTTTATATTCTATACAAAAATCAAACTCTGAATGAAATATGGCTTAATTAAATTTTTCCTAATAAAAATTGACAAAAAAAGAATAAAATATAATTCATTTTCATATAAGATTCATTATAAAAATGTAAAAACATGCACAGAATATTGCTTTTTGTCATAAAAAATTGTAAAATATGCATAAAAATAAGAATTTTTCATATTTATATATAAAAGGTTTGAGATCTGAATAACATAAAATGATAACATGCCTCAGTAAAAAATGACAAAAAATAATAAAATACAACTGAATTTTCCTTTTCCTATATTAAAAAGTCAGTATCTGAATAAAATACTGTTCAATTTTATATTAAACTTCTATATAAAATTCGTAAATATGCATAGAATATGCATAAAATAGCTGTTTTTCATTATCAAATAGAAAGGTGACAAAAACTGAATAAAATTTATATAATTTTCAAAATAGGCTTCTTTGAAATAGGTAGAAATAATAATACAATATTGCATTTTATCATATTCCTATATAAAATGTTTACAAAATGCATAAAAATTACGTTTTCATATTTCCATATAAAAAGTTTAAATTTGAATAAAATTAGGCTGTTTTCTATGTTTTGGAATATAAAATGAATAAAATACAACTGTATTTCATCTTTCTATATAAAAAAAATTCAGCATCGAAATAAAATAACATTCATTTTCATATAAGACTTTTATATAAAAAGGGAAAATACGCAGAAAGTTTTACTTTTTGTCATAGTGTATTGTAAAACGTCACAATATGCATGAAAATAGCTGTTTTACATATTTCTATATGAAAATGCAAGATCTGAATGAAATATAGTTCATTTCTATTCTTCAGTATTAAAAAATAATTCTTCAGTATTAAAAATAACAAAAACTGAAAAATATAATTCATTTTCATATTAGACTTCTATGTAAAAATGCAAAAATATGCATAAAGTTTTGCTTTTTATCATATTTTTATGCAAAATAATTACAATATGCATAAAAACTGCTTTTTTTATATTTCTATATAAAAAGTCAAAATCTAAATGATATATGGCTGATTTAAATATAAAAAAATGGCAAAAATATTGTTCATTGTCATATAAGATTTCTATATAAAAATGTAAAATAAATCATAGAATACTGCTTTTTATCATATTTTCATGTAAACTGGTAACAATCTGCGAAAAAATTTATTTTTATCATATTTCTACATAAAAAAAAGTCGAAATCTCTATAAAATAAGGCTGATTTACATGCTTTGGTATGAAAATTGACAAAACAAATAAAATACAACTGAATATATAAAAATATAAAAATATGTCTTGAATATTGTTTTTCATCTTATTTTTATACAAAATAGTCAGAATATACATGAAAATTGCCGTTTTCCATGTTTTTATATATAAAATCAAAGTCTGAATGTAATGTGACTAATTTACGTTTTAGTATAAAAAATGACAAAAACTTAATAAAGTACCTCAGAATTTCATCTTCCTATATTAAAAGAATCAACATCTAAATAAAAGATATTTCATTTTTATATAATACTTATATATAAAAATGTAAAAATATACATAGAATATTTTAATGATATTTTTATATAAGATAGTTACGATATGCATGAAAGTTCTTGTTTTTTATACTTATATATAAAAATCAAAATATGAAAAGAATATGGCTGATTTACATGTTTCGATATAAAATATGACAAAAACGGAATAAAATATAGTTCATTTGCTTATAGACTTCTATATAAAAATGTAAAAATATACATAGAATATTGCATTTCATCGTATTGTTATATAGAATAGTGACAATATGCATAGAAATAGCTGTTTTTCATAATTTTATATCAGAAAAAGAAAATCTGAAAAATATATATTAGATTTACATCTTTTACTATAAAAAATCACGAAAACAGTATAAAATACAACCGAGTTTCATAGTCCTATATTAAACAAATCAGCATTTGAATAAAATAGTGTTCATTTTCATAAAAGATGTCTACATAAAACTGTCTAAATAGGCATAGAATATAGATTTTTATCATATTTTTGTATATAATAGTAACAATATGCATAAAAAGTATTGTTTTTCCTACTTTTATGTTACAATGTCAAACTCTGAATAAAATATCACTGATTTACATGGTTTGGCATGAAAAAGGACAAAAACAAAATAAAATAGAATTCAGTTTTTTCTCCCTATATTTCAAAAATCAGAATGTGAATGAAACATATTTAATTTTTATATAAAAATGTACAAATATACATAGACTATTGCTCTTTATCATATTTTATATAAAATGGTTACTATATGCATAAAAATTGTAGATTTGCATATTTCTACATATATAAATCAAAATTTGAATAAAATATGGCCTATTTATATATTTCAGTATACAAAATGACGAAAACTGAATAAAATATATCTGAATTTCATCTTCCTATATTAAAGAGAGTGGAATCTATTCTAGCATAACTCTGACAGACGTGCGAATAATTGTTCATTCATATATATTTTATACTTGTTTTGGTAATATATTTCTTTAAAACTATTCCGTTTTTGTGTCTTTATTTCTGGCCCCAATGGACCACAATAATTTAGTGACGAGCTCACAACACTATATTTAAAAAATCAGCATCTGAATAAAATACAGTTCATTAGTGTATAAGACTGCTATGTAAAAATGTAAAAATATGCATAAAATAATGATTTTTATCATATTTTCATATAAATAGTGACAACATGAATGAGAATTGCTGTTTTTCATATTTCTATATAAAAAGGACAAAATCTGAAAACATATAGCTAATTTACATGTTTCATTATAAAAAATGACAGAAGACGAATAAAATACAGCTGAATTTAATCTTCGATTATTAAAAACTCAACATTTGTATAAAATATTGTTCATTTTTTATACGACTTCTATATAAAAATGAACAAAATATGCATAAAGTATTTATTTTTCTCATATTTTTATATAAAATGTTCACAATATGCATAAAAATTGCATTTTTCATATTTCTATATGGAAACATCACAATCTGAATAAAATATTGCAGCTTGATATGTTTCAGTTTAAAAAATGAAAGAAACTGAATAATATATAGTTCATTTTTCGTATAAGACTTCTACATAAAAATGTAAAAATATACATAGAATATTGCTTATAATCTTATATTCATAAAAAATAGTCGCAATATGCATAAAATTGCCATTTTACATATTTTTATATAAAAGATCAAAATCTGAATAAAAAAACGGCTAATTTACATGTTTTGGTATAATGACAAAAACTAAATAAAATATATCAGAATAGCATCTCCCTATATTAAAAGACTAGCATCTGAATAAAATAGTGTTCATTTCTATAAAAGTCTTCAATATAAAAATGTGCATATAAAATTAAGTTTTATTATATTTTCATATAAAACAGTAACAATATACATAAAAAAAATTATTGTTTTTCCTACTTCTATATTAAAATGTCAAACTCTGAATAAAATATGTCTGATTAACATGTTTCGGTATTTAAAAAATGGCAAAAACTGAAAAAATACAGCTTAATTTCATCTTCCTATGTTAAAAACATCTGCCTCTGAATTAAATAATGATCATTTTTACATAAGACTTTTATATAAGACGTTTATATAAAAATGGAAAAATATACATAGAATATTGGTTTTTATCATATTTTTATATAACAGTCCCAATATGCATACAAAAAGCTGTTTTTCATATTTCTATGTAAAAAAGTCTCATTCTGAATATGACTAATTCACACGTTTCAGTATTAAAAAATACAAACACTAATAAAAAAAACAGCTTAATTACATCTTTCTATATTAAAAATAATCAGAATCTTAATAAAATAGGTTTCATTTTACATATGTCTTCAATATAAAAATCTTAAGATTTTATCATATTTTATATGCAATAGCAACAATATGCATACAAATTGTTGTTTTACTACTTCTATATTAAAATTCAATATCTGTAAAAAAAAAAATATGGCTAATTTACATGTTTTGACAAAGGAAAATGACTAACATATGCATAGAATATTGCTCTTTATCTCATTTTATATAAAATTATCACTATATGCATAAAAATTATAGATTTTCGTATTTTTACATAAAAAATCAAAATCTGAGAAAATATGGTCAATTTACATGTTTCAGTGTAAAGAAATGACAAAAACTGAATAAAATACATATGAATTTCATATTTCTATATTAAAGAGAGTGAAATCTATTCCAGCATATCTCTAACAGCATCGCGAATAAGCGTTCATTGATATATGTTTATAATACTGTTTTGAATATATATTTTTTAACACTATTCCATATTTGTGTTTTTATTTCTGTCCCCAATAGAATACAGCATCTTACTGACAATGTCACAACACTATATTTAAAAATCAGCATCTGAACAAAATAAAGTTCATTATATTATTTCTTTCTTTTGGTAGTTTTTATTTTCATATTTCTATACAAAAATGGGAAATTATGCATAAAATAATGCTGTTTTTTATATCTTTACAAAAAATTCAAAATATGGATAAAATATTTCTGGCTTTCATATTTCTGTATCAGAATGTCAAAATCTGTTTAAAATAAAATCAGTTTTTCTTTTCTGTTTTAAAATTGAATAAAATATTGCTGATTTTCATATTTCTGCTCAAATGTCAAAATTGGTTTTTCATATTTCTATATAAAAAAAGTAAACATAATCATATAATATGGCTAATTTTCATAGTACTACAAAAAAAAGTAAAATATGCATAAAATATTGTTGTTTTTAGCATTTCTATTGAAATGTAAAAATCTGAAAAGAATATTGCTGGTTTTCATATCTCCATTTTAAGATCAAAATCTTGATAAAATATTACTCATTTTCATAGTTCTATATCAAAATTTAATATCTACATAAAATATTGTCAATTTTTTTATATTTATATTTTCAATGTCAAAATATAACTGTTTTTTCATATTCTATATAAAAAATCAAAATATGCCTAAAATATCACTGATTTTCATATATATTTATGCGAAAATCAAAATATACCTAAAATATAGCTGATTTTTTATATTTCGATTTAAAAAAGTCAAAAACTGAAAAAATATTGCTGATTTTCACATTTCTATTTTAAAATGTCCAAGTTAGAATAAATATTTCTGATTTTCATATTTATATTTCACAACGTCAAAATCAAAATAAAATATTTCTGATTTTCATATTTCTATTTAAAGAAGGTTAAAATCTAAATAAAATCTTGGAAGACTAAAAGCTTTAAAAATGTAACACCAATGTGTATTTATTTTGATACAAGATTATTTGCAAAACTAAATAAAATAGAAACAAAATGCCTTCACCCAATCTTAAATTGAGGCAGGAACATCATCTAACTAGAAGAAATTAATGTGGGACTGAATACAAAAAGAAACAATATTCTGCCAGGAACTCATTCAACTGCTCGCTCACCTAGACAACAAATACGAAACACATACTCAAAATATGAACTGCGTCCCTCTTCCACTATAAAAATGACATTTCTTTTACCTAACAAAAAAAAGTATAGTAGGGACAAAAATAAACGAACCCGATGAGCATACATGTAAATTGAAACAGACATCTAATCTTGCCTATTTGAAACATGGTTGACAATATACAGAGGATCAAAATCCTGTTAACTCAGCTCCTTACACTCAACTCCTTTCCGAAGAAGAGAAACACGGGCTTTCCGTACTTATCTTGACTTTAAGTATCATCTACAAGAACAAGGTCATTTAGGAAAAGGTAAACATTTCACCTTTATGGACTTTCTTCTGTCACGTCGTTCACACCACGATTTTCATAAAACCCAGTAAGCAAAAGAACACTTAGTTCTCAGACTTCGTCAACGGTTGTACCACATTGCCACAGAAAGAACTAATTCCGAGAACGAAAAATTTCTCCACAGCATGCGAACAATGAAGTTTTCAGTTAACCTGCACAATGGGCGTAAGACACCACATTGGAATAAAGTACAATCGAGAGTTTCCTTCCACTCACTGCAGTAAACATATTCTGACGAAATTGTTAGTCCCGCTATATAAAGTTTCTTGCCGACCCAGAGCACTCTTTACAGCACCAGCTACATGAGTAATGTCTCATCGTTAGCCCAAGACCATATGCATCAGGCCGAATCCGTCTATCAAATCATCAAACGTTCTACCTGCTAAATAGCCTGAACGTTGAAGAGGCCATCCTTTTTCCTTAGGAAGAACTCCAACGCATTTCAAAATTCACAATAAAATCACTCGCCCTTGGGGTAAATGGTAGACAGCCTTATCGCACATTCGTCAGCGGTGGTAAGTTTTTACGAGTTTCATCCTTCCAGAATTCACTGTCACTATTCGATTGTGCAAACATTCAGTCCAGAAAAGTCACACGAAACAAGTGATGACAGATGTCAAAGCTAGGCATACCCAGACCGTCTTCTACAATCTCACGACGTTCCTTGGAAACCTTGTCACCCCACTAAAATAACACGTATGGTAGACGAAAGTGGAATTACGAAGACTCGGTAAAGAAGTATGGAGTAGATGTGTGAAACACAAACTTCCACCCACTCATTTGAGGAAAGATTCCTCCAGGACCACAGACGGACTGCCGCTTCAGACTTCTCTCGAATTTCCGACCAGTTCATTTCCAACTAGAAGTCGGTGTAAAACTAGACGCCGTGTATCTTGTAAGTGTCGTCCGTCCAGAGGAATGGCCTTGGAATAGAAACACCGTTCCACCCAACCAATCACAAGGCAACAGATTATGGGAGGCGCATACAACAATCGGATCCAAGAACGAGAGTATAACCTGAACTAGCTACCTCGAGAACAGCCTCCACAATTAAATGATCCAAATTGATAAATGCAGCTTCACTATCGACTTGCTTTATGATCAAGTGTACCAAATAAAAGGTTGTCCTGAACAGTCCTGCCCCTCACAGCACAAGTCTGCAGAGAGCCAGTCAAACTAGGGAGCACAACCTGCAAACGGGTGGCTAAGATCTTGATAAAAATCTTCTTGAGGCTCAAGAATAGCATTCCATTTTCTTTACAGCCTAAAAATTTTCAAAATGCGTGCCTGCGTGCACGCGTGTGTGTTTTCAAATAAAACTATAAATCCGTTTTCCTTAAAATGGCAGTGTAAATTTACACACGCAACATTCTGCTGTCTATTCCAATTAAATAATGTTTAGCCTCATTTGTTATATTTTGTGATAAGAATTTTTTACTTTTACGGATGTTTTTAGGGGATAGTTTATTCGTTCTAGCAATAAATGCGTTTTCATTACAGTCCTGCTCGTAGCGTATATTGTTTCCTCTGACTAGTTTAGAGTTTTTACACTTAAGTTGAAAGACAGTCATTGTACACCAAATGCTGTAATGATCTTCTTTGGAGTGTTAAATTACTTGCGCAGGCACAAACCTTTGGAGATTATCTGGTCTTTTACTTAAGTTTCTGCAGTTTCCATTCGTTTGCTTTGCCTTTACTGTTAAATCTTTGTCTTTTAGTGCCTGGCGTTATTTAACGCAGGGATGGGCAAGAAGAAATTCATTCAAGTGGAAGGGACGCTCATGTATCACTTTAAATCACGCTTTTAGTCCGTTAGGATTTCCTTAAACTTCTTATTTGCTTCAGTGCTTATTTCATATAGCTCTTTATCTGCTTTTAACTACATTTATTTTCTTTCTTGGCTTATAGTGTTTTCAATTGATGTGTTTTCCAACCAAAAGAAAACAACTGTAGAACTATTGTGATTCATTGTTAGGATTTACTTTAAATATATGTGACACTTTTTGTAACATCCAGTAATCAGGCTTTACCGTTCTGCTCAAGTGAAAGATGATATCGAAAATCTTTAAGTCTCGTTAAGGCTTAGAAAGTTTTTTCAACTGTACAAAACCCCAAAACAACTCCGATCACTTTTAATAAAGTTTCACTTTTTCTTTTTGATTTACTTATTGTTCATATGTTCTGGTTTTTTAACAAATGTTCCAACCAATTTATGTAAACAATCATTTTCAGGCCAACTAATTTTTTATCGCTCGGATTTAATACAGAGAAAATATTACAAACGAAAATGCTAAAAAAAAGTAACTTCTGAGGCCGTGTAATATTTGTGATGAATCAATGTGATATCTGCCATTAATACTCATGTTTCTATTCATGTTCAAATACAATCAGTCAGTTAAGTGCCATACGTGATACACGCTTTAGGAGATCTTGTATCGAATGAAACATGACTGACTGGGTTGAAGAGTGTCCCGCAGTAGGTTGCCATTGCTTTCTGCGGTAGACTGTTTGCCAGCCAAGGCTATAGAAACCAATCTGTCCTATTATTTAACCCATAACTGGAGGGAAGAGATAGATAAATACCTTTCCCAAGGGTATTTGTGCGTAAGTGAATGCAAGGGATTCAACTGGAATTCGACTCCCCGATTTGTCGTTCCGAATCGATATCCACTGCACCACATCAAATACAATACTGATCTCAAAATTGACACAATTGCATGTTTAACTTTTTCTAGAAAAACGTTTCTTTGATAAAATAAAAAGGAAGCATAATGAATCCTTTGTATATATTCTTATGCAAGTTTACTTCACATTTCATGTTGAAAATGAAACAAGAAAAAGTTTTTAAAAATTGTCATGCACTATTTTATGAGATTACTTTAGTAGTAAAGCAATACTTGAGAAATTTATTTCAAAATAATTTTTCATGCCACCTTATCAATTAGCATATTCACTTGGTATTGTGATTAAAATATGATTTTTGAAAGCAAAGCAGCAACAATTATAGACCCACAAAACTATACAATTATCCTCCTCGTTAGTTTCCTTGTGTATTTGTTGATTATTCAATATACAATAAGATAAATACATCCTACGAACATATTATAAATTTCGTGTCTACGAAGTCAAAGAATAGATCTTCCGAAACAACTGGAAAAGAGATTTAAATGTCCAAAGAATGTTTGCTAGATACTATATCCTGTTTATCGTATATGTCCATAAAATTTTTAAAAAATTGAAAGTATAAGTTTGTATCAAAAATTATCACTATCTGATTTGAAATGTTATTTTGATTAGCAATAAAAAGAGCTCCAGCCGTGCTTTAGAGAAATAAATTCGAAGTGATGTACGTTCAATAGGTTATATAAGTTTTCAAATAAAAGCTGACTTCATGAAACAATAAATGAGCACCGACAACTCAAAGATGATGAATTGACAAGGTTCAAACCTGTGATAGGATCAGTGTAAGTCAGTTCTTAAATTTACCCATTGAAAGATTTATAGAAAAAATATAAATATTATTGGAATATATGCCACGGACCTTCGGGTAATTTAGTTTTCCTAACTTATTAATAGTGTAAAGTTGATTACAATTGACACTAAATGGGATACAAAAAGATGAAAAGAAAACGAAGATTCAATTGTATCAAAATTAAAAGACATAACTCAAAATTTCTTTGAATATGATATTCTTGGTCAAGTTTTATTTTAATTATTTTCAATCAATCAGAAATTAATGATACAGTTTAGTTATGGTGTAAACCGCCCACACTATCTGTTTTTCGAGTCGACGCCCAAATTCTCGCGGCCGATCGGTTGTCGATATCTACGTTCCAAAACCGAGCTCTGCCCACGTTGTGCTTCATTGATCACAAAGCTAGTCTGGGTTTAAAGTCGCCGAAAATTTGCTGCATCGATGATCCAGACAGAGCTGGGAGTCACAATGAAAAAGAAAACAGTGATCTTTGTGAAATTAACAAGTTTATATATAAACGTTCTGTTCAGTACAGTATTTGGTTAGGGTTTATCACTCTTGCATGCAGAGAACTATAATTCTAACCCACGTCTTCTACAGGATGTAACACTATTTAATTGGATGATATCGCATCAGTCTGAAATCAGGCAGCTATGTGACACGTTTCTCGTGTTAACCCGCTCCATACCGTTCCATCTCTACGGTACTCAACTCTACTCATCTGCTTATATTGATTCTCGGAATGGATAAGCATTTTCAAAAGAGCAATAAGGTATCCTTCTTTTGGTTTTTCTAATCAACCCTGTCTCTTTTTCTCCTATGTAAGTGCTTCTCACCACCGCCCGGGTTTTAGCCAAACGTCCAAATTTTAATTATCGTTCTTTTCGTTTTTCCGCTTTCGATGTGTGTAGTCGTTTCGCATTTGCATTTTTATCTTTTCAATAGTTATAAGAAATTATCTAGTGTTAATCGAAAAGAAAACATATGTTTCTCCTTTAATTCTCAGCGTTGCGAAATTCCACAAAAGAAAACCTAGAGACTTTATATCTGGGAATTTTGTCTCTCTTTCTCAACAAGAGATGATTGTCACTAGGGTCATAAAATTCATCATTCCCTGTTTCTTAGACAGCTAATGGTCGTTAAATTTTTCAATAACAGGGAAACATTTTTAGTGAAAACAATTTTAGTGAAAACAGATGTCAGACTTTTACGATAAGAATCTTTGACAGCATTCAAGAGTCATAAAAAACGTTATATAGTTTCCTTGAATGGTCTAAACGTATCTCTCGCCTAGCTCCAGTGACCGGAGAAAGAAAGAATGAAACAAACAAACAACCAAACAAACAAAGATTTAATTGTTATCCCTCTTTCTTCTCTTTTTCCTTTTCATTGCCCTCTTTCTATTTCGGTATCAAATAGTGTTACAAATGTTTTGTCACAATCAAAATCAACTTATAAGTTATACTCCGCTATACAATGCAGTCAAAATTTTATTGGAATATGGTATACTCGGCGAGAAAAGGTTTTATCCGAGTTATTTATTTTAACATTAGTTTAAAAAAGAAAATATACTATGATACAGTTTTGTCATGGCTTTAACGGAATTATTTATTTTAAACAAACTTTGAATAGCATTTAGTCATAAATTGGTCATGGCTTTATCTTAATATTTATTTTAAAACCAACTTGAATAATATATGCACAACGTTACAATTTGTTCAATGTTGTATTTGATGAATAATTTATTCGATCTCGAATATTCTTACATTAGCAACACACCTTATATTTCAGATGTTATTTGAAACCTTTCAGCTTCCATTTTGTTAAAGTATTGACTGGTTTACATAACTTTTTATCCAAGTAACGATGTGCGTTGTGGTACAGTGGATATCGGTCGGAACGAGAACTCGGGGAGCCGAGTTCGAATTCCAGTTGAATCTATTGTATTCACTTACGCGAAAATACCCTTGGGAAAGGTATTAATCCGTCTCTTCCTTCCAGTTATGGTTAAATAGCAGGACAGATTGGGTTCTATAGCCTGGGTCGACAACCAGTCTACTGCAGAAAGCAATGGCAACCTACTGCTGGATAATCTTCTGTCCAGTCAGTCATGCCTCTTTAGAGACATGATCGCCCAAGCGTGTATCACGTATGGCACCTAACTGACTGAACGCTCTGTCCTATCTAAATAGTTTCCTCTGATATGTCTATAATTCTTATTTAAACTGTTTATCTTATATTATTGATCAGGTGTTGGTTCTTACTATGCTGGCATGCAATATAGTTTATTCGATCCTTAATATAAAACAATTTTTATTGTGGATATAACCCAAATTTATCCCCCTGTATCAAAATGTCACCGTCTCAGCTTGCACCTAATATGATTAGCTTGTAAATGTCTATAAAATTAAATCTGCTCATTTCAGAAAATTATGGCATGTATGAATATTTAGAAAGGAAATAATGGGCAATATTTATAGTGAATCCAGAGTAGATATGAATCAGTTTGATGTAAGTCTTTCTAAAATTGAAATAAAGGAAACAACTATTCAATTTGGCATCTTCTCTATTTAATCAGATTTAAAATTTATCTTTAATCTAATCACTATCGTACATTCACAACTTAATATTTAAGAAATATTTCGTAAAATATTTTTCAGATTTTAACGTTAATACAAATAAAATCAAACAAACTTATTATATATTATTTTCGAATATTGAAACTCATTGTGTTCAAAGTAAAAGTTAAAATTAGTGGAAGTCATATATGAGGACGAATCCGTAAGTCTGTTATATCTTATATTTAGAATAACTCGTACGTACTATGTTAATGTAAATATTGAATGCTCGAGGAAGACAAGTTTTAATTTTATTTCTAACATTATTTGATCACAATTATAATTCAATCAACTGCTTTCACAATTTTATTTAAAAGTTTATCCTATTTACGATCAAATTTCTAAATATTTCTTTTAATGGGTGACCAATTTATAATTAATAATGGGGATAAAATTTAAGTTTTGTTGCTAAAAATCAATATAATTTGTGCTTGATTTACTGAATGTTATTATTATGAGATATTGCAACATTGCTTTTTGGGGCAAATATATGCATGTGCAACATTGGTTTTATACGTACATACTTCATGGTCGTTACCTCGATATTGCTTATGACGAACGCAAGACATTGCATGATATGGCACAAAATTGACAGGCATGAGATACATACATTTTGCTGCCATTAAGTATATTTTGTGAACGGTTGGTTGTGTTTTTAGTCTAATAGATGACTTACACACTTTCGTACAGATGTGACATGGATTGTTAGTATTTAATATGATTTCGTAGTTGTTTAGTACGCCGCTAGGATTATTTCGTATATGACTCATTTTTCCTACTTTACGTACATGCATGCATACATTCTTCACTAGTTCATAGTCTAATGATAAAAACATTCATTTGTGCACAAATGTTTATTTTCAATAAAATCTTACTAATCGTTAATGCACTTAAATGAACGCTTCTCTATTGACCACATAGATCGAATATTATATGGCGTAAATTTAATATAAAAATTCTCTTAAATAATAGATTTCAGACTAAGTGATTCATATTTAGTATACATCGGTTTCTTCAGCCTTGAGGTATATTTGATTTCTTTGTCTGTCTTATTGCAACAATCATCAGAACCATTGTCTTTTTGTTTTATTTTTTTCTGAAACCCTGAGCGCACCCTAAATTCTGCTTGTACAATTGCATTTGCGGCTTCGTATTCCATGTTTAATCTTTTCTCTACTCTTCTTCATTGACTTACGTTTTTCCTAATAAAATGTTACTTGGTGATATGCTAACTTTATTTGTTTTTTCTACCATCAAATCGCATTATTTTTTATCCTTACTTCTTCCTTGCTAATTCCTATTATTGTCAGAGTAGGAGATGTGCATTGGGGATACCCGCTCGGAATAAAACATTGGAGAGACAAGTTCGTATTCCAGTCGAATTCATTTCATTCACTTACGAACAAATACCCTTGGGAAATGTGTGAATCCATCTCTTCTTCCTCCATTTATGAGTTCTAAGCAAAACAGATTGGGTTCTATAGTCTTGGTTGGCAACCGATCTACCAAAGAATGTAATGGCATAATCTTTTCTCTAGTTAGTCATGTCTCCAAAGAGAAAGTATCACCCAAAGCATTTATCAGGTATGAAAATTAACTGAATGAGAATATTATGATTGCCATTATCTCAGGCCACCATGAATAAACCACTTCGATTTTATCGGAATGTCACCTGTTGAAAGTTGGCAAAAATTTCTAAGGTAGTCTATCCAGAAGAGTTTTCTAATATCGATCTAATTATCTATTAGCCAAAATAAAGGCAACAGTTTTAAAATTTATGTCAACAAGTCAAATACAAACTGAATAACATTGAAATAAGTGCAATTTAAACGAATTTGTTATGAATCTCTATCATAAAATCAAATATAAACCTCGAAAATGTTGATCCAGAGTTGACAGTATAACTCAGAATTCTAATCAGACAATATCTTATTTCGTCCTGCTCTCTATATTCCTCAATATCAAATTCTTTCATTAAATCTGTTTTCTATCTTATTGTCGGTCTCTTCACAAATGTATTCACTACATTTTTCTTATATTCTTAAGTGTTTTCTATTCTCTTTATATCTGCCTCCTATATTCACTAAATTCTACATTACTTCATTTCTTTATCTCTTTCTACATTATGTGCAATGACTTATTTCTCAGGATGATTGTTTCTTTTAATAGATGTCCCAATATTTTCTTTTAATTTTCTCGAAATTACATTTCTATATAAGAACAAAACTGATAACTATCTAAAGCGTACAATAATCAGTAATTTTCCCGAGTTCCGTTAGTGAGACTAGTGTAACTAGTTTATAGACAATGCATGTAACCCAAATTGCGTTCTTTTTCGTATTAAATACCTTTTGAAAGAGAAGTTGTAAATTTATTTTCATTTACTTTTTTCCACAATATACTTTCATTTACTTTTTTTCCACAATATACGTTTCTCTATCGTCCGGTTCGCACTCTACCTAGGTCTTTTGAACACAATTAAAGGTTTATCCCTTGTTTCCTGCTTGTGATTGGGTTTCTGGTCCCTTCTAAATTATATTCTATACTGATAACGTCTCCGCTTAAACTCTAAAATTTATACTATTATTGAGTTTCCGGTTTCTTCTCTTACTCTCCGAGTAAGCACCTTACGTCTTAGTGACGTTACGCCTTGCTTGGGACGAACTGATTAAAATATAATATGAAAAATTAGGAAAGTTTCTTTTATAAAAATGTTATTTTTATTTGTGAAAATTTAAATTTGATTTCCTCTTTTTGTGAAGCAATAAAAATGACAAGTACAATAAAAATAATTCTTGTCAATCTCCGGCACTAATATAAGAGGTTTACGTTCCAACTTTACATAAGCTGAACTAGATCTACAAGAGGCTAAACTTGGCCTCGCCTCATGTCTATTAAGGGTTTTGTTTGTGATTTTCTAGAACTCACAGGAACCAACATTTTGTTTATTTTTAACCCTCCCTTAGAATGACTGCGCATTGTTACTGTTTGAATTTTCTAGAATACTTTTGCAATGTATGTGAGCAATTTTGAATGCAGCAAAAGCCCTACTATACATTTCTGTGATCGAGATGGTAGTAGTTGGCTGCAACATATTTTGGGGTGAAACAGGGTTGGCTATACCTTTTTTTGTTTGTTTTTTGTTTGTTTTGTTTTTAAATATATATATATATATATATATATATATATATATATATATATATGTATATATATATATATATATTTCTGTAGAATAAAATTTTCCATGGAAGTAAAGATCCATTCAAAAATGAGAGTGGTTATCCTCGATATGCTATTTTTGAAGAGAACTGAAAGGAGTACCAAAAAATAGTCCTATGAAACGGGACATCAGGGGATGCCGCTGGTTTGCCATCAACTTTAGCATCGATTAGCGGAAGATGAGAAGTGAACAAAAGAGGAAAAATCCAACGGTGCATTTTTCAGAGCAAGATGTGAGAAATAGGTCGTTATGCCTGTTGTGTCTGGAATACAAGTGGGTTTCTCCTGGATTTAAGTCTGTTCCCTTCGTTAGCAATAGAGAAGTCTTTGTTCATCAGTTTTGCTTGAGTAAAAAAAAAAAACACTCCCAATGATGAATATTGAAGTCGCTACAAAAATGAACGCTAGCTGAGGGGTGATCAGAATGGATATCTCTAATCTTCTTAACCATTTTGTCAAACATCAAAGTTTCATAATTTTGTAGACAATATACAGTAAAAATCAAAGACATACTATGAATGAGGAAATGACACACTGTGAACACGAACCCATATGAACGGAAACCCCCTAGTTTTGAGGTCACTGGGAACCTATCTTTAATATAAGCACTGAGTTTTCTGATTTTAGAAATAACTAAAACGTCTATTTGAATTAAAACTCACTCCAGACATTAAGTGGAACTGTATATTCATAAAGATGCTGTAAGAGTGGTTACTTCCTCGTAGCGCTCCAAAAAGTATTTATCTTCTACTTTCATATCGCTATCTTTGCAAGAATCAGATCATATCAAGAATAACGCACTGCTGTCATATTTTTGCTGATCCTGATATTAAGTGTCCAGTGTTCAAGTGATTATGCCGCCTTGTGGGTGATGAATTATTTTCCACCCTGAAACTTTTTCCACGGATGAAATGCTGCTAGCCACTCGCTACGCTAGTCTTATTTTTGTGGCAAATATTCAAATGAGCTGCATTCCTTAGTTCCCCCATTTTATACCTGAATAGCTACAACCCGTTATGCTACATACACAGTGTCAAATAATTCTCATTATCTTCGAATTGCTTTGGTAAGAAGAAAGTTCCACTCAGTTATAAATGTCGCACTGTTGAACACACTCCTGAGAGGATGCTTCTGCGATTACTATAAGCCTAACTCCTTCAACTCTAGTGTTAACCGATATCTATCCTACATATCCTCTTAATCTGCATATTTTTACCTTTACACCCTTACAACAACCTTATTCAGTAACCTTCTGCCTTGAAGGTTTTGTTGGCTTTAAAAATCAGCATTTGAAATTAATGTTATAATATTATGTAAGATCTATATGGAATTCATAATAATTTAATAATATTTAACTTTCATTGAGCAATCCTACAGAGCTGAATATCCTTCAAAAACTTTACTTCACGAAATATCAAACCCTAAATAAACTCTAGCTTTTAAGGTACAATCAGTTAATAAAAATTTGAAACTCTTCTTTTTCTTATAATATTTTCAATGATGCATAATTCTGCTGGTAAAATTTTTTTTAAAATTGGAAAACGAAGTGAAGGTATTTTTACAAGGACTTATTAATCTTATATGAAAAGTGTTGTTTTCAGTTTTACTCTCACAATTACCAATACATCAGTTATAGTCTTGTGTCATCCTCAAAGCCATTTTGCCTTCCAGCTTTCTCATTTTTCTTTGTATCCCGCTTTCATTCTCTGTCTTCGCTTTCTCTCCTTCTTCTTTATTTTCGATATCCTTCCCCCACTCATTTTCTGCTCGTTTTTCTAGGTATCTCTCCTTGTCTATCGCTTTTCCTAAATTTTTTCTTTACCTTGTGTACCTGTCTTTTCTTATCTTACTTCTTCTTTTCATTTTAGTCTCTTCTCTTCACTTTTATAATTTCATTAATATTTATATATACATATTCCTAACCTTTTCTTTCTGTTAATCTAAGTCATTCCATTCCATTTGCAACGTTATGCTTCCCATTAATATATTCTATTCTATTTGGTCGGACATTTTGCTTCTGTGGAAACAATTCACTTTTACATAATTTTACAGTTTGCTTTTTTTCCAAATCGTACATTTTGTATCTATCTATCTGACAGATCCATCTTGCTTTCTTCTCCATTTTTTATTCTCCTATCAACTTTTGTTCCCTTTTACCAGACACACGTCTTTTTTAATTTTCGCAAAATATTATTGGAATTCAATCCTATTTTTCAATGCCCGGTCTCCTTGGTTGCTAATTTCCTCAACTACACGACATTTTCTTTCCATTTTTTCAACTGATTCTTTTTCTTCCCATGCCTTTCTGCATCTGCTTTTACCTTCGTTTCTTAACAGTAGCCATATTACGCGCACAATTCTCGCGCCCACATGCACACACAGACATACGCCTTCGCGTATTCTTGATTATCACTTACTTCCGGAGGGAAAAAAAGAGTAGCACTGAGGTTGGGAAAGGGGAAAATAAGAAATAAAAGATGAGATTGGTAGAAAGAAAACACAAATCACGCAGAAAGCAAAGATGAGAGAACCGTACTAAAGACAATGGACGTAGAATGAAGTACTGAATTACGCAGTATTGAACCAAATCTAATAAAAATGAGTTTTAATGTTTAAAAAAAAGATAAAAACTATTTGGCCAATCTGGCTGAGATAAGGTGAAGCAGGTACAGCTGATGCTGTTGACGGTAATGATATATAATTAGTGGGTCAGGGAGTCCTCAAGTAGGAGGATCAGCCTTGTGTCCTTCCTCCTGCTGCTGGCGACGAAGAAGACAGCGTGTGGCACGGCGTGCTGGCTGCTGCATTTCATCATTAAAACAAGCAGCAGAAGCATCATTTCAGTGCCCGGATGTGTCAAAGTAGTAACAGTAAATATGGTCTGCAGAAATCCACTTTATAAAGAATTTTCAAGGGTGTCTATCTGAAGAGCAGCATGTAAAAACGCTCCCTTTAATTCCGCTTTGTTCACCTTTTCAATTTTCAATTTTTGCATTCTCTTCCGATCTTGTGTTTCAGAGGTGATTTTTCTTCACCCAACTCTTTTTCTTTCATTCTCCCTCTCCCTTTTTCTTTCCCTGTGTGTGTGTGTGTGTGTGTGTTAATCAGTTCACCTTAATCAAGGCGATAATACCACTAATATGCAAGGAAACTTGGGATAAACCTCCACTATTGTCCAAAGATCGGGGTGAGGATAGTGCAAACCGCATGATATATAAAAATATATAAAATTTCAGACATCAGTATAATATATCTGTAAAAGACAATATGACTAAAGTCAAAAGAAAAAATTATCTTGGCTTTGTTCTCCAGTAGACCCCATGAAAGCCAATATCAAATTTAATTTTACAGCACGTACTTACAAGCAAAATATATTATTGGGTTTCTAAAATCCTTAAATCCATATATATATATATATATATATAGAGAGAGAGAGAGAAAGAAAGAAAGAGAGAGAGAGAGTGAAAGAGAAAGTGAAAGAGAAACAAACAAACAAACAAACAAAAGAAAGAAAGAAAGAAAGAAAGAAAGAAAGAAAGAAAGAAAAAAAGAGAGACTAAAAATAGTTTTCGCCATTTTTCGCAATCTTTCTTTTGATTCTGCTCTTCCTATTTTTTATTCATTTTGCATACTTGGGCCTCATTTTTATTTTCGTTCATTCAATCAGTCACTCTTTTTTCTTTCTTTTTATCAGGTACTCTGATAGAACTAAATATGTTTTTTATTTTCTTACCAATTTCTTTGAAATATTTCGTCGATATTCATCATCTCGATGAGATCGCACTTATAGGACCTCGCATATCGTCAACGCCACGATCATCACCTGATTATCAAATTGATATATTAAAAAATAGTATTTCGAAATAAATTATTTTATGCGGAATGCTGGAAGAACATGTAAACTGACCTAAGATCAAAAAATTATATGCAGCAATGACAAATGCCGGTTTTCTGAACGAATAACAGCGTCTGTCGTAGCATTATAATAGACAAGATCGTCTTGTGAGTTTAACCCTCGCTGGTTATTTCAATAGTATGCTAAATTGATTATTAAATAAATAATGGATAAGAAAATAAAATAAGATCAGTTTACAGAAGATTTTGAAAGTTTACACTATGAATTAATAAAAAAGAAGATAATTACAATCATAGTACAAGATTGCCGAAGACATTTGCCAACACAAATGACAATAGAAAAGTAATCACTTATGAAGTAATACATTGTTATTTTTTTCAGTTGTCAAGACTTCATACAGAATGTTAAAATATTTGTGATTATCAGTATCTAGTCCCTAGAAGATTATAAATTGTTCCCAACGACATAAGTAAACGATCTTACCATTCTAGAGTTTATTCTATGTTTTTTGTTTTTTGGTTTGTTTGTTTTTTTTGTATGATATATTACAAATTTTCTGAAGACGTTTACCAAAAATAATACAAAAATAATTGTTTATGAAGTAATACACTGTTTGATGTTTTGAGTTGCTAACGCTAAAGATACAATTTTAAAATATCTGTGATCACCAAAAATATTTGTGATCATCAATCATCTTTGTTGCTATATATGTACTTTTCCTTGATCTTTTAAATGACCTTTACTACATTTTTATCAATTTGACTAGTTACGCTTGACCAAATTCTACATCATTTTTCTTTTATAAAACAGAACGGCAGGAAATAAACCTAAAGATCATATTTCAGACATCTACAATGCAGAGAAATAACTTTGACACATCCTTTATAGCTAGAGTGTATTTAAATAACATAACAGTAACATAATATCTGAATGAACTCATTACACATCTTTATGTAAGTACGTATGTGTGTAAATCGTTTTTAAACAAAAGTGCGCATGTGCCAGCTGTGAGTAAAAAGTTCTTTTGATCTCTAACCCTTTCTACTGCAAGTTTACTGTGTATATATGCATTTTTCAACACGGATTAGTCGAATTGCATTTTTGTGTTTGTTTTTCTTTAAATAGTTTACAATGCAATAATAATAACAAATTTATCACAATTTTAGTGTTCGCAACATCATTTTGTGATTAAATGTCTTTTCATAACATGCTTATTGCGCACAAAACATTCAAGTGGCGAATTAGTAATGAAATTAATTATTGGAAAATATATCGAAGTATAAAGACCTGAAAATCGGAATAGAAAAAATGTAGAAATTGAAAACAAGAATAGTACCAGTCATAGTAGGTGCGCTAGGAATGATAAAAAAAAGAAACTCAAGAACGCATTGAAAAAATCCCTAGAAATCTCAGCTTAAGAGAAATACAAAAATATGACTTCATAAATACAGTCCACACACTAAGAAGAAATTTGTCTATAAAACGCTAGTGATGTTATGGGAATTAGAAAAATAAATCATGATATGTAAACATAACACAGCAATATCTACCTTACTGCAGAATTGAAGTAGTGCAGCAACAAAATCGAAATATAATGAATTCTGGTAAAACAAAAATCAACAAAGCAATATTTTGAGGCGACTCTTTGTCTCCATCATTATTTTGTATATCCCTCATTGCATTAACCAGCAAATTTAACATGGTGGAATATGTCTATAAGATATCTCAAAAGAAAATAAGCCATCTATTTTAAATGGATGAATTTTGTGTGTTAAGAATGACAGTGAGCTGGAAGATCTTCTGAAAACAGTAAAATATTTCAGTGACCATAATGGAATGAATTTCGCTTGAATCATATGCTAAAACATAATTTTACGAGGATCGCTACAACAAACCGCTTCCATTAGCTTAAACACTGGGTTAACAGATTTAAGGCACGAAGAAGCTTATAAGTACCACAGTGTAAATGAAGGAACAATGAAAAAATCCTATTGTAGAAGAGTGCGACTGATATTAAGAACTGAATTGCATTTCAAGACCAGAATTATGGCTATTAATAACTTTGCCATCAATGTGGTTCAATATAGTTTCGTCATCTGGAACTGAACACTAAAGAACATTAGAAAAATGGATTCTAAGACAAGAAAGCTTATTTCTAAGAATAACATGCATCATCTAAAGGCTGATGCAGACCGTCTATAAATATCCCGTAGAGAAGTTGGAAAAGATCTTATTCACCAAGAATTGTAATACAAGACAACAACTATTCGCTTATTAACATACATGGAACAACAGAGGACTTGATTATACAATTAGCCAAACAGCAGGAAAAGAGAAAGAAAAATATTCAATCATGAAAGAAGGTTGTAAATACAAACGAGATTTACATTTAGTAGATTCTGTAGAAAACCAAAACAGAACCCAGGAACCAAATGCTGCAGCAAATTATAAGAAAATGAAATCCAAGGATAAAAGGATAAAACAACGCTGAATGGACAATATCCAGAAAGTGTTAATGAAGCCTATGTTGATAAATTTAAAACTCATCGATAGTTACGACCATCTGGATTAAAGGCTGAAACGGATGGCTTTATTATTGCATCAGAGTCTTTTCACTGGAAACTTTCAGCCAAATATCATACATAATAGTGCGGATCCAAAATGCAGATTCTTTGACAGATATCAGGTAACCATAGGCCATCTATTCTCAGGATATTCTGTGCTTGTGCCAAATAAATATAAAAATAGTCACGTTAGAGTGGGACAATATGTACTCTGAACAATGTACAAACACTATGGAAAAGATGTTAACAAAATCTGGTATGAACATAACCCAGCATTTGATACAGAATTAGAAGACATCACAATTCTGTGGGATTGCACCATCTTTAAAGATAGAAAGGTTGAAGCAAATAGGCCTGACATAATTGTCAAAAACTGAAAAGAAAAAAACTTGCCTACTAATCGATATGACTTGCCCAGCGGACTGTAACAGAAACTGAAGAATTTGAAAAGCTATCAACGTATAAAGACCTGGAAATCAAATAGAAAAATATGGAAATTTAAAACAAGAATAGTACCATTCATAGTAAATCCGTTCAGAATGATAAAAAAAGAATACAACATATTGAATAATCCCTGCAAATCTCAGCGTAAGAGAAATGCAAAATGTTATCTTGATATGTACACTAAGAAGAACCGTGTCCATGTAACGCTAGTGATGTTATGGAAGTTAGAAAAACAAATTATGAAATGTAGTCATCACAGCACACCTTGGGTGTTCCTGCAGATTTAGTCGGTAGTGTGACCATCGCAAACATTGGAATAATAATAATAATAAAGCATGAATGATTTACGCCGTATGTTGTGATCCTTTGTCCTTTTCATTCCTATTATCAATTCCGTTTTTCTAGATTTTGTTTTTTTGTTTGTTTGTTTTTGTTTTTTTGCTTTGCTACTAAACTCATTCTATCATTTTCTATTTTATAAATTCCATTCTTATTTTATAGCATCACTTTCCTGTATCTGAACTTGTTATTATTTGATTCCATCCCATCTCTCTCTCTCTCTCTCTCTCTCTCTCTCTCTCTCTCTCTCATTGATACCATGTCAGTTTCCTGGCCTCTTTAGTATCCTCCTGCTCTTTTATCTCCTTTTATATATTATACCTGCATAACTTTCAAATTTCTGTTACCTCTTTGAATACAATGACAAACTAATTGCTTGGAAAGCTCTCCAAAATATACAATTTTATCGCTCGAGTGTGTATATAGACGTCGTTGTTGTAGAGCAGATGTTTCCTCAGCTTTCATTTTTATACCATCGACCGTAACTTCATTAAATCTTTCAGATTTCACTTTCTTTAAATAATTAATAAATCATAACTTAAAGATCATCTAATATGACATATGCATGTTTTATATTCATCAAATTACAGTCTGTTAACAAATATTATTTTTTGAAGTACTTAATTCTTGATAGTTAAAAAAATGTTTTAATTTGTCTATTCACAGAAAACTTGCCTTTTCTTACTCTATTTATTCGTGATTAAATATTAATAACTTTTCATGTTTTGCTTTCTTAGCTGTTAATGAAGATTCTTCTTCTTCTATGTGCCCTGTCCCTTCAGGACTTAGGCGATCATGGCTCCCCATGGCTCCCTACCCCTTGTGGCTCTTAGTATGTTTGATCCTGTTGCTCCTGGCAACCCCCGTTCCGTCATCCACCTGATCAGACCCTGCAAATATGTTATCCGCTGCCTTCCTCTGTCTCTCTTTCCTTCTATCTGGCCAGTCAGTTTCAGGTTCTCCAGGCTCTCCTTCCTCATTGCGTGTCCCAGGAACTTCAGTTGTCTCTTCCTGATGCTCAGTATCAATTTCCTTTTTGTTGCCATTCTTTCCAACACCTCATCGTTGCTTGCATGCTCAGTCCTCGATATCCGTAGCATTCTTCTGTAGAACCACATTTCGGCCGCTTCCAGTTTTGTCCTCATTTTCGATGATATTGTCCAGCATTCACTGCCGTATTGAAGAAGCAATCGTAGCAGTCCAGCACTCTTTCCTTTGTTTCTATTGAGATTTTCCTGTGTGTTAGTATTTTGCTCATCTTCTGGAACGCGTCCTTTGCCATGCCAATTCGTCTTCGGATCTCCGTGTCGCACTTTCCATCTCCTGTTAGAACACTTCCTAGGTACTTAAATTTTTGTACTTGCTTGATTCTGATATCTCCCACCTCTATTTGGCATTTTGGGTTGTATCTTTTGCTGATGACCATGCACTCAGTTTTCTTAAAGTTTATTTGTAGTCCACTTTTTGTCACTCTCCACTGCTACTTTCTGTATGAGGTCTTGTAGTTTCCTTTCCGTGTCCGCAATCAGTACTGTATCGTCCGCGTATCTTATGTTGTTCAGGTTGTGGCCTCCAATAACAAATCCTGGCGTGTCATCTAGGGTCCTCAAAATATTCTCGCTGTATAGGTTGAACAGATCCGGTGAAAAGACACATCCTTGTCTTACGCCTTTTTCTATCTTTGTGTATCTACTTAGAACGTTACCTGTTCGTATGCAGGCCGTTTGCTGCCAGTAGAGATTCTTGATTATTCATGAAGATTACGATTCTTAAATATTTTCATCCATTTTTCCTTTCGCCAGAAATATTCACCATTTTTCTATCTTCCAAGAGATACCTTGTACAGTATCTTTACAAAGTTGATAACCAGCTTCGAATCAGACAAGAAGGAGCATAAATTGATTAACTATTTTTACAAGGACAAAATGGTCTTGGAATAACCCTAAAAGTACATCAAAATTTAAAAATAAAATGTTCCATTCTTAAAGAAGTACTTTATTTAGTCTAATCGGTTCTCATTTCATGCATTTAATAAAAGTTTACAAAATGATCCTCCTCCCACCAAAAAATATGCATCCAATATTCATGCTAGGTGAGAGTTTACATTTGTCTATATACAGTATTGCATCATTTCTGGTGTTTGTACTTCGTAGCATTGACATCGAATTCAATGAAAGCATCAAAATAGACCCGAGCTTTGAAATTTGAACATCACAGAATTACAAAGTAGTAATTGTCAGAATACGACCAATATCTAACATTATATTTTACGAATTTCACTTTTTTTTTCTTAACCTTATAATTTTCAATAATTATGTAAAACCTTGAGAATTTTACAGAGAATCGTGTTGGAAAAATCAAATGTCATATGAAAGTTCGTTTCTACTTGCGTTAACGTTGTTAAAAGGAAAAATTAAACTGAATAAAAAAAATAGTTTTATCGTTTTAAAGAACGTTTTAGGGATTTAAATTACAAAGGATTTTTTTCATTGTCACTTTTGCTATCAAAAACAAATGTAAATTGTATATAGAAACCATGCAATTAGGAATATTAACTGATTTTGCAATTTTCACTTGTTCTTTAAAAAAGTCTGTTGTTTCATTCTTCTAATCACAAAATATGGTTTCGAATTCGCAATGATAATCACTCGTATTACAATTACAAAATAGTAGTATTGCATTCAAAAGTGAACTTCAATGTGTAAATATTTTCGTGAACTTTTTTTAAACAATTCGATTCTGAATCCTAAAAAGATACTCATTTTAGGAGTGGTTTGTTACAAGTAATTGTTAGTTGTGGTTGATTTCGTTGAATTTTCTTCGCAAATATGCAATTCCCAAAAGCATATTTGGCATTTTTCCTTGTTTTAGTTTGCCTTCAAGTAACAAGTTACTCCATGCCGAGGCACCCAAAATTTATTTACTATACTTTGATTATGTTTAGCACATGGTCACAAATATAGAGAAAGACAGTAAGAATCGAACTCTCTATTTAATACTAATGGTCAGGGAGATTAACTCGCTAACCTATACCGAGACGCTGGTTATTTGGCCTTTTTG
The DNA here is from genome assembly GCA_037127315.1 of Ascarosepion bandense. Classification (NCBI taxonomy): domain Eukaryota; kingdom Metazoa; phylum Mollusca; class Cephalopoda; order Sepiida; family Sepiidae; genus Ascarosepion; species Ascarosepion bandense. The sequence continues at coordinate 482,059 of JBBBDQ010002016.1, forward strand.
ACCAGATTTTTTTGTTTAATTTTCTTGTTTTTGTTTTGTTTTGTTTTTTGTTTAGTTTTTTTTTTTTTCTTTTGGTGTGGAGTACAATCAGCTGAATGAATTCATAAAGTGAAATGAGTAACTTGTTTTAAACACATATCAGTCAACATATAAAAAATCTTTTCACAGTTTAGGTCGATTCTTTCAAAAACATTTCAATAGATATCAAAATATTTAATGTGACAGGTGTACTTATTATACAAGAATAAAGTTGCTAACAAACAAACAAGCATTCATATACAATATCAAAAACATTCATATGCAAACAACACTGACATCAAATTTACATATTGAATACTGGAAATTGTTCGATTTATTATTGCAATGTTTTATATTTACTGTACAAGAACTTGAGATGATTTTTATGTATTTTTGTATAAATGTGACCTTTGTAGTATATACACGGTATAAAGTCACATGCATTCCCACATTAAAAACAAACAGAAAATTCCATTCATACACATATGTATAAATATGTACTCAAATTCACGCATATATATTTATATAGATAATCTGCACACACGCACGCACACACACACGCACGCACACGCACCCCCCACACACACACACACATATATATATATATATATATATATGTGATGTTTGAAAGAAATTAATGGTCGTCCTAAAATAAATACTTTAAAATATCAAACCTCAATTCAAAAATACACCTTTATGAGTCAAAGAATCAATACAATGTTGCCAATGAGCTGTTAGTGAATTTATTCACTCTCGATAAAAACTAGAGCACGATAAATGACAAATTGCCAGAAGGTAATTTCGGCCTGGTTTCTATTGGTGTACATTTGCCGTTGCATATAGGCTGCTAAAGATTGTGAAAACGAAGTAATCGGTTGGAGACTGGTGAATAGGTAGGGTAGAGTTAGACGTCTATACCTAATTGCATCAGTTTTTGGCGGCTGGTCTATGAACTATCAACTCTGCGTTATCCTGCAGTACTACAGAGCATTTTCTCTCCACCCGTACTGTTCAAAATGTGTAGATCAGTTCAAAATGACGACAATAAGATATTGCCATGACGCTTTAATTTGTCCTACTCTAATTCAGCAGCACTAAATGATTATGAGCATCAACGTTTTTGATGGTTTGAATTAAGTTTAGGTGCTCGGAAAATTGCAGTCGGTGAAAGTTTGTCGACCTGAAGAATGCTGTTTCCTATTATTATCCACTAGCAGTATAGCCCGGCGTTGCTCGGGTGTAATGAAAGCTTTAAAACTAATCCATGGTCCTAGAGCTCAGACTCTTTGAACGTTGGCACGAAAGACTAAAAAGCAATAGTTGTTTCCAGTTAGACTGAAAGAAAAATGAATGGCTGTAAGTCAAATTTGGATTTCCAGGTATCGATATCAAATAAGTTTTTTTCCATCATAAACTGAATTTTGAAGGCTAAATAAGTCCTCTGAGTAAATAGTATCATGACTGAGACTAAGAACTACAATTATACCTACTTAGAGCCAAACCCAAAGCAAAAATTAAAATTAAAGGGCTGAAAAAATAGACATACAGGCAGATAAACAGACACACACACAATCATATTGCCTTTTATTTATATATATATATATATATATATATATATATATATATATATATTATCGATTTTCTGCACTATTGTAAGAACTGCAACCTTGAAACTTCTGAATATCGTTTCTTATGTCTTTGTCTATGAGTGTATCAAATTTGATTAAAATCGGACCACTCCTTCTATAACCCGATTTTTTCGATTATCAATTTTCGATATTTATCGGGAGTACCTCGACACAAGACCTAGCCAAGAACACTCTCAGACGATTATAGTACAACTGTGTAAATTTTCAAGAAAATCGGTTCAGCCGATTCAGAGTCTATAGGTAACGGATACACACAGACACACACACAGACACACACACAGACACACACACACAGACAAAGTTCCATTTATAAATAAGTTTAGATAAGTCCCTTTCATAAACAGTAATTAAAAAAATAAAAGGATTGTTTTCGAATGTTTGGTTCTGGATGATCCTTTACGACTGCCTTCAGTTCTTCGAGTAACTATCGACATATCGTCTTGTAAATCCAAATTATGGAATAATGCACAGTCTGTTTTAATGTTGACCCAGATCTCCAAGTTCTGTTGATGGTGTAGGTGACTTTAACACAACAATGGCACAATTTGAAGAATGACACGTATTTCAAACAATAATCCTGGAGAAGCAATTTCAAGACTAATATCATTGGTCTACGAATTTTCACAAGTTGACTACTTCAGAAATTAAATGTAGCAACGTTTATGTATTTTAGTATGCTGAATTTAAAAACGACCTTCAAATTAGATGATTGGCTCTAAATTTAGAGATATTTAGTTAGTTATGTCATACACATTAGTACAATGGATGTCTGATGTTTTGTTCTGTCCTGTGTTGGACTACTAGAGCAATAGACAAGCACACCGGGATGACAATTTCTGCATTTATTAAGGAACATACATCCGAAAAAATCTCCCCAGAAGTATATACATGCGCAGTTATTCACCAACAACGTGTTGCTTCTTAGTTTGTCTTTTGTAAACTGCAGAAGAATAATCTCTGTTCATAGTACAACAATAATCAGCCAGCATTGATAGACTCTACCTGCTCTGATATATTTTCTGCGTTGTTGTCACTCACAGCTCCATGATTTTTTTTGCGGGGGGGGGATCAAGATGCGTGTGAAAGAAATACATATTCAACAAGATGTTTGTATGTTTTCATGAGATCTTCTACCAGTTTTCTATCCTTTCATTAACCAGAACGTTGGTTACCACTGATTTTAAATCTTTCCACGCAATGGTTTCCTTTCCCTGTAGTACTCTGTCAAAGTTTACATCCAAAAGAAATTTACAAATTTGGGGACTAACAAAGATACATACCTTTATCTTTGCTTCACTTATGCTGGGAGATTTATTTTGTACATATTTTTGATGTTACCTTTGTTTTTGTCCCTATCCTTCACGAATTTTTTCAAAGAATCAAGCCTTTTGTGAAGATGTGCCAACAAAATTTACTTTGACTGGTGATGGATGTTAAACATTTTCCCCCAGGTTTCATTGATAGTAGCCATTTTCGTTTGATGTTATGCGAACTTCTGTCGCGGCTGTCCCATTCACAAAGCAAACAATAGTATTTGGTATATCTACCTTGCAGTCCTAGCAAGAAAGCAACAACCTTAAAATCTCCGAAAAATTGCCAGATATGTTGATGATAGTTGATCAATCTCAGTAGTTATTTCATATTGCCATAAGTTTCTTCCATGTAAACAGAAGGGCCAACTGGGATTGAAAGTAAAGCATCATCATTGTGTAACAAGACAGCTTTGAGAATTAATGAATAGTCTGCATTCTTTAGGATTATAACTAATGTTAATTGATTTTATAAGGCTGATATCATTTCAGTACACAAAATTACCAAATCACCGTTCATTCGGAAGAACCGGTCTAGATCCTTATGAGGATCACAGAAACGGGAAATCCGTACACGACCAGCTAATAGGTTCCACTGCTGTAACCTGGAACCTAACATTTCTGCTTTTCTCTTAGGAAGTTTCAAATCTCTGATTAATTCTTTTTGGCCACTTTGAGTTGTGAGGTGTAGTTTAGAGATGGATGCAGGCCAATAATCTTGGTCATATGAAATTGATAGTTCAGGCTCTGAGGTTTCATTGCCTTCTACATAATCATACTCAATTTCATACAATTCCAGTGCTTCTTGGACTGGTGTCTCATCATTATGGTGAATAGGACGTAAATCTGATAGAATGTTTGAATATTGCACTGTTCATTTTCTTTTCTTTGACAGTCACTTTGCAACTGAAAACGCCATGCAGAAGTAGCAATCAGTGAAAGGATTAGTTGGTTCTCTCCAAACCATGAGCACCACAAATGGCAGATATTTTCTTCCTGGTTAACAATTGACTAAGGTTTGTTGCACAGTTATTGCAGCATATGTTTGGTTTCCATTTCTTGTCTTGGTCACTAATTTTGCATCCAAAATATAGTTGGTTAAGCTTTTCTTACAACAGCTCTTATATTTCGTTTTTGAGATGGGAAAGTTACTCAGCTACATACATATCAGCAATTATCAGCTTAGTTTAGACATTCATAAGGTATTTTTCACAGGCCAGTTATATTTGTGGAAACATGAGTACAAAGAAGAAGAAGAATTAGTTTATTCGGAGGATAATTATATTTAATAAAGTTATTAAAATAAAAATTCTTCTGGCAAGAACAACAATTTTGATTAAATATTCATCTAAAACTAGAATCGCATCAATTTTGGATATCATTTTCATTTCTACTGCTCCAAAATTAGCTAAGATTGGCTATTTTAGATTTTAAAGCTTAAGGTTTTAGACTAGTGATTAGTCGGTTTTGAAAATCACAGTCTTCGAGAGACCGTGCATAACATCGTGAGCACCTTTGTTTCTTAACTGATGAATGTTTGAATGAATGATTTAAGAAATATCTGCCTTTTAGTTGCTCTCTGATAATAACCAAGGTGATGAAGATTCGGCATTCCTTTATGTCTGCTGCCTTGCAAAAGACAATTATTTTAGATTTTCGTTTCTCACCTCACGAAGACGCTTTTCTGACGAATGCTTGATTTGAATGTGATAGGGTTGTTTATTTGCCCCATTCATTAATTATAGGATCATACGCTCGACTGTAGAAAGAGAAATCCGATTTAACCGAAGATACGTCTTTCCATATTTGAGAATCTCCGTGTTTATGGAATACGAAGCAAAGTGTAGTCTAACATTCATTTCTCTTGAATTTTCATAGTAAAGTAAATTTTAAATGAGGTACTTTCAGATATTTCCCAAAATATATAATAGAATTTCTTACAATATAATATTGTATTAAATTTATAAATCCGCATCCGATAAACAGACAAATAAGATATTCACACAATAAAAGACTTGCAGAAGTTTTAAGTGCACGAATACAGCTACTCTAGAAAGAGGTAAGATTGTTTTGTACTAGTCTTCCAAACAAATTTTCAACTGTTTTAGCCACTAAACAGACATCTGAAATGAAGTCAACTGATTGTCTCATTTTTTAATATTTTTTGTCTAATGAATAAACACTGCCATTAAGACTGGCATATTATGCCAAGCTTTAGTGTGTAGGAGCGTTTGTTTTTGTCGCGAGTTGACAGGAGAAAAACTAAAGAATGTGATAAATACGGGGATTTATCAATCACAACGGCGATGAACAGAAAAGGGAAGAAAGTGAGTGTGATGGGTTAGGGTTAGGGTTGACGCATCAAACGTCAGAGAAGAAAATTTGTAAATTTCTACCGGAAAACAAATAAATGGATAAATTTGTTTGCTTTTTTGTCTCAGATTTAATTTGTCAATCCGAAAAATCGGTATTAAATTTCTGACCGTAAGTGCGTCAGTGCAATAAAACTTGAACGTGCATATTTTTGTTTGTTGAGTAAGTAAGCATGCGGGATTATTTGCGTGCGCCTATATATGTGCGAATAGTGAATGTAGAGCGTGTGTGTGTGTGTGTGTGTGTGTGTGTGTGTGTGTGTGTGTGTGTGTGTGTTCGAAATCTTTTTTTCCCGAAAGATATTGCGGGTGAATCACATGTGTTGCAAACCTTATGAACGTAGTGCATCCATAGAAGTGCTTCTGCTGAATGTAATTATGTATGGGTTGCTATGGAAAAGCATGCTCCCTCTTTTGAGCCGTTAACATTTTTACATTAACATGCATGTCTTTTACTTCGCGCTTGCTTTGTAGCTAAGTGTGCGACTGTAAGTATAAATGTAAGTATTTACAGGGTATTTGAACACGAGTGTTTTAAGAAGTGTTCTATATATAAGACTGTTTTGGCAACCAATATGTTCGTACGTTAGTCTATAATCACTTTCGTAGCTGTTTCTATCTGTATCGCTATGCGAGGGAATCTCTCTCTTTCACAAACCCTATCTGTGCGTGTGCAAATACGACAATATCCAGACATGTGTGCTTATTTGTCTTCTGTTTCTTTCTGTATGAATGCGTCACTATAAGCAGGCAGTGCTGGTGAGTAACGAGATGTCAGAGACAGATAAACAGCCAAACACTAATCACTGCCTACGACTTTTCTTGCTGCCTCTGGCCCATGGATTAACACTCGCTCCCCCCACTCTATCTCTTACTCTCATTTGTGTGTGCGCACACACACATACGCGCGTCTATTCGCACAATCGTTATGCGCATATTCACGCATTCGCCTAATTTATGCCCCTCATTTTTGCCCAAAAGACGACGTGCAGAATCCAAGACGTGGAGAGGGAATATGATGGGTGGATATCGTCGCAGTGGGATGTCTTTCATGGGTAGGGGTTATATAAGGGTAAGGAGGAATGAAGGCAAAGAGACCGTGCAATGATGATTAAGACTATGTGGAGAATGGAGGTAATGGTGACAACTGAGCAGACTATGGAGGGTGGCCGAAGTTCAAAGAAGGTCAGAAAAAGTGAAAATATGAAGTCAGATGATTAAATATGAGAACATGGGGCAAAAGACACGAAAAAATGGTAAATGTTCATTGTTTTGTAGCCTTTTCTGTAAAATCTGGTGTCGAAGTGTGTCTGAGAAAGAACGCCGACACTCTCACAATCCATTGTGATGTCACAGGTTCACATGATTCAAATCCGTCGTCACACGAATAGCATGAGAACATAGATATTTCTAATACACTCAATCCAGAAATTATAAAAAGAGCACTTTTTTTCTTTATTTAATGGAAGATTTTTAAAAGCATGTTTATTTTTTAAGCATTTTTCACTGTTTTAATATTTATTTTTATTTTTTCATTTTAGGAGATATTTATGAAAACATTCAAAAGCTAATGCTTAGTAATTATGAATACAATTGAAAAAGTCAATAGATTTTATTAACAAAATATTATTAAGCAAAAGGTTAATAATTCATTACAGTAAATTTATTTTCAAAATCTAAATGTTATAATCTGTCATCGAATTTACCAATTTAAAGATCCTAAATTCAGGGATGTTTCTCGTGCATCTATTATGGCCTGTCACCGTCCCTCAAACATGTTCTATGTGCTTTAGGTCTAAAGACAATGCAGGCTACTTCATTACAGATTAAGTGATTACTGAGATACAAAACATTTTTGTTGTTGTTGAAAAAAGTTTTCTTGCTGAAAAATCAACTTTTTAATAGCTTCACTTTGATAGCTTTAGCTTCTGTCATATTTTGATACTTGAGTTCTATCAAAGTTCCGAAGTTCGCAACTAGAAAGGCTACACTAGACATAATTCCTGCTTGTATGACAAGCAACACTTTTCGTAGATTTTACCCCACCCTCGCCAAGAAAAAAAGATTGAAACACTTTTCATCTGTCCAGATTCTATTCTAAAGAACAGTTTGGGCACTTCGACGTAGTTTAATGATTAGCAAGCTTGCCACACTAGAACCTATTACAATCAAGTAGTGAGTTCGATACTCACTGGGTACCCTTACTTTCGGCCTTGTGTCACATCCAAGTGGCCCTAAGAAAATCGACTATAGATCAGAGTTGATCTTTGAAGATTGACCTCAGTCCCGTAATATCTGGGTTTATTTTGGCATATGCACAAAGATAAATTCGACTCTACATAAGACTGACTGACTGACCAATATTTTATGTTTGTACTTTACCAGAATTATTTTTTAGAGATTTTTCTATTATCTTTTATAATTTGTCGTCTAGTCCACTTGGAAATTTTCTTTTCTTGTTATTATTTTGTAATAAATGCTTGAATTCTTAAAAGGATTGCCTTCACAATAATAGAACGAGATTTTTCTAAAACTTTTGTAGGAGGCTTTACAGCATCTGGTTGGGTCATAGAGTACAATAATTAATAAGCCAGTTTTATTCCAAATGCTTTTTCCTTTGACACAAGCAAGAAACCTTTCGGCATTTCGGAGATTCTTTTAAAAAGTTCTTCAGTGTGAGGAAAATGCAAAAAAAAAATCAAATTCTGTTTTTTGTTGTTTTTCTTTTGTTTTTTGTTTTTTGCTTTTTTTTTTTTTTATTGTTGCTGGTTGTTCGTCACCGAAAAATTAATTTGGGTTAAAAAATAAAACTGAGTTGATTATTAATTCTGGAAGAGTAATCTTTAAACGTAAATTTGCCTTTATTTAGACGTACGTCACAATCTTTTGTGCAGCAAACACTGGATTCAGTTAATTATTTTCGCAATGTTTTTATGATTTTTGGACGGACTATATAAGGATGTATGTTGTGGTGCAGTGGATATCGGCTCGGAACGAGAAATCGGGGAGCAGAGTTCGAATTCTAGTTGTATTCCATGTATTCATTTACTCGCAAATACCCCTGGTATTGTATTGTATTGTAGCGGCATTCACCCAGGACGGGTTGAGCCGGCATCCCCAAGAACATTTGAAGCGTCTCTCCCAGCGGCGGCCCACGATCGGCGATCTTGAGCCAGCTCCACTCCGATCTCTGCCCAGTCCCGGTTCCACCTCCGAAATCCCACGACATTTGGGCCCGAGATCGGCTCCATGTCCCCCTTCAGCGTGGCTGCCCACGTCCTCAGCTGACCCCCCGCACGCTTGCGCCAGCCCGGTAGGGGCCTCGGGAAGAGGCAGTCGCGAATCAGCTTACCCGGAGGACAGCGCGCAGCATGGCCGAACCAACGCAGTCGACGGAGTCGGAGAGCAGCCGGTATCGGTTGAAGACGGCACGCCTGACGAAGGGTCGATGTCCGCACCCGATCAATCCGCCGGAAACGCAGGATGCGCCGGAGACAGTCATTGTCGAAGACCTCCACCCTCTTGAGGTCCGCTACGCGCACCGGCCACGTCTCGCAGCCATACAGCAAGATGGATCGCACAACAGCTTGGTAGACGCGGCTCTTTGTACGCAGGGCGATCTCCCGCCTTGACCAGAGACACTTCTGGAGGCGGTTGAAGGCGGCCCTCGCAAGGTTGATGCGACGCCCGATCTCATCGCCACCCTGGCCGCTCGGGACAAAAGACGAGCCCAGATAGATGAAGTGGTCCACCATCTCCAGGGGTGTTCCGTCGAGCAGGATGGGTTGTTGGGCCTCTGGAGGCAACAGCGCCGTCATCACCTTCGTCTTTGCAGCATTGATGCGCATGCCGACCGCGCACGCGCTGGTATGCACTCGGCTGACGGCCGCCTGCACCTCCTCGATGCTGTCACCAAGAAGGACAATGTCGTCAGCGTACGCCAGGTCGGTCACGGCCAAGTCGCGGCCCACCCGAACCCCAGTGAAGCCTTGAAGGGCGCTCATCAGAATCCAGTCGATAGCGTAGTTGAAGAGCGTCGGGGAGAGTGCGCATCCCTGTCGCACACCAGTGCGGACCTCAAACGCCCCGGTCTCAGCACCGTAAGCCCGAACACGTGTCCTCGTCTCCCGGTAGTAGGCCTGAATCAGACGCAGCAGCTTTGGCGGAATGCCATCGTCCCGCATGATAGTCCACAGAGCGCTGCGGTCCACCGAGTCGAAGGCCGCTGCAAAATCGATGAAACAGAGCACCGTCGGTTGTTGGTAAGACCAGCGCGTCTCCAGTATCCGGCGTAGACAAAAGATCTGGTCAGAGCACCCTCTACCCGGACGGAAACCAGCCTGGCTTGGGCGGGTACGGTGGTCGCGAGCGAGTTGGAAGCGCTTCAGTAGCAGGACTGTGAACAGTTTGGCCGAAATATCGATCAGGCTGATTCCGAGGTAGTTGCTACATACTCGTTTGTCGCCTTTTTTGAAGAAGGGGAGAAGCACTGCCTCTCTCCAGTCAGCGGGGACGACCTCTGTGTTCCAGATATTCATCAGGAGGCGGTGTAACCATGGCACCATCACCTCGGAACAGCTTTTGAAGATTTCAACTGGAAGGCCATCTTCACCGGGGGCCCTGTTGTTCTTCAGCTGAAAGAGAGCCACGCGAACTTCATCTGGCGTCGGTGGATCCGTGTTGCAGGCATACGTTGTTGCTGCAGATGTGCTGGCATGGACAGGGGTTGGTGCTGGATCATGGTTAAGCAGAGCACTAAAATGCTCTTGCCACCTGTCAAGCCGGGCTGACATATCGGCGATCGTATTGCCTGCTGCATCGACGAGAGTATCGCTCGCGCCCCGCGATGGACGGCTGACCCGGTTGAGAAGACGGTACAGCTTTCTGGTATCACCATTGGCTGAGGCCTGTTCCGTTTCTTCCGCCACTCTCCGCCAGTACGCGTTGCGGTCGTTGCGGACTGCTTGCGCCGTTCTGCGCCGTAGCTCGCGGTAGTGTGTGGATTGTGTCAGTCGCGCACGCCGTGCTCGTTCGGCCAGATCAATCGTCCCCGCGGAGATCCAATCGCGGTGCCGACGGCGGGTGTAGCCCAGATGGGCCTTAGCTGCGTTTGTAACCTCTGTCTTTAGCGCGCTCCATTGTGCCTCCTCGTCCAAGACGAGGCCGTCAAAACGGTTCCGCAGCTCAACACGAAAAGGCTCAGCAACCACCGATTCTTATAAAATGACTCCTGATGGCTAGTGTAATTTTACACCTCTGCCGCACAAACTCCCTACCCTGCGTCCACGTCGCGACACTGGCTCCACTAAACGGGCAAGGGTGTGAAAGCGAGTGTTCGGCGCTTTAAAACCGTTCAATGCTCCCTGCAAATCCAGATCGCGTCTGTTCCGGCATCCGGCGGCCCCCTGGTGGCGGTGACCTCTGCGTCTGCGGGTAACCTGCGGCAAGTCCTCGTCGTCACTGCGGGGTAGGGCTGGGGACCCTACCACACCATCCGCTTTTTCTCCTTGAATCATCCCTTATGATTATGATAATGTCTCTCACAGTTAAATACCCCTGGGGAAGGTATTAATCCGTCTCTTTCCTCTAGTTAAGGATTAAATAACCTTTTAACGTTTATTTGTATCTGCGTGTAAATCCCTTGGCTGGCAACCAGTCTACCACAGAAAGTAATGGCAACCTACTGCCGGATAATCTTCTGCCCAGTCGGTCATGTCCCTTTCGAGGCATGATCGCCCAAAGCATGTGACACTTGACTGACTGACCGATTTAGTCGCGATTGTCATTTTTCATCAAACCAATTTTAACATTTATTTGTGTCTGCGTGTAAATTGTTTTTCGTAAAAAAATCAGCTGTTTTTCGCCGAATTACAAAATTGAAATCAGTTTTTCTTTAAAAAATTAATTATACGCAATTCCGACAGAAATATTTAAGCTGAGTAAGAAGATTAACAACCAAAATATAGTAGTTAAATTGCTCTGAATTTAATGATGAGTTTAAATATAAATTGAAAAAAGTTTCTAATTATTAATAATGCTGCATTTTGTCTGTTTGATACAAACAGGTTGCAATATTTATATATAAAAATATAGATATGCGTGTGTGTGTTCATTCTAACAAACCCTACTTCTCCGAACCCACTGGTCCGATTTCAACCGAAATGGATTCACTTGTCACTTACGACATGTACCTTTCAAATTTTTGAATCGATTTACAGGGTACAGCAGAAATCACCGAAACGCTTAGAATTTACGAACTCTTTTCCGAGAGATGCCTTATGCGAATTCAGCCAAAATCGGGCAACTTGTAGATCAAGGTTCGAACCTTTGATGTACACAAAAAATTGCGAATCAATATACAGAGTTCGTCAAAAATCGGCGACAAACATAATTTCAGATGGTCATTTGCGCACTTTTATGCATTTCTCCAAGATGTTTCGCTCAAAATCAACCAAAATCGAGGTACTGATAAATCAAGATCTGATGCCTTGATATTCGAACAAAAATGTAAATTTACATACAGGGTGCAGCAAAAATTAATGGAAAATGTTGCATTTTGCGATCGTTTATTTCTCCAAATTGTATTCCAACAAAAATCGGGCCTTTTTTGTAACTTCTACCTTATCATATGCCATCACATTTTCACGTTTTCTACAAGGCGCCAACCCGTCCGATGCTGCAGGGACAATGGATTCACTTCTTCTGTCACACAATGTCATCGCATCACATGACAGGCTCCCCTAACGCCCGCTTCTGTTCTTTCAGTTGTACATATATCATTCCCGTTTAGTGGCAAAATTGACCAAGCATGAATCTCGTTTTACAAATACAACAAAAACTGATACTTACTTCGTATTATTTTAACTTATGCTTCAGGACAACCTCATATTAGAGCTTTTTTAATAAACACTTGACATTACCATTTCAACATAACCACTAAAAACCCGAGTAACGCTGAGCTATACAGCTAGTTACTGCTGAAGTTTGACAATAATCTCATCTAAATATTTTTATGGCGTAGAAGTAGTAGACTTAGTTATTCTGAGCCATAAAATATTATTTCTAAGATGTAGCAATTATTTTCTTTTCCTTCATTGAAAAGACTAGTTAAATATATACTAAAAAAACATCAATTAAATAGAAGATGAAAACTATAACTAAATTGTATAATAATGAAAAGGAATAGTTCTTGTCCGAATTTCAAAAGCAATTCCTACTAGAGATCATAACGCACGAAACAAGTAAATGGCAGAAAGATAAGAGATGAGAACCCTGTTAATTATCGCTGCTGATTATGTTGTCTATGAAATTTAAGTCTCAAACAAAATTACACCTTTAATCTGAGTTCGTCCTGTTCTTAACAGCCAAGGAATATGGCGATTAAAATCAACCCAAAACAATAGTAATCAAACTTTTTTTAATAGATTATTTTTACTGTATTTCGTTCCTGGTCTTATTAGCTTCCAGCTGTTTAACATAACCAAACCAACCTAAAATTCAATCCTTCGTTTTTGTTTTAATAATGCCTTCAATGAACAAAATTAATTTTTATTCATAAACATCACGGGTCAAATGACTGCAAAGCAAAAACGTTAACATGCATATACTGAGACAAAGGGATACTTAATTACACAAGGAAATATAAATTCCTATAAATGTGTTATTATCAATCGATGAACGACAACAATCTGACAAATTTCTGTCCGTTATTTTTCTTCGTAAATTTCTACCCTTTCTACAAATTGAAATAAAACACAAAGTCATGATATATTTACTGTTGATCTCAGATATCGAGTCTGAAAACTTTATATTTACTTCGTTTGAGAAAATTCAAATTTCAAATCAAAAATGTACAGCGAATGAACTGATTTAATGTTTACAATATCCACTCTTACTATGTTGTTCAGCATCAAAGGTGTTTCATTTATTTGTGTTATTTATTAAAATGAAGAATAAAAGTTAAAGAATCAGATTAAAACTTCTTGTTTGTTCTTAATCAAAATCAGATAATGAACGATATGAGAGACTCATATAAAACTGGTTTGAAAGCGATTCCTTTACTTCATATAAAAACTCGACGGCCATTAAAATAGTTCTCCGAATTATTGCAAATTCTGCCACTTGAATCTGTCAACAGAACTCAACTTGCTAGTTATTTGGATAAACATTCTCTTTTGTTTTGATCACTACATTTCGGCGAGTGAATTCTCCAGCCATCTTCAGATGTGTACTATATCTAGTAATATTAATTTTATTTCTCTACCATTCTCTATGTGTTTTTTTTTAAATAATCTATGCATTTGCATGTACGTGAAAATAGATAACGCTCAGTAAATTTTCTTTGTGCATTTTTATTCATCTTTTTAGTGTATAGAACGTAAGCAGATTTTGAGATAAAATTTTAGAGAAAAAATGGTGTCTTATATACTGAAAATACATATCACGCAGAATTTCGTACAACATTCAAACCGCTGTATAAAATACTTAAAATGTTTATGATAGTTTCTTTTGGAACGCTTCAAAGGTGGTTTAAACGGAAAAATCAGGAAAAGTTGAAATTATATAAATAGCTTTGCTAATTAATTTCTGTTAGCATCTGCAGATTCCACGTAAATGTTTTAATATCATACTGTAAGATATTTTTTACTCGCTACTTGGAAATGAAATATTATACTTGCCATTTTGTTTTATTAAGCATTTGTTTGTCATCGATTAATATCCCTTCAAGCCCTGGTGTTATGTCTGGTGACAAAATAATATGACAGCATTTTTTTCTCATTTACTCAATCTTGACACAGTGCTGCCCCCAACAAGGACAAATTTAGCAGCAATAGTGCAATAACAATGACAATATCGATTGACGCTCTTTTATGAAACGGCTAAAACCGAAAAAGATGAACGAAATGTTTTGTGAAAAGGATTTGACACATTTTCTTTTCATTTGTGAAACATACACCCAATTGGATTTTTATATTGTTGTCTAATTATTATTATTATTATTATTATTATTATTATTGTCATAATTTAATCATAATTTAATAATGTTATCTTGTCAGAAAGATATTCAACATATTGATTTGTAATGCTTTTTCTTTTCATAGTACTAAGAGTTAATTTTATCGATTGCAAGACAGGTAATTAATCATAATTAATACGATCCTTTATGCCTTTCTGCATTTATTCGTATGTGAGTCTGTCAAACAGAGAGTTCAAAAGTTTTCAGTCTAGCAACATTCACTGCTTATTCATTATGTCTGATTCAGTGTCCACATTGTAATTGTTAATATGATGACTTTGCATACCATCGACAGCGGGTTCTAATCCTCACTGGGTATGAATAAATAGGACTATTTAATTTTTTTACTCTCATTCTAATAAAATGTATAAGAAAAATAAGAGAAGAAGAAATCAAGTGAAAACCTCAATGTTCAACCGTCCGTTACCATGGTTTCTCAGGTTACTAAATTTTCTTTTCTTTTAGTTTTCCATCTTTATGTTATTTATATAACTGACGTAATTTTCCATTTGTAAAATTATCAAATAAAATCATGTTTAGATGGTCTTTTCTGTTTAGAAAAGCAATAGTATGAGTACTACGGGTCGTAATATTAATATCTACACATATACCTCCCCCCCTCCCCCCCCCCTCTCTCTCTCTCTCTCTCACACACACACACACACACACATATATCCTCTCTCTCTCTCTTTCTCAAGAGTGTTACATAGTTCAAACAAGGAAAAGATAAAATGATATTATTTTCATTTTTATTATAATCGTCAACAATCATTAATTTTTCACTTGTATTTCCATCATATATATCGCAGTTCCTCCGTCGTTTTTAATTAACAACCGTAAACAGACAATCTGAATAAATTCCTATGTAAAGCCTAATAAAATTAAAATGAAGCAAATACTAACCAAAAATTAATAATGGAATAAGTGTTAATTTATTAATACTAAATGCGTCTTCTCACAAAAATATAAAATATAAACAGTTAATGATGAAGGGTTACGGTTTACTGTGAATTAGACACATCTAATACCAGTTAGGAAGTCATTTGTGCAGTGAGGATTTTGATAAGAAGATAAATTGGTCTTCATAAATTAATGGAAATAACATGGCCATGCAATAGAAAAACAGAAATCCCGTGTAGATGCTTCATCAGTGCCAGCAGAAAGGTCTTCTCTTAAATCTTTAAGAGTGACAACAAATAAGTGCACAGCACCATTCAACGTTTCTATAGACGATTGTGTAGCATACGTAGAAATTAAAACTAATATAATATGTACTTATATAATAAATATTGCATAAAGGAATATAGGATATAAAGGATATATAAATATTATATTATACAATACAGAAACACTGATCTCCGAAAGAGCAATACGAATGAAGAAGGACTTGTACCTATGTTTTATTGATTATGCGAAGGTATTCGACAAAATACGCCAGAAAAAATTAATGAAGATGCTCAGCAGCCTTGACATTTTTTTGGAAAGACATCAGAGTAATTAATAATCTCTACTGGCAGCAAACTGCCTGCATTCTGACAGGTAACGAGTTCAGCAGATTCACAAAGATAGAAAGAGGCGCAAGACAAGAATGTGTCTTTTCACCGGATCTGTTCAACTTGTACAGCAAGAATATTTTGAGGACCTTAGATGTTCTGCCAGGATGTATAATCGGAGGCCACATTTTGAACAACATAAGATACTCAGATGATACAGTGTTGGTTGCATATACGGAAAGGAAACTACAAGACCCCCTACAGAAGGTAGCTGAAGAAAGTGACAAGAAAGGACTACAAATAAACTGCAAGAAAACTGACTGCATTCTCATCAGTAAAAAGAGCAACCCCAAATACCAAATACAGGTGGGAGATACTAGAATCAAGCAAGTACAAAAACCAAAATACCTAGGAAGTGTTCTCACAAAAGATGGAAAGTGAGACACAGAGATCCGAAGTTGAATTGGCATGGCGGCGAAGGACGCATTCCAAAAGCTGAGTAAAGTACTAAGACACAGGAAACTTTCACTAAAAACAAAGAGAGTACTAGAATGCTACGTGATATCAGTTCTTCATTACGGCAGTAAATGTTGGACGATATCATCAAAGATGAAGGAAAAACTTGAAGCAGCTAGAGTTTGATTCTACTGAAGGATGTTGCGGATATCATGGACCGAGCAAACGATGAGGTGTTGGAAAGAATGGAAACGAAAAGGAAATTAATAGTGAGCATCACCAAAAGAGAACTGAAGTTCCTGGGACATACAATGAGGAAGGAGGGCTTCGAGAGCCTGATACTGACAGGCCAGATAGAGGGAAAGAGAGACAGAGGAAAGCAACGGATAACATGTCTGAAGGGCCTGAGCAGGTGGCTGACAGAACGGGGGTTGCGTGGTGTAACAGGAGAAAGCGTGCTAAAAGCAACCAGTGATAGGGAGACGTGGAAAGCCATGATCGCCTACATCCTGAAAGAACAATTCACATAGAAAAACATCTTTCCGTCTATTGTTATTCATATGATTCAATATAAAATAAAGTTTTAACGTTGAATGGTGCTGTACACTTGTTTTCACTCTTAAAGATTTTAGCGCTAATCTTTCTGTTTATTAGCAGTTTTTAGTTTAGCTGTTTAAATTACCGTCGATACACAGACTAATTTATCTTCTTACCAAAATCCTCACTGCACCAATAACTTCCTAACCGGTATTAGATGTTTAAACACCCAGAACTAAGGCTCAACTAAATAACGTCCACATTACACCCTCGCTGGTCGCCAAGATAATTGCACAACTTGACCCACACAAAGCGAGCGGCGGTGACGGAATCCCAGTCATACTACTGAAGAAATGTGCCCCAGAACTCTCCTCTGTCCTCTCTAAACACTATAACCTCTGCCTATCTGCTTCCTGTTTTCCTGCCTGTTGGAAGTCCTCCTGTGTATTTCCTATATTTAAGAAATCTGGCGAACCCTCAGACCCCGCCAATTACCGTCCTTTTAGTCTCCTTCCGATCTTTGGCAAAGTTTTCGAAGCCATTATCAACACCGAGGTGATGCAGCATCTCACGGCCCACAGGCTTCTCTCTGACAAACAGTACGGGTTGCGCTTCACCGGGTCTACTGCTGATATGCTGACAACCATTACCGAGTACATATACCGGGCACTTGACAATAATGGCGCAGCCCGAACCGTTGCCTTGGATATCTCCAAAGCGTTCGACAGGGTCTGGCATGCTGGCCTCTTGCAAACTGCGGAGCTACGGGATAACTGGACATCTGTTTGACCTCATCCAGTCATTCCTCTTTAACCGCACATTGAAGGTAGTATTAAATGGGCATGCCTCCCAAAACTACCATACGAACGCGGGCGTCCCTCAAGGTTCTATCATAGGTTCCACGCTCTTTCTGATGTACATTAATGATCTCCCCGACGCCATTAGATCCCAAATAGGCATGTACGCCGATGACACAACAATCTACTCTCGCATCGATCAAAAACCAGGTGTGGGCGACAAAGCAAACCTCGCTGCCGTGCTTGAAAAGGACCTCCAATCCGTAGTGGCCTGGGGTAGGAAATGGCTAGTAAATTTCAATGCTTCTAAAACGAAGCTGTTATCAACTAACCACCATAGGCAATCGCATCTACCTCCCATTAGCATAGGAAAGGCTAGCCTCCCAGAGAGTAAAATACTACGCCTCCATGGCCTTACACTTTCGGCGGACCTCAAATGGAATAACTATATCGGATCCATTGCCAAATCTGCCGCTATGAAAGCCGGCTCTCTGTACAGGGCCAGGAAGTTTTTCCCACCTGAATCTATTCTGCACATATACAAATCTACCATTCGCCCGTATATTGTATATTGCTGCCATATCTGGTTGGGTGCCCCTGCTGCTCTTCTTGGGCTTCTTGACAAAATACAAAGGAGGATCTGTAACGTGGTTGATACTGACTTGGCAGACCGGCTGCAACCACTTTCTCACCGGCGTGATGTGGCTTCCCTGTGCTTCTTCTACAAGTACTTACATGGCTTCTGCTCCGATGAACTTAGAGCACTGGTGCCGCCTAAGCAGGAATTTACACGAGATACTAGATTAGCAACTAGGTCCCACCCTTTTACAGTTAAACAGATAAGATGTAACCGTAAATTCTACTCCAACAGCTTCTTTTCTCGTGCTTCCCGCCTGTGGAACTCCCTTCCACAAGTCTGCTTTCCCGGCAGCTACAATCTCCAGGTGTTTAAATGTAGGGTCAATAGACACCTCCTATCACTCTAACTCCCAATTATTCTCAGAACACTCTCATCTACCCAACCCTCATTCTCGGTATCCTTACCCGCCTATCACCCACCCTCTGACATTTCCTATATTTAACCATTCTCGGTATCCCTACCATCCTATCACCCACCCTCTGACATCTCCTATATTTAATCATCCTTTCTCCACTCTATGTAGCCCCCTGCGCAGTAGTGGCAGTGACATGCCCTGCTCGGGGTGAAACGCTTATAAAAAAAAAACAACCGTCTTCGATGTGTTTAATTCACAGTAAATAGAAAGCATTTATCATTGACTGTTTATCTTTTATATTTTTATGAGAAGATGCATTTAGTATTGATAACTTAACACCTATTCTATTATTAATTTTTTGGTATATCGGAATTTATTTAGATTGTTTGTTTGCTGTTGTTAATAAACAACGACAGAGTAACTGCGATATGAGGTGATGGAGATACAAGTGAAAAATTAATGATTGTTGACAATTTTTCATCTAGTAAAAATAAAAATAATATCATTTTATCTTATCCTTGTTTGAGCTATATAAGTCTCTTTAGAAAGAGAGAAAGGAGAGAGAGGGAAGGGGTATATGTGTAGAAATTAATATTAATATCTTCCTTTATCTTTAATACTATCGTTCATTTGACATAATTGGTATGAAACTATCTTTTTTCATAATATTGCATCATATATACATAAGTACACGCGCGCGCGCGTGTGCTTGTGTGTGTATGTGTGTGTGTGGATATATATTATTTCTTTGTTTATTAACCTTGGCCTAAATTCCAGAAATTTCTCTTTTCAACGATTTGTGCTACAACTGAGAAACTATCAGTCAATGAGTAACGGGTGTGACGGGAAATAAAACGAAAGAAATAACAAAAACCGCTCTATATAAGTAAAATGACAAAGAAACATGACAATCAACCATTTTTTTTTCTAAAACAAAAGGGTTTAAACAATTTTGATTCGGACTACTCACCAATAGAAAGAGAATTTCATATAATTTCAAAAACAAGTAAAAAGAATAATCTTAAGTTCAATGTTCTATTTTTTGGTCGTTTCTCACATCCTTGAGTCGTTATATTTTATCATTGTGCATGAAAATGTCTATTTCGATTATCTCGTTGAAATCTTACTGGATGCGTATATGTAAAATGACAAAGTTAAAAAGCATTAATTCATATCCCTCTTCATTTACGCTCGATTCACTTATTCTTGACGATTTTATTACAGAACACAGGGTGCGATGAATAAATTGTAGTCTAAATTACGTACAAATGCAAATAAATTTGACATTTCATTTAAAGCGATGTATTTAACGAAATTACACAAAACCATCTTGAAATACTAAAGTGTAAATTTATTCAATAACATTGCCATTGGCTTCAACCACGGCCTCTAGACGATATCTTAATCTCCTGCAACTCTTCTGGACGGTCTCCTTGTTTAAGTTGGTGAATGCTACCATAATCCTTTTGTGGCATAGTGAAGAGTTCTGTTGCCAAGGAACCTTCCAACCGCCACTCTTTTGACCCAGGGCAGCACTACCTTCTCAGAGTATTTGGCATAGGCCTCCGTGTTGAGCCTGAGGCCCTGTGGGAAGATGACTGTAGGTATAACATCGCTATCACTAGTGATCACTTCAAATATCTTCATAATCACTATTACAGTCATTCAACTCTTTTGCTATAGGGTTTTCCAGCAGCCACCCTCTTGACCCACGGCAGTACTACCTCCTCAAGATATTGATGTCAATGTTTTGCACATTAGATTGTTTTAACAAAACAAAATTTATAATCACACGATATATTCATTTTAGTTAATTATATATTTAATAAACATTCTAGTGGGTACCTTGAAATAACTATGATAAATTTGTTAAAAATAACTTTCAAATTCTTATCATTGCTTCAAGTTACATTTTATCCTCTGACTAATAACAGTAAACATCAAATCAAAGGTAATCTTTATATCCAACAAAATGTGCATTCAAAGATTTTTGTTCGTGTTGTAAAACTTGATGATATTGTATGAAGTTAGCAATTATATAAACAAAGATATTTAAATATTTAAATATTTAGTCTTTTTTTAGTAAAATATTTAAATACGGTAACTTTACAGTGTTGTGGGCAATTTTGAATTTGTTTGTCAGTTAGTCACATTCACCTTCTTTGAAAACAGGGATTCTAGCAATAAAACAGACAAAGCCGACTGCAATCGGGATCATAATTATTGTGAACTTCACGATCTTTTCATTAGATCATTTCATCTCTCGTGCAAATTAATTGAAACAACTGCTTTATTTTTTCTTTTAACCAAACGGTCAGTTTAGGACCCACTGTAGAAGACAGGGCGTAATTGATTTCTTTTTTTTCCTCGGATTAGGTGATTTGCAGTAATGTACAGTGGATTTATTTTCGTTATTATTGCGCCATCCGTAATTGCATCAGAGTTTCATCACACCCAGAAACTATTGTCTCGACTATCGATTAGTTATTCCAAGGAAGCGTACAAAATTTGTAACGCTGCACGAACACACTGACAAGCCTTACAGCGAGATCGCGGATATTGCTGGTGTCAGCCTTTCAACTGTCAGTCGTGTCATCAAAGCGAAGACAAACAAACTAGATCCATCAGCACAAAGCATAAAGGAAAATGCGGTCGGAAAAGAAAAACAACAACGTATACGTAATCAGGGAAAGTGTGTAATATCCTAGGAGAAGATTATTCGTTTTGCTTTAATTCATTTTCACTGGAGTGTTGTATGTGCTTCGTCAAGGCTGCATATATACTTTTTTTAATGCAGAGATGCCCTTCTCTTAGATTGCTTACTAACCAGTGCCCAGTCTGCACTACTATCTAAACCATAGTTGGGGAAATGATTGATTCATTGCTTTCCCAAGGATTTTGTGCATAAATTCATGTAATGAACAAAACTGGAATTCGATCTATGCTCTCCGATGTCTCTTTTCGGCCCGCTATACATTGAACCACTTGCACATCCCTCTGGAGAAAAGCCCAATTCATAAGCTTCCCACATACTAGTGTCGATCAAACTGTAATGCTAGTTCAATTTAATTTAAAAAATTGTTAACAAGGATCCTCCAGGATTTGGTTATGTTGGTTATAAATTGTTTATAGATCAAGAAAAATGTTTGTACAGCTATTTACTCATGGCTGCTCCTTTTTCACATGTTTAGAAGCTGTCATGGAATTTCATTTCTTGTGAAAAATGCTTAGGAAATTAGCGGATGTTTATAGAAAGGTTGTACTTAATATAAGCACAGTAATGAGACCAGTTAGTGGAGAATAGCAATCAAAAAGAAAAAAAAAAAAGAAACTCACTCTATTAACAAGCATTGAAATGGCTGGTCCGATATTAGAGTTGATGTCAAATAGTACTACTATTATGACTCTTACATTATTATTATCTATTACGACTCTTAGTGTCAAAACTCGAAGGAAGACTTCGAGTTTGTCCACATTTGAAAATGAGTGATGTACTTTTTAAAAATATCAGTTCAGAAACAAGAAATGATAGTGCATATCTAGTAAAACTTGTCTCATCCGCCCTACTATTCTGACTTAAAATTTTCATCTATTTCGGTCTTTCAAGAGGTTACTTAAAGAATAACGGTTCTCGCATATGTCTCTAAAACGGTCAATACGTTTATACTGGATAATGTATGTGATTTCTTTCAAAAGTGGAATACCATAAGAAAGAAAGAGACCAGGCTGATGACTAAGTTTGCAATGCTGAAATCTTTACTTTCAACCAACCCTCAGATATTTGTTTCTTATATAACTTTTGTTCAATCTCTATAATATTATAATGTTTGGTTATTTTATATTTGCTAATATTTTTACTTTCTTTGAGCCAAATTTATAATAAAAGATAACATTGGGTTTTATGTTATAGAAAATAAATACAGAAAAACAAATTGTATATATATTTCTTTTTGTTTATAATATTTAAACTGTTTATTGAGAAAAATCTTTGATTTTAATATATCATATTTTAAAATCTCTGTTAAATGGATTCAGCAACGCATTTAATCTCACGGGAGCAGGGCATCATAATTCACTGAGAAAAAGTTCAATAAAGAAATATAAATAATTTGAAATACTAGATTAGAATATATTTTCGATTTCAATTCAAATAACTGATACTGATATCTTGTTTTTATAATAATATGAACACATTGACACATACGTACAAACAAATAACACGGCGATAAGAAAGAAATTGAGATCTTTTGAAGCAGTTTCAAAATAATTAAAAAGAAACAGTTTTTAATTCCTACAACATTTCATGTTTTTATACGTATATTGTTCTCAACTATAGTCAGAAGATATTTTGTTGCGTGAATACTGAAAACTCGACAACGATAATTAGTTTTGATAATTAAAAATAATGCCGATAATTTAAGAAAGTAAAAATTATGAAGAAATGATAGTTTAAAAATATCTGAAGTAATCTAAATCAACATGAAATAATTTATTTTCTTGAAACTTTAATACAATTTAGTTCATTCTTAATCATCTGACTTTAAAAATGTCTTTCACAATTGAACTTTATTTGGATAACAAAGTAGAGTTTTCAAAGGAAATATAGACTATTTCTTCTGACAACTGTCATATCAGCTTACTTGCCCTAAAATGTTGTCAAAGTTTTGTTTGTACTTTTTAACATGAAAGATGAAAGAAGATAAATATTTTTTTTTATTTTAAAAAGGATAAAAACCTAGTCAAATGCAAAATAAAATATGCAATTTATAAAAACTTATGATCGAACATGTCTAAGATGAAGATTTTTGACATGTCATTTGGTCATGTCGACTAATTAAAGTTGATGGTAATCAAATAGACTTTACTTGAAAATAAACAACACTATACGATGCCAATCCACTCAGAATAGCCAAATTTAATATTGGAAGTCATTTGTAACAGTTTGGTTATGTTACGCATTTTGATAGATGGCTTCCACATATATGAAGAAAATCTACTAGACTTTATTTTCGTGTGTGATTCGCTACTTAAAATTAACGAAAATGACCCAGGGCTTATTTTCTTTTTAATGTGTGTGTGGAGGAGGGAAATAACAGTTAAATGAACTATGACTATTCGTACTAAAATCTGGTTATCATTCAAAAAGGTGATGCAATATACTGAAAGATAGTTTACTACTATGAGCTACTCCCAAAAAACAAAGGATTTTGAATAAGCCCTGCTCCCAAATGAAGACAATATTTGATGAAAAGCATCTAAAATTAGTCAATAAAAAAGGCCTATTATTGTCACTAGAGTGCATATGGCCAGACAGGAATTGTTATAAGTTGGCTGTATTCAGAAAATATTGTACTTTCCGATTAGTATGCATTCCGTATTTTGTGGATTTCTTTTTGAATTTTCTGAAAGATGACAGCAAATAGTGCACCAAAACGGTAAATATGTTATTTGATATCAATTTTTTTATTGTTTCTTATTTGCAGTTAATAAATCGGTTGAACAAACGCTAGGCCAGCACATAGGATTATAGTATTGACGAAATATTTACTTGTACTTTACAATCGAACACGCTAAATTCTTCTAGAGAAATAAGTCAAAAATATATCAATATGTTTAGTAATCAAATCAATATATTATCACTGTTTTTATCGATTTCCCATCAGAAATTATCATAAAAAGTAAGTTTTAAATGAGTTTGAAGGTTTCTGAATATTTGTTGCTCACGTTATAATTACATCAATCACCTCAAATCTGAGAATGTAGCTGTACTTTGGGTAAATCCAAAAGGATATTTTAAACATATTCCTTCATAGCTCCAACATTACTGATAGAACTCAGGTCAGTTGAATATAATATCTTGATCATCTGCCAAATCCATCTTTTCAATAAAATCAAACCTTTCCAAACTATGCAGGAGTTCGAAAGTGGCACATGCAACCAGTTTCTTCACCAATGAGTATGCCACAAACTTTACAAAAATAGATGAATAATATGATTTCAAATTAAACCACATTCAGACACATTCACACACCTTGGGCACTTCTCAGGATAGATAGACATGCCCATCATGATTAAAGTCGGCGAGTTACCACTTTGAAATAGACGTCCCTACGCATAAATGGTCTAAATTGAGAGTTTTCCTTCTCTTAGGCTGGCTTCCATCCTATGCTAGTTCTCTTTGCTCTGCTATTTAACAGGAGAGAAGAGATTTTCCCCTTCGTCACTAATAGGCAAAGTAATGAAACAGGCTCTGCCGCAAGTTGAACTTTATTTTATTAGTTGCTTAGCAACATCTCGGATCAAAATTTTGCGTACAACAAAATTTGCTATAGTGAAATTAACAACTGTAAAAATATATCTGAACGGTAAATTCCAGCCTGACAAAGAATAGAAATAGTGGCATCAAAATCTGTTATCGAGAATATGTGTTAATGTTTCAACAGTAAACATACTTAGTGACATATTTCAGTATTTGTATTATTCGATTTCGTAAAACATTCTCTCGAGAAACAGGCTGGAAGTTATAGTTCAGACATATTTTTATAGATTTGATTGAAAATATATTATTTGAAATTGAAAGTATTCGTAAAATATTGCTAAATATAGTAAATTTTAAGTTAATTTTTAACTTTCTTCAAAACCTTCTCAAGTACTAACTGTTATCTATTCGTTGACATTGAATAAAATCTGGTTGATAAACCATTACACTAACAGCACTTTCAAATCAAAATATTATTTTAGTTCGAGCAGTTATACGACTACTCATTAATACGTTTTCAAAACTGGTTAAAATTATCGAGCTAAAAATAAGGAAAAACACCAGGGACCAGGACTAGATCAAGATTGACTTTTCTTTCACGGTAGATAGGTTTAATATATTATTGACACATTACAAAGTTCGCCTTGACCTTCTAGATACACAGAAAAGTCTTAAGTTTTATCTTTTATCACGTGATTTGCTATTTCAGAACTCAATATTTTTATAGCAACTAAAAAATGTTACAGTGTTAACAAAGAGTAAAAATGGCGACATCAAAATCGGTTGTCGAGAATATGTGATAATGTTTCAACAGTAAACATGCTTAGTGACATGCAAGCCTTTCAATATTGGTTCTATTCGATTTCACAAAAGCATTCTCTTGAGAAACAGGCTAGAATTTACCGTTCAGAGAAGTTTTTGCAGTTGTCAATTCCACCATAGTTTTTATCTAATATATCAAGCTCATAGCATCTGTGTGTGTGTCCTCACGTAACACTGAAAAATAATTAAATTTATAAAGTTAATTGTCCGTCTGTGTGTGTCTATGTCAATATTACACAAAATTATGACATTAAATAGATACGGTTTTATCCTTGATGCCTACTAGAGTGTGTATTATATCTTATTGAAATAAGGCCAATTTCTATTTTTCCATTCAGATGACAGCTATGTTTATAGTATATTTTTAAAATCTAACAAATATTCTAATTACAATATTTTAACATCCTATATATGAAATAAACGATTAGAAAAATGTTTTAATCTGTGGAGTTTATTTAATTACGATTATTTCGTTGATACCACTTTAAGGAAGAAACAAATCTCTCAAATAAACTATTCTGTATCGCTGCGGAACAAAGGAAATGAATTTGTCGTACACAACATTTTGAATCGAAAAGTTGTTAGGTAAGTGAAACAATAAATTTACAAAAAATCAAAAAATATCAACGTAATTTGACGGAATAAATTCGGAGAACGCATGGGAAACTTGTGTTTTAGATATTGGGAACAAAAGAAGCTGTTACAGAATAAGAATTAGTCTAATTAATTAGCAGATTTCACTTGTTCTGTAGTATTGTATTATACACTTGTATGTCGGTTATCCGACATGTAAACATTACAAATATCTGGATAATAACTGCTTAACATCTTTAGATAATAACTATTAAAATTTTCTGAAAAAAACAGTTATGGTAGATACTGATTTCTGACACATCGCCGATTACATTTGTAGAAAATAATTACTTAGGTGCACGTTTTGACTGAAACATTGATTTAATATTGATGAAAAAGTAGACCATCAGTGTCACCTTAATCACTTCAAAGTAATTACCATGAGATCCCCTCTTACACTCACTTATCTTAACATTTCTTCCATTTTTCAAAATTGTATACAATTCCTCTTTAAGTATATCCATCAATTGACTCGTTGCGTTTTTATTAATCACGTCTATAGTCTGAAATCTCATTCCTTTTACAGTGATTATAGCTTTGTGAAAAGTTAGAAGTCATAGCGAGTCACATTTGAATAGCAGAAATTGATGCAAAATTTAGATTATGCGATATGCTGCCAAAAACTACAGTAGTTACCAAAAAGAGTCAGGTGAGATATTCAAAATAAGTGTGTATCTTTCCATAGAATCATTAAATTTCTGCATTTTCACGCAGTCAATCGCCAATTTCCTTTAATTGCTACTGGTACACGTTCAGCAGTTTCTAACGTTCTTCATTTTTAAAGCCTTTCAGAAAGTGGTTTCGCGACCAACTTGAAAGCATAGGCAGTAATTTAGATTAAATAATGCGTTCATTTTAACATTCTATGAAGGTTACCCGGAATGATAAGCACCTGAAGAAAATCGGAGTGGGGACAACAACCGAGACGTTGTGATAACAAAAATGTGGATAATAGTCAGAGAGTAAATAATGATAACTCTTCATCACAAAAATTCAAACATAATTGAATCTATTTATGGACTATAGTGGTATATGATTTGAAATTAAATTTATTCATGAAATATTGCTAAATATAGTAACTTTTTAGTTTATTTTTAACTTTCTTCAAATCCTTCTCAAGTGTTAACTGATATCTGTTCGTTAACATTAAATAAAAAATAGCAACATTTATGCTGCTTTAAAGAATTATATTTTCTTCGTTTTTATACTTTGCTACTAAGCGGGAAATGTCAAATGGAATTCGATCGTCGGACGCGAAGAATTAAGAACTTCAATGGTGAATCGATTCTCCAAGTGATTCTTTCCAGATAGTCCGCCTGAAGAGGTTCTCTTTTGTCATTTCTATAGCAGCTTGAATGAACGTCGACTATAGTAGAACCCGGCAGCTTCTTTAAACCAACTCTACTGCCATAAATAGGATGAAGAATGTGACGAAGGCGGCAGTGGCCAACTTCGCATTCTTATCGCCATGATTGTGTGCCTTAACGATGTTTAGAAACAAGAATGTTGTTGTCATTGTCCTATTGATTTTCTCTTAGATTCTCCAACTATTTTCTCCGGTGGAAGGAGAGTTGCATATATCTTATTTACATTTCATTACAATAGGACGCTTTCGACATATGGAACGCTTTCCAAGTTGTGTAAATACGTTGTCTGATAAACAAACTTCTCTTGAAGCCAGTTGGCAATTCGTATTTCCCTTTTTTATTTGTCTTTTCTGCTTAACTCATTGAACTTTTTTAGTTTTTATGTTTGTTGTAATGAATTATGAATTTACTCAGAGAAAATTTGGCAAATGTAAAATAGATTATGGTGCAAAATTTGGTGAAAAGGAATTAAATTCTTTAGAAGCTTCTAAATAAATTTTATTAGTAAAATTAAGGGTAAAAAGTCCGCGCGTTGGTATTTTTGCGTGAGTGTCTCAGATGAATTATCTTTGACTTTTTTAAATATTGTTTTAAACATTCTAATCTTTCTTCGACGACGTTTTTAAAATATATATTAAAATTTTAATCTTACTTTAAAAAGTACTGTTTGTATTCAACCACCGTCAAAATAAGTAGTTACAGAAATAAATTTAAAAAAATGTTTAACTTTAGAACGAGCATAATTTAATATATTAAAATTCAGAATAAACTATTTCATTTTCCAACAGAGAAAGAAAGACAGATTCCTAAAGATAAAAATTGGTAACTCTGATAATGTAATAATTTCTGTGTAACTACTTGGAGGAAATTAACTTTCAAACAAAATTTCGACTTAACTTGATTTCAAAGATATTTTATCGAACATTGCATTTGAATTTCACTTTGCCTTTAATTCTACTCGAGTGAAAGAACGATTTCTGCTAGCCTCTCGCAAGAAGAACACCCAATCATGTACATATCAAGATTAACGTCAGCAGAAACTAAATACTCGAATATTGAAAAAAGGACGCTAGCAATTGCATAGAACATGAAAAGGGCACGAAACGTTTTATAGGAAAAATCTTTATTAAAATCAGACTACAAACCATTAGAATTTATACTTAGCCAAAATTGACATCATCAAGGATTTTAAGATAGCCAATAAAAATCATGGCATTTGATTTTGATATAAGTATACTATATCAATATCGAATGCTATGACTTTTAAAAAAGGGAACACTATCCCTCGCGTAGTCACGTTATAGGCGCTTTATCAAGATTACAGTTCAATAATGAAATAGAAGAAAAACAAGAAAATACTGAATATAAAATAATACACTGGGCGGAAACGGACGTTCTTTCTCTAAATAGACTCACAATAGAAACAAAGCAAGACCCATTATGTAGAATAGTGGAGAGAATAAAAAATAATATATGGAGCAACTGTTCAATGGCAGAGCTACCCTTTAAGGAAAAAAAGCACAAACTAACCATGGAAAATGACATAATAAGCAATGGAGATATAACAGTAGCTCTACAAATACTGAGAAGGGACATATTAAAAGTCGCACATGTCGTCTATTGTGGCATAACAGCAAAGCAAAATTACAAGCTTGGTGGCCAGAACGTAGAGGAATACGTTAAGAGACTAAAACACGTAGAGGAATACGCTAGGAGAGACTACAGTTGCAATCTTGATGGCCAATATATTCAAAATATGTGGAGGAATACGTCAAGAGATGCCCAAAATGCACGCAAATAAAAAAAACTCACTCAAGCAAAATTCACTTAACTCATGGCTCTACTTCTAAGAAGTAGAGCAATGGGATAGAATCCACATGGATTATGCATGTATCACAGATAGGGGATTATTCATAGTATTAATGGACTCATATTCAGGATGGCCATAAGTAAAAGACAAAAATGCCACCACAATAAAGCAAATACTAAATGCTATATTCTCAAGACATGGAATACCCCAGACAATAGTCACCGACAATGCACCCGAATTTTGCGATGAGAATTTATGTACGTGGTTAAAACAAATTGGATTCATCCTATACAAGACATCACCATATTACACATAATCTAATGGCATTGTGAAAAAAATTATACAGACGGTAAAAATGGGACTGAAAGCATTTTCATCACTTAATGAAAGCATAGAAGCATATTTACCAAAAATATTCCTAGGTTCCAAATTCATACCACATGCAGTAAAGAAACTGAGCCCTTCAGCATTAATGGTAAATCATAACTATGTTCTTTGCAATTAATGAAAAAGTATGTTATAGAAAGAATAAAGACGCAAATCTACAAGAAGCAAATTTCCAAATACAAAAAGAACACATCACGGTTATACTTGAGAAAACGGACAACATATACTGGTATATGTAGATCAGTTCAGAAGCAGAAATGAGCTGGATGATGTGGAAATGGAATGTCAGGAATAAGAAGAGGCAAAAAATTACAAAAGTAAAATAGAGCAGGAAATGGAAGAAAGTGAGAAAGTGAGAATGAAAAGACAGACGAATATGAAGAAGAAAATGAAGTGAGACCAAGGTCACCATTAAAAAGAAAACAAGAAAGACAAGAGGAAGATCAACACAATACGAAAATACCCAAGAATAGTAAAAGAAAAAAACCAAGGGTGTACGAACTCTCCGATTCAGAGATGTGTAACATCGTATGCAAATTTGTATACAAGTATAAATAGAGAATAACTGGAGAAGTAAACGGAGGAAATATCCCAGTTGTCACAAAGAACACTACTACGCAAAACATAACAGCAGCATCGATTTTCTTTGCATCTACTCCACACTTGTGAGGCATATTCTATTGTGGGGTAGCAAAAGTTTAGTACTGTGGTGTAGATTGCACCTCATTTGTTGTTAGCTTATTTAGGATGTTGTTTCTTGATATGACTATGACTTTAGTCTTTGCATTGTGGTTCCTTGTATGTAAAAGACCGGTCCAAAGTGATCCCAAAGTAAACAGGATTAGAAGTATACTCTATTCTCTATGCCAGTTGATTTTGATCTGACGGTTAGCTTCCCTGTTCCGTAGGTAGAAGGTATTGATTTGGATCTTGTCAGAGTTGGCTCAAAGGTTGTTGACAGTATAGTCTAGGATAAGGCCGCCCATAAAACTTCTGTGTCCGCCATTGGATGCGTTTCCCACTGAGGTTCGCAAAGAAGCGCCTGACGTTTCAAGTCCCCAGTCCCCAAATAAATTCTTTGTGAGGATCCTGGGGCTTCAGAGAAGTCAACGAATTCAGCACCTGTGATCCCAATGAATTGTATTAGGTCCAGAAGTTGACAAGTGCAAGACTTTGCATTTTTCAAGCCTGCCCTGGAATAAGCCTAACATCTATGGAAGAAGCCAAACGGTTTAAGATAAGGCATCCAAAGAGCTTGTAGAATGGTGGAAATTGACTTGTAGCTCTTTGAGCTGGCGCGATCATCATTGGTGCTATTACTTTGGTTTTCCTCCATATATTTGGATTCTTGTTGGAACTCATGTGTATTATTTTATCTTAAGCATTTTCTTATATTTCTTCTGTTTCATTCCTGAACTGAAATTTTGACAATGTGTTTATATGAGGAATGGTGATCCCTTTTATATGCATATTTTTTATGTCAAAATCGAATGTCATGAATTTTATTGGCCATTTTGACGATGTGACTTTTGGGTTAAATATGAATTCTAATGCTTTGTGGTTCGATTATAAGATTTTTTTCCTATGAAATGTTTCGTGCCCTCTCAATACTCTATACTGTTGGTAGCGCTTCTTTTTCAATATTCCAGTAGTTAGTTTCAGCTGACGTTAACCTTCTTGATATGTACATGATTAGGTTTTTTTCTTGTGATCGAACAGCAGCAATCGGCTTCTCATTTGCATCCGTGGTTAACATTATTTCTTTTTGGGGATCAAAAACTTTTATTATTGGTTTGCTCCTCAGAATATTTTTTAGTGTTTCAAAAGCGAGGTTTGCTTCTGTGTCCACTCAAATTCATTTTTCTCTTTGCGTAATTTTACATATGGTTATATTATGTTGCTGTATCTTGGCATATATTTACTAAATAAAATTTATCAGTTCTAAAAAGGATTCTAATTCTTTTGTATTTGTTGGAGTAGGTATTTCTGTTTTTGTTTTTTTTGTTGTTGTTTTTTTTTTGTTTTTTGTAGTCTGTCATCAGGTAATATGCCTTCGAATATTTGATATCGTAAATATATCTTCTTGCAGTAAAAACTACATTTCTTTTTGTTTATGGTTAATCCTGCCTGTCTTAATCTCACCAAAATTTGCTTTGTTTCATATTTTAATTTTTCTTTAGTTCTCGCCCCTACACCTATATTGTCATTGTATATTATCATATTCTTTTCATTTTTTCCATAATAAGACTTTTTCAATTGCTGTTTGAAAAATATGGCTGGAATTTTTTATCCCAAACAGTATACCAGTCAATAGTCCTATAGGGGCGTTTATCGTGGATATTTCCTTGAATTTCTCAATTTCTATTTGATTGTATGCTGACTTGAGGTCAATTTTTGCAAAGTACTCCATTTTTGCTAATTCTTGGCTTGCAGTTTCGATATTTGGCAACTGAAATATATTTAGTGATTTACCCTTATCTTATAAACATCAGTCAGTCAGTTAAGTGCCATACGTGATACACGCTTGGGCGATCATGTCTCGAAAGAGACATGACTGACTGGGCATATGATTATCCCGCAGTAGATTGCCATTGCTTTCTGCGGTAGACTGGTTGCCGACCAAGGCTATAGAACCCAATCTGTCCTGCTATTTAACCCATAACTGGAAGGAAGAGACGGATTAATACCTTCCCAAGGGTATTTGCGCGTAAGTGAATACAATGGATTCAATTGGAATTCGAACTCGGCTCCCCGGTTTCTCGTTCCGAGTCGATATCCACTGTACCACAACGCCACATATCCTTAAATCTTCATCAGCTTTCTTTATCACTACTATCGGTGACGCCCAATTACTACCACCTTCAGTTACTCTTTCTTGTATGCTTTGTTGTATCATTTTGTTTAGTTTTGCTACTGCCAAAGGTAGGATATGAACTGGAACTTTTCTTGACTCTATAAACTTTGAGTGGTAGTTTTCCTTTAGTCGAATGTTTGATTTATAGTCTTTCAACAATCCCACAGCATTTCCTTCTGATTCCATCGAATTGATTAGTCTCGCTGTGTCTACATAAATTCCTAATGATCCGTGAACTTTTTGCATGCTACAACTGTAATGGAAATTATTTCAGAACATTTGTCGGTTTCAAAATTGCCTTGAAATGTGCCCATTGTTTTCATGGTCGTTCTATCAAGTTGCTTTAGTTGTCTGCTGCTTTTTCTTAATTTTGGTTGTCCTAATTTTTCATATTCACAATACTTTACCCGTTCTTTCAATCTATGTAAGTATTGTATAATGAACCCTTGCGGTGCTTGTCTTCTTTCTAAAAACTTGTTTCCCCCCCCCCCCACACACACACTGTAACAAGAAATAAAACAATTATCTCGTTTTCTCCTTCTTTTGTCTTTAAGTCTTTTATTTTCTTTACTCTTGCAAATGCCGCAAAAGTTTTCATCCATGTTTCTACGTTGTCCAGTGAAATAATGGATCCTATCGCCGTACTCTCTATATACTGGTCTCTTCATTTGCATACGATACCACGCCAACATTTCCCCCTCTCTAATTATCATAAGACGTTTTAGTCAATTTAACTGGCAATGCGACAAATGATGTAGACAAATGACGTCATACATTTCCCAATGGTATTAGCAGTATGTGAATAGAAGCAGCTTCTACAGCAATTCGAACTTGGTTTACAGTTTCTTAGCTTTCCACGCCGCGATATTGAAATAACAAACGAATCTACTAGTTTTTTCCTTTCTGTGGATTTTCACCATATGTATTTTAACAAAAACACTTAACAAATTCAACTAGCTTATTGCCATTATCATGTCTACAGATTAAGAAATCTACAGATTTTCCCCATAAGCCGTCACAGAATTTCCGGGGACATTTGAATTTCGATGAAATGATATTAAATAGATAAAATGAACGTCATTTACTATTTTAGAAGAATGGAAAATATGATCTAAATTTTCAAAACGTTTTCTTTAATTTTCATTAGCAAACTTTTGGATTACGACAGGTAACAAAAATAAACAAAATTTATTCATGTGTTTGTCTTGCTAAAATAAAATCTAAAAATTTAAAAAATTATAAATTAAGAATGAGTTTAATGCGTGAATATTATTGAAAAAGAAAGAAATAAACTCATAAAAATAACTGCAAACGTTAAAATTTGAGAAAACTTCTATTGCATAGCTGATTTTATACAGGTATTTCAGGAGATGTAAGATGGTGTATTGGTATGTTAGTTGTCAGTTTACCTAGAATCGAGGAGTTTGTATCAGTGCAGAATTCAGTAGTTACTGTATCTGTTTGCTTTAGCGTTTCAAAACTAACAAACAAGATTGACATTGGATTTTATATAATGAGATTATCTGACGCTGTCAGTAAAATTTGGCAAATATTTGCTGCCGATAACTTAAGAATCATTGTTGCTTGAATTCCATTTAATTGATGGAAAATTTGGCTTCTGTCAGCCATATATTCACAAATCATTACTTAGATACGCAGTTTTGACGGCCTTCTGCTTGGCTATGACCCTAACCTGACATGAACACTTCGGCCGACTCGTTCAAAGTGTGTGACCCCCATTTCTCATTTAGCTAATCTTGATTAACCCAAATAATTTAGAATTACCCTCTTTTCACTCTTAAAATCATATCACAATCATCGAATGATCAGCCCTAAACAACCTACTGACCTTTCATATTCAAGTAAGATTGCTCTCTCTCTCTCTCTCTCTCTCTCTCTCTCTCTCTCTCTCTCTCTCTCTCGTAGGATCTTCGATGAACAGAAGCATTTTAACTGATTTCACTATTTGACTTTTAAGCAACTTTCTGAGATTTCTCATCTTCCTCTATGACAAATAATTAAATCTTTAACGAGAATACAATATTCTTTGATGGATAAGGCATCATGAATAAGTCAGGGATCATATTTTTCATTGTTAATTAAAATGCATACTCATACCACTATCAATAACATTTCTATCACCTTTTCCATATCTTCCATTTTACTTACAAAAATAATGTTTATAACTTGAATCAACTAATTGCTCTTTATGGCTAATACATAAGAATCGATCTATTAGATTCATTATTCCATCCCAGTGAGCAGTAGATATCATGTAATATACAGGGAGGTTTCTTTACAGTCTAAATGTTAATTAATCATATTGTTTCCACAAAGTGCAAGAAGCCAAAGACTGAAATAGAGAAATCTCCACATTCTTTCACTTTTTAAAGGTCTTCAAGCAAAACTGAATTCATAAATATTTATATTACAGTGTTGTTATATTAAATACAACAATCAGAGAATCAATTTTACTTCTTAGCAAGTATCCATTTCAATATTTCGTTTTTCACTCAGCTACAAATACTTTTGTCAGGATCAAATAGACAAATAACAATCAAAGTATCACTTTATCGTTCAACTGATAAACTAGGATAACAAAAAAATAATGTCGTGAATGAATATCAATAATTAAACCGTAAATATTAAAACCAATTTGAAGTATTGTTATCTACTGAAGATAAAGCAGAATGCTTTGCTCGGAAATTCTCTTCCAAATGCACTTTCGACTGATCGGGTGTATTTTTGCTTGATTTCCCCTAAAACACACGCACACGCTCTCTCTCTCTCTCTCTCTCTCTCTCTCTCTCTCTCTCTTGTTCTCTTTCTCTCTCTCTTGTTCTCTTTCTCTCTCTCTTTTCCCCTCGAGTGATATGCCCATTACTACTAAGTGATAAGTACATTAATCCGTTCTTGGTTTCTGGTATCATTTCTAAATTAGATCCCCACAAGGCTTGTGGATTCGTCAGTTTTCCTATAATTGTGTTAAAGAAATGTACCCCTGAACTCTCCAAATTTTGCAACAAATGCCTCGCTGCTTCTTGCTTTCCAACTTTTTGGATGCCCTCTTCCGTAATTCCTATTCTTAAGAACTCTGAGAAACCATCTGACCCCTCGAATGATCGCTCTATTAGTACTTTACCACTTTTTGGCAAACTACTAGGGGTTTAATCAACTCTGATTTGGCTAAGCATCTCACTTCGCACAGCCTCTTTTCAAATAAACAATATTAATTCTATTTTTCTAGAGTTACTGCCGATGTGTTAACGGCTATTTACTAAATTTGCCTTTCGAAATTTTGATAAAAGGTTGAAGCTCGGGCTGTGTCTCTAGATATCTCGAAGTTGTTCGACAAAATTTCTCATGCCGATCTTCTATATGAGCTCAATGAGAGCATCCAACAAGTTGGAAAGTAACTACTTTTATTAAACCAAATATTCGCTCAGAGACAAATTTCCCAACAAATTGTGTACTGAAGCTTGTGTTGAATGGTGATGCATTTTGTTCATTTCATATTTATGCCGCGGGGTGCAGGGATTCGGACAGTACTTACGTTCTTTCAATGATCTTCCCGATGTCATCAGTTCCCAATTATGTATTTATGCTGACGACACAACTAGTATCAAGTCTTCACTCTTTGAGTTGACTACTGAAGCAATAAAGGATTAAGTAAAATTCAAAGATACTTCTTATATTTCATTAACATTGTGCAAAAGAGGGCGTTAAGAACATTTATGTCGACCTATACAAAGTTTTTCTTTTTTTAACTAACAAACATTCGTCAATTTACCGCATAATATGCTGTCATTTTTTCCATACCAACTGTATTTTCTGCGATTTGGCAGCATTTATTTTTCTTTCTATTACTGATTCATACATGAATGTCTGGGGAAGAAATTAAAAAGAGTAAAAAAGAACGTTCTGTCAGTAAAATGTTCTTTGATGACAACCATTTCGACATTCTTTGTTCCACACGCAATTTATCGTCTTCAGTTCCTTTTCACTTGTTTTGTTCGTCTACGTATTTTGCTTAAAATTATCTCCTTTATATATTGCGACTTTTTTTAATGGATTTACATTTTTATTTCTTCAGCTATCATTCAACAACATCATGAATCAAAACAGACGGCGAATCAACATTTTTAAAATATCCTTCTTCAACAAATTTACTTGTTTTGACGAGTTCTTATAATGTAGGTCGAAACATATTTTCCTTGGTTGCAGCCCCAAGAATTGTTATTGTTGTTGTTGATGCTGCTGCTGCTGCTGGTATTTGCAACGCGCTTGAATGTAAGTTGACTAATTGTATCTGTAGGTACGTACTAAGAACCTTTGGAAATACTTGAACAAGCCGAGCGCTTAGAACGGAAGAAAATATTGTCGAAAAGTTATTAGTTTATAATGAAATTTTCAATTGTCCTTCTTGCAAATATCATTAAAAATCATACCTTTTAATCAGTGATAATTCTCACTGATTTTGCACTATTACAAAATTAATCAGAAAAAGTGTAGAAATTTTTCACGTTTATCTTCCTTGATAGTTTAAAGCGAATTGTGGCTTGAAGCAGTCAAAAAAGAATGAAATTCTTATTTTCTCATATTCCATTCCAGTTGGCGTTAAAAGTTAATTCTAATTTTTAATAAAAACACTGCAACTCTATGTTAGCATTAAGTGATGAACTATGAGAAATCGAAACCAAAGATGCCATTTCAGTACCATACTAGTAATGTAGCATTTTCTTTTACGTTGGATAGTAAAATGAGTTCGTTCATTTCTTAATTTATTACCAATTACTTTGCGGACAGAATTTGAAAGTCTTGCTCCTGACTCTAGCAAAACTTATACATTGTGTTAAGTAATTACCTCCAGTAAATCGCTGAAAAAACAGAATAGTATGAATAAAATAAAAAAGGCCCTAAACTTAATAAAAACGAAATTTTTCTACCAAATATGTGTTATTATTAAGAGGGAAGATCAAAGTATTTTTTAATAATTTTTTCAATTTTTAATCCCTTCTAGCATGTTCGAAATTTCGATAAAAATACTTGTTTTGATTTAAGTTAGCGGGTAACCAAATCGTTACAACGGAAAACGTAATATTGCATAACTCATTTTTTTTAAACACATTAATTTGGAAATTCTTGCAAAAAAACACATGATTGTCAGATTTTAATGAAACTTTGAGGATTTATTTACAAATAAATGAAGTTATTTTTGAAATTATTATTTTAACAAAATATTCGTAAAATATTTTTTGCATCTGTTGCCCCCTCCACGTAAATTCATGAAATTTAAGCAATTAATTTTGTTACCAAAAATTGGTTTTATTAGCTAAACGCAGAACTCCTTGGGGAATGTAAATCATCAATTTTGTCATTATTTCCGAATATCTGCTCCCAATAGTAAAATAAAAAATGCAGTAAAACTATGACATTATTTAATTTGACAAGCTTTTAATTGCTTTAATAAATAATATATATTAAGTACATAAGTCAGAAGAAAAACAAATTTCGTTTAATAATGAAGTTTTAAAAGTCTTGTTTTCATTTTTTGTTTTCATTTTAATAATT
Source organism: Ascarosepion bandense (assembly GCA_037127315.1). NCBI lineage: Eukaryota > Metazoa > Mollusca > Cephalopoda > Sepiida > Sepiidae > Ascarosepion > Ascarosepion bandense. Next base: position 520,405 of record JBBBDQ010002016.1, read on the forward strand.
CATAAAGATTCAAAAATAACTTTAAAATACTTCAAAGGTTTTTGTCTTTAGCTTATTAACTTATAAAGTGAAGATTTTATTTCTTAATCGAAAAGTTTAATACAAATCATCATGCATTCGTATTTTTAAAAATATTTGTAATTTTTTTGTGTATTTGAATCTTTTGTATGGTAATTTCTATGTGTACATTAAAAGGTCATTTGTTTCACGGTTTCTTCTCTTTACAGGAAAAAATGTACAATTATGTCACTTGTGATCGCCATACACTTATCTTAACTTGCATCTGTCAACCTATCTTCACATCCCAAATACGATGGAATGGTTAGAAAGTTCTGTATTTAGGAAATAGTTTTATTCTAAATGTCATGCTCTTAATAAGCAATACTCATGTAAATCATATTAATTTAACAATTAAATTTTCTAATTTTTCAAAAATTATATGTCACAGATGTCTATTTTATTTTTCAAGATTTTTAAAACAGAGAATTAACTTTTGTTTACAAATGTGTGGATTGCTGAAAAATGGCCGAAAATTGAATGATTAAAAAAGAATTAAAAAATTTTAGTTTTCAATCAATGTAACTCCTGTGTGAAATACGGCAGAGTATTTTGCTTATTGCAAATTGTAAATTCAATCAGTTAGCTTTTAATTAAAACTAAAATAAAAGCTTCTAGAAAAGATTTTTTTATTTCAAAAAGTTCAGTTTAAAAGTTAGTTATCGAAAATGAGTGGCGGTACCTAGAAGGAAGGCAGAGTTTAATCAGAAAATAATCGGATAAGCTTCAGCTGTACGTTTTATCAGTTTTTATGTTTTTTATGTGCTTCTGTGATGACAACCTATTTGTATAGAATTTAACAGTAAAAATCGAAATTTCTTACTAAAACCAACGACTTGAAAAGACTTGCTTACTCGATTTGCTGAATTCTTTAATATTTTGAAAACGTGAAATTTCTTTCCAGTTGATGATTCATCTACGCATACATGAACATTATAAGCGCATGCCTATTTTCACAAATCCATATTGCTTTAGAAAGTATAATGGGACATTATCAGCTTGGAAACAGCTTGTTAACACACAATATTGTATTGTTTGATTTGTGCACGCATGCTCGTGTGTGTGTGTGTGTGTGTGTGTGTGTGTGTGTGTGTGTGTGTGTGTGTGTGTGTGTGTGTGTGTGTGTGTGATCTGAACTCACAATGCTTCATTTGTATTTTTTCATCCATTCTTGTTATAATTCTCAGGAGTCTTTCTTTTTTCTTTTAGCCTATTTTTTTTTTTTGTTTTTCATGACATTATTTTTCTTTGTTATATCGCAATTTTCTGCTTTTTCTTTCCTTTCGAACACTGTAGCTTTTCCTTTTTTCCTTTCGATCACTCTAGCTTTGTCCTTTTCGCAGCATTTTCTTTATCTCCATTAATTTTGACACAAAAAAGAAACTTATTTCAAATAATAAGAAATTTTATGTATTCTTATACAAAAAATATATGTCGACTCACGAGAAAATTATATTCATATCTCACTTTTTTATCCGGACATTTTCTAATCAGTTCTGTGTTAAACTTCCCAGCTACCCTCTCCTTTTTCTGTTGCTCTCTCTCTCTCTCACTCTCTCTTTCTCTCTCTCTCACTCTCACACACACACACACACACACACACATTCTGAACTTTTTCCTATAATATTTCTACTTTTCCTCCCAAACTTCCGTTATTGAGTCCTTTTTTTTATTATTCACATTTTTCACACTTAATCGCTAGTCTTATTTATTTATTTATTTATTTATTTATTTCACTCTTAACACCCATTTTGGCTCAAGTTTCATCTCCGTTCTGTACATAGATTTTTTTTAGATTTCACCCCTTCTATTCCTCTCTCTTCAGTGGCACTCGTACCCATATAGATTCACAACATAGACGCGTGTACTGAAAACTATCCTTTGTCAGTCTGTTCTTTTTCATAAAGTGCACAGTATCCCATACCCCGTCCACATTTTTATTAGATTCAGTTAAAGACGTCATCGTTGTGAATATCGACATTCTGATGGTTAAGGCGTCTTGTGCGTGAATGAGAGTGCACTGTGTATAGGGGGAGGGTCTTTAATAATAAACTGTAAGCTTCACTCAGCAAAACAGACTAAAATAGTAAAAGACATGCCGCCAACGTCTCCACAACGTAGCAATTATAATTTTTTATTGCTTTTTTAAACGTTGGCATTGAGCAATGCTCTGGCTCACTGTCACTTCATTCTTTTCGATCTTTCTCTCTTATTTTTTTATTACTGAACTCTTTGCTCCAACTCCGATACATAAACGCAGTTGACACGCGACATATCCACAGCCAACGGCTAGCATTACGCTGTAGTTAAAACTTGCGAAATTTATCCAATCCATTTCAATACTTTCTTGTACGACAAAAGACAGACGACATTAGTGTCTTGTTGGGTTAGTGGAAAGGTTAAGTTTCAAACATTACATTAGATACATTCCTCACAAAAAAGTTACATTAGTTTAAAGCATACTAATACTATCAAAATCGGTAATGGAAATAAAGAGTTAAGTTCTAAATTTCAATCACCTGAAGAATGCCGGAGCGTAGAACAACCAAAACGTCGTGAATTGCAACAAAGATGAGAACAACAATCTACACAATGTAAATCGTGTAAATAAATACAATACTATATGTCAGGAATATAGACAAATATTTCCGAAGTCTTTGATGAAATAATCTTGTTTGCAGATAAAAGTTTAAAAAAGAACATGCTCAAGAAAGTTTTTAAAAAATTATAAAAATCCGAATCTCTTTTCCCATATTTATTTATATTTTATTGAAATCTGGCAGAATCAAAAATATGTTTGTTTACTACTGAAAGGCACAGCATCTTTCGTAAATCTCGATTACCTAGTCAGTTACATTGTTGAATAGAATATAGGATATCTAGCAAATATAACGTTTATATTTATCTTATTCTAATTCATACTTAAAGCTATATACCTCTCCTTTAGTTTCTTAATTATTACGTACGTTACGCCCTGTAAATAATTCATAAATAAAAGACTATACCGTTTTAATAGTATGGAAAGACATATCAGAGACGCTACTTGGTTTCAGGGAATAAATGATTAAAGAAAGAAAACAAGAAAGAAAGGTAAAATTGTTTAACGTCTGCTTCTGTGAAATTCGAAATTGCTTAATTTGTATTCTTATTTATTATTGTTATTGAAATATTTTGTTAAAGGTAACAGCAAATATTTAAGAAAATACTTGTTTTCAATGATAATATAAAAGAAACAAATAATGAAGTTAAATAAAACTCTTTAAAATAAAAATCCAATTACATTAAATAAAATAACATTACATGCTGAATTTTTTAACATTATTATTAAGATAAATGTTCATAAGACAGGGATTTGGCTAGAATAAATAAATAAGGGAACATAAAAATACTTAACATCTATGGGAAAAACAGTATTTGATTTCAAGGAGAAAAAACATACATACATACATACATACATACATACATACATCTCCGGTGAAATGAAATGTAGTCATTCTCCTTTCTCCCAAAACACTAAAGGACTTAATCGCAATCAGCAAACCTCCTCCGTTCGCCTCACACTTCTTTCAAAAAAATAAGATTGACCTATTTCTCTTTTTACTAATAAAGCCTTGTGATGGACGAACACACACGGCTGTTATTATAATATAGATTATAAAATATTGAACAATTATACATGCAGCTTTAATTTTAGTTTTGATTTCAAGCTAATAGATTAAATTTAAGATTCCCAATAACCAAAATACCTTGGTATATTTGAAACCAAATTTAAATGATTGAAATCTTTTTCTCCTTCTCAGAAAAAAATCTATAAATCCGTTTATATTGACAGCAGTTCTCCTTTGTTTAAATCGTCCAAAAATAAAATATACTTTCTTAAGACTTTCCTATTTCAGGAGAATTAGCTGTCTTAAAGTTTATTTTAGCGTAAATGAAACAAATATTACTTTTAGTTAAAAATATATCATAAAATCATTTTTTTAACATGAAGAGGTTATTTTTCTGACGTGATGAGTGAATTATTGACAGCCTGGTGTTTAATAAATTTGAGGAAACAGAACTAAAAGAAATCGCTTAATGATACGTAAACGATTTTATTGTATGTTTTAACTACCCAGTGATGATTAAAAATTAAGAAAATATTCTAAACAATTTAATATTTTCTTGAACTTTGTAGACTTTTAAATGTATTATAGGTACACTTATTTTCTGATAAGGTCGTGTATGGATATCAGTATTTTAAAAACACGACACGTCTCCACCACCACCCCTAAAAATTTTCTTTTTTCTCAATAATTGATAATAAAAATATTAAACACTATTCTTATAATGAAACAGTTAAAAAAATAAACAGTGATAATTCCTAAGAATAAAAAGTATAAATTCAGATGCCTGCAAATTATTTTAGTGAATTGATGTGACGAGAACAAATGAAAGAAACGCTCAGATTTTTTTTCAATATTTATAATTACTGTTACTCATAGTTATAAGTTTTTCTTCGTAGATATCTTTATAAATGTATCATATGAATAAAAATTTGTTTTCATAAATATTTATTAATAATGCAGTATATGAGAAATATTGCATTTCACATAGTTCACATATATAAATATAAAACACTTCTTCTAAATAAACAATCTAATAAAATAAAGCGATTAATTCTTTTGTTGTCAATTCCCAAGAAGAAAAGATTTTAAAAAAAGAGAATGCATAAATCCAGTTTCAGATGTTTGGCTTTTATTAACATTCTAAAAATATCTTTTTAAAACAATAGAAATTACTGTGGATCAATAGAGAAAAACCGCCCTTTTGACACACTATTTTTGGCGGGAATGTTAGACTTTACGGGAAAGCTATTTAATATTCGGGTAACTATTGTTTAAGATGTGTGTTGTGGTGGAATGAATATCGGCTCGGAACGTCAAATCGGAAAGCCTAGTTCAAATTTCTTACTCGCAAATGTCCTTGGGAAAGGTATTAATCTGTCTCTTTTCTCCAGTTACGGGTTAAATAACATGACAGATTGTGTTCTATAGCCTTGGCAGTGTACCACAGAAAGTAATGGCAACCTACTGCAGGATAATCTTCCGCCCAGTCAGTCATGTCTTTTTCGATACATGATCACCCAGCGTGTATCACGTATGGCACTTAACTGACGTTTAAGAACGATATGCCTGTTCACAGTAAAAGTGAATAACGAAAATTGTGTGCAATGTAATTTCATGTCGCTACTCACTATTTTTCATCCGTTTTCTACCTCACGATTTTTCTTTGAACATTTGTCCGTAACCTTGTTATTAACAGGTTTATCATCTAACATATTTACAGCAATTTAAATATTGTCCGTAACCTTGTTATTAACAGCAATTTAATTTGAAAAATAAATATTTGTATTAAATAAATGCTTTTTATCATTAGGCTGAGTATTTAATTTATGTACCTAGGTTTATGTATATACATGTGTGGGGGTGAATTCGGCAGTATAATTAGATAAGGAACAAATCAGTAAATCTTTATAAATTTTAAGTTTTTGGTATTTTATCTTAGCTGCATCAAAACTTTTATTGGAATGACGGAAAATTTCTGATGAAGCAAACCGTATTTAATGATTCTGTCGGATTTAACACAGACACACACACACACAACTATACACACACACACACAACACACACACACACACACACACACACACATATATATATATATATATATATATAATAAAACTTATGACTGGCAAGGCCACCGGGAGCTGCCAATTACACTGTTAAAACAGGGATCTGTAGCCACTAAATATAAAAACTCATTGCCTCAAACTTGCACACACAACTACACACACGCACACACAGCTACACATACACACACACGCACACACAATTACACACAGACACACACAAACATATATATGAATGAAACTAGATAGCATCACGTTTTAGTTGGTGAATATTTTTCGGGAGATGTTTTTGAAAACGAGACAGGTGAGCAAAGGTTCAGTTTATTTCGCCTCACTGCTTTCGTTCTCCTTTGCTCTTTCTTCTTTGTCTACCTTTAATAATAATATTAAAAAAAACTGATTCAAGCAATGGCCGGTAAGCACGTGTACCCTCCACTTCGGACGACCTTGTCCATTGTTCTGAAACCGGACATTGATGGATGCCCGTTGTACAACTTCATGCATATATGCACGGCAAAATGTGTATGTGGGGGCGAAGATAAAAGGTTTCAATGTTTGTGTCAGCTTTAGTAAAAGTTGGCTGGGGTGGCTGGCGCAGAAGGACAGTTAGAAAAGACAGCAATGGTAAGACGAGGAAAACAGCCTACTGTGCGCATGAATACTCATGAGGTAGGTTTAAAAACAGACGACAATAACCGAGGTTTCCTGGCGAAGTTGTGCAGGTGGACAAACAGGCTGTTCCAATTTTTCAAACTCGGTACTAGAGATGAAAATCCTATCGATGCAGAAAAATTTGAAAATTTCAAACTTTTAAGCTTCACAATGAATATATGGCACTTTCTTTTCTTTTACATGAAGTGTCTCTTCAGGACGAAAAGTTCATCTCCTTTCTATCTCTAAGCATTTTTTTCAATTACTATCCCTTCCACTTCCTGTTCTGTTAGCCACTTATACAAGATCGTTAGGAAAATTAATCGTTATTTCCCTCTAGACCTCTTGCCTTCAACACGTCTTGTGAATTCAAAATTCTCCAAGCCGTCTTTTCTTATACGTCCCAGAAATTTCATCTGCCTTTTTCTTATTTTAAGTATAATTTGCCATTTTTTTTTAATTTCCCGTTACTCACATATTTTTCTCGCGGTATTCTCGGCTTTTTCCTTAAAATCGCATTTCTATTACCTCTTCTTCATTCACATTCACTGCTATATGGGAAGGTTGATATTAGATAACACATTTTCTGTTTTTCTAATGGAAATATGTTTTTATAACTTTTAGTTTTTAAAAACACTTTCGCCTTTCCAATTCGCCTTTATAGTATTGTTCCATTTTCTGTCGTCTGTTAAAATACTTCCCAGATAGTTACATTTTTCTGCTTGTTTGATTCTGATGTTTCCAATCCATTGTTAACATCTTGGGTTGTCCGTACATATCTATATGTTCTGTCATTTTACTTTAATAAAAAAAAAAAGAATAACAAAGAAAAACACGCCTTTATTAATAACTTCAAATATTCCTGTCTGTTTAGATTTTTATTTAAATAAATTTCATTGTTTTATCTTAATCTCTAGACTTATAAAAGAATGAAAAATAGCTCCTTTAAGATGCACTCCTCAAAGTTCTGAAAAACACACGTCTGTTTGTCTGTGAATCTATGTTTTATTGTGATTCTGGCTTTCTGTGAATCTGTCTGTCTTTCTGTGTATCTATCCATCTGTATGTCTATCTGTGTATCTTTCTGACTTTTTTCTGTTTGTCTGTCTATCTCTTTATCTCATTAATTAGGTGATTTAGTCAAAAGCCTAACAGTTTCAATTGCAAACATACTTCTAATTCCCCTACACTTAAAATTTCATGTAACTGTCTCACTTGACATGTTTTGTGAAAGCATGTCTACAGATTTATGAAAGCAAATATTCTAAAATCATTTTTGCAAATGAGTAAAACTTTATTTCGATTATGTATTGTTTATAACATTATTCCTTCTTCTCCACTACTTGAAATTAACGGACTTAGCTATCTAACTGAGCAGACCTTTTGTGCTGATTTAGGAGTCTTTAAAGTTTGGTTTTCTTGTAAGAAAAGAAGGTGAGTAATTCACCGCTTTTTTGTATTCTTAGAGGGAATATTTGAACTCAGTACAAATTAAAACTTTATAATGTAATACTGTCCATTCTGTAACTAACCCTTCTACTCTTACTATGATATCTGGGTTAAGAGATTTAAGTGAAGTAGAAATAGAAAGGAAACCAGTGAAAGAGCTGAACAATCTCTTCATCGTATACCAGTCAAATAGTACTACTAACAAACAAACAAAAAATACTCCGAAGCACTGTATATACGACTATAAGCGTTTCTCCCTCTTGGTTTTACTATGTGACAACACAACTCATGAATTTGAAATTTAATTGTTAACTTAATTCGTAAAGAAACCACGACTACGTACATTGCAATTTCTTATTAGGTTAACTAAATACCCCAAATATCTCCACCTACGCGCCGTGATTGAATCTTCTAACGCATTTTTAATAAGGATCAGATAGATCTGCTTATCGCCTGGTTCATATCCTCCTCATCTTTTGAACAGAAATAGAGCTTTATCCCTGGTTTCCTGTTTAGTATGACTTTTATGGTTTTTTATTCTGTTGTATTAATAACGTTCGGATTTTTTGGTGATATGATTGGCTGGAGGTAAGCAGTCTTCATACTGAGGTACCGCTTGGCGGTTCTCCGACTGGTGCATTCTATCAGGTAATAAGGAGCCCGAACTCTTAGATAGTGCTTAGTGAGGCTTCTCTGATCAACAATCACTTAATATCGGGTATTTTGTAATGTCATGTCACGTATGGATAGGTGTCTCTACACGCACATTCGTAAGTACTTCTTTTCTGATCCCCATCCTCTTGAATCATGACAGAATTTCATAAGGCCCTCTCAAAAGCATCTTCAAATATTTCTGTTCGGTGACTTTAATGTCCATCATGAAAAGTGGCTTTATCACCCAAATTTTGAATTTCTCGATTGTTTAATATCTTGCTCAAATTGATCTCTTCCTTACGGAATCAAGTTGTGCTCTGCAGTTCTGTCCTCTTGGTAACTCTAACCACAAAGTAATGTTTATAGATACCTTTTTCCGTTCTACCATCAAACAAGAACCACCATAACTAAATCGCTTAAACCAGCAAGAGAGAATCAAGAGAAGATTGTTGTTTTATTTTATATTTCCTTGTTGCCCCAGTTTCGATGACAGCTTTCACCGACGAAGAGACCTCAGTTGCACATTTCTCAACAGGATGAATAAAAAATATCAATGCAAGGAACATCGCGAGGGAAATCGCAAAATGAGTCCAATCCAGTTCGTTCATAATCAAAATATTCTGTTAGTAGAGATTGTACATGCATACAATGAAATTTGGTTCTTGTGACTATTGATTACTCTGCAATAATGTACTGAACAAGAGCAAATCCTCCGTACCCCCTCGCTTCTTTTAATTTGAAGTACTGAAATATACTGCAAAGTGCACTGCCTGGAACACACTTCCATCTTCACTCTCGATTCATCTGGAGCATATCTGCCTCATTTCCCAGCTAAAACAGAATCTCTGCTGAGTGATATGCACATAACTCTTCTGTCTATGGTTTCTACTATTATGGCTAAAATAGTTCCACTCATTTTCGATACCTAAAATTAAATTGAATTTTTAAAAATAAAAACGTTTTCTTGGAGTTTTGATTTTAGCTTTAATTGAAAGAAAAGAGATTAAATTTACTAATTCCAGTAAGTAAAATACTTTGGTGTATTCAAACAGAAATTATATTAATTGAAATTTAAAACTTTTTTAAAAATTTAGTTTTTCGGCCATTTTTCATCAATCGACACATTTTGTAAACAGAAGCCAATTCTCGGTATTAAAAAAAACTTGCAAAAATAAATTATACCTCGCTGATACATGATTTTATTCAAATTTACAAATTTAAACTAACCTTAATCTGATTTTAAACAAGTTTTACTTGCATACTACCTGAAATGTACTATAAAAGCGTCTCTTAATTACGGTAGCCTTGTTATCAGGAGTTATCATCATGTTATCAGAGGTGATAATTGACATGACAGACAGAAACCGTCAAAACTGCTAAGTATTGAAAACGAATTTGACATCATTTTATGTAGCTTAATCGTACACTTACTTTTTTTGGCTTTTAACTTTTTTTTGTGGAACTCCTTTCCTATGTATTGCCTCCAAGCTGCCTAGAATATTCAATGTTTTAAATGCAGTGTTAATCGCCATCTTCTATCTTCCTGAATCTTGTCACTTTACGATCCTTTTCCTCACTTTTCTTCACTAAAGGCGTTTCATTCTATTTCACTTACTAAAACCACCTGCGTCCTAGTGGCATCGTCTCCTCGTTTGGGGTAAAACATTTTATTATATATATATATTATAAATTATATTTTAGAACATGTACATAATGTTTTTTATGTGTCCTCTACAATCATATGGTTGTTTCGACATTGGGTCTCCAACGTCTCTTCAGGAGGAATGAACAAGAATGGAAATCCTCGCTATCTATATTTGGTTCCTTCTTAGTGTGAGGCTGGTTGGGGTTATTGATAATAAAAAGAATATGTCTTCTGTGTTGACCGTTAGAATTTTGAAGAAAATGGAGTGCGAAGCTAAATGGTTGATTAATGACATTAGCTGTTGGAATGTACGTTTTCATTGCTCGGGTATATCTTTTGGTTAGAATTTCGAAGAATGGTATGCTTAGTTAAAAGGTTGATTACTTGGTCAGTTGCGCGTGTGTGTGCGGGGGCGTTGTGATTAGGGAACTCGTCCTGTTTGTTGACCTTAAGAATTTTTAGAAGAGTAGTGTAGTTAGCTCGTGTTTGATTAATGAGTGTCTGTTGTTACTAGACGGCTTTTATGTATTCTTTTTTATCTAGTGACTAGATTATATTCCTTGGGGTTCCTTAGATGGACGTGGTAGGGGTGAGATGTCTATCTTTGTTTTGTGTATTTCAGCATGGATTTTTTAAATATATAATATAATTAATCTGAAATTGTATATTTAATCTTGATAATTAATATAGGAAATTTATTTTTTTCCAAGTTTGGGAGCCATTTTTTTCTTTTAATTTTGATTTTTCCAGTACGGAATATTTAAGTAAAGTTTTAGCGGATATATTTTCTAATCTAATTCAGAATATTAAACCTTGCCTTAGAATTTAGTAATTTGATATTTTCTATAGAGTTTTTGTTTTAGCGGGATTTATTTAATCTTAATTTTGAATTTAGGGGATCGATTTTTTTCTTTAATTTTTAATTTTTCTTAGATCATAGTTTGGAAGCTTATTTATTTCATTTAATTTTTAATTCTATTTAGATATTTTTGTGGGTATTAGACCTTACTTTAAGAATTTATTAGATCAATTTTTTCTATAGCATTTTGAATCTTTTATAATAAAAATATCTAATCAAATTCCGAGTGTTTCTTAGCATGATTGTAGGGTTAGATCTTTAATGTGCTTACAGTTTACTGTTGTTTCATGCCTCTGGTTTAAAAGCTTGTTACTATTTATATATTTAAGGATTTTTATTTTTTCTTGAAGGCAAAGAAAACATGGTTCCTTTATAGATTTTGCTGTTCTTGCTTGTTTGAGGATTTTCCATTTAACCTTAGGCATTTTATTTTCGTCTTTTAATTTCCAAAAGTATTTGGAGAGAGACGTCATGTTTTGTTTTTCTTTGTTATTGAATCATGAGAGGTGATTGTAAAAGCGCTTTTTAAATACGTTCATGGCATTCCCAATATATATTTTTTCATCTTTAGGATTTTCTATGGATAAAATCGAAAACATATATATCAGAGATTTGGTCAGACATTTATTGGCCATGGGGCATTGGTTGGGGTTTCTACAGTTACAGAGGTTGTTATCACGGGACGAACTTAGTATTAGTGTTGGAGTTATTTTTGCTGTGTGCTTTTAATATTTTGCTGTTATGCATTTAAATTATTTTTTCTAGATTATTGGAACAGCTATAACTTAGTTTTATGGGTATTTTTATTGAAGATTTTGCTCAGAGGGTTATTTTCGCGGAAGTGCTTCTCTATTAGTTTAAGAAATTTATGTCTCAACTTGAAGTTAACTGATTGGTTGAAAGGAGGGTTATATATATATATATGTGTGTGTGTGTGTGTGTGTGTGTGTGTGTGTGTGTGTGTGTGTGTGTGTGTGTGTGTGTGTGTGTGTGTTTTATAATACTTGAAGATTTTCTATGAAGGTGATTCTCATATTAAGCCAGTATATCTGCTCTAAATTAAAACAGCAGAAGAAATGACTGAAGCCTTTCTATCAATAAGACCACGTAACGAAGTGCTTTGAGAAGTGACAGGGAATATTTATTGCCTAAGATTTGGCGAGGATACAAGAAAACATTCAAAGGGAAAACAAAAGACAAGAACATTTTTGCTGCTCGTCAATTCAGCTGCTACTGCTGACAAATCTTTCGAACACACAATGAGGGTGGAATCAGGAAAAGTTTTGTTGCTCTTCCTTTTCCTCGGTAATCGCAAATTATCATGATATCGCACCAACACCTGAAAGAAAAAGAAAATTGAAGATTAAGGTTAACCGGTTTTAGCTGCAATGCCACTGGGATATTATTTACCACTTGCTTCGAACATTTAAAGGAGATTTGATAACTAAAAAAAATGAATAAAAATATTCCATATCTAAATGCAAAATGCCTTCTCTTCCAAAAATCAATTGAAATAAACTGACAAATATTCTTTTATAAAATTATAAAAATAAACTCATAAAAATGTTTTAATTTAAAATATATGCGTTAGAAAAATAAGTTTATTAAAAATTAGGTTAAATATGATAGATTACGTAATATTTTCCATGACAATATTTTTACAATAATTAGAACAAGACTTTTATTTATTGAAAACCGACTCATGCTCCCAGTAAATTTATAAAAATCTGATAATTGTAGGATTTTAATAATTGTATTTCAAATTCATCCAGGTTCATAAAAATATTCTGAAAGATTATTCCAAGATAAAAATCCTCATAACTGTAAATATGTTATTTTATTAATTTTACATATTTATTTATTTTACAGTGAGATTCATCTTGTAGAAGTTCTCTCAAAGATGAGGGTTACAGTGTAAGAGGCAAAATGTAAGCGGATAGGCAGTTAAAACAATGGTTAATTATAGACTTGAACAGGTCAAGATTGTAAGAATTCGAGAAGCATTCTCTTGGAAGTCTGTTCGAAAGAACAGCAATTAATTTTTTGGGAATCTATCGAAACGGGAAAGCGGGGGCAGGGCAGATCGTGCTCAAATATGACAGTAGTATTCCGTTTTATGCCTGATCTGGCTCTTGTAAAGGTAGAAGTCAGCTCCTTACCAATGCGGTACAGGAAACCGACTATTTTTCAAGGTTCTTTATTGATTAATCGTGTGTACGTGTTTCATTTTAGGCCTGATCTAACTCGTGTAAAGGTAGAGGATAGCAAACATTTACTGGAGCGGTACAGGGAACTGACCATTTTTATCGCATTTTTAGCGATAGATTGTATGTACGAGTTTTATTTTACGCCTGATCTGACTCTTGTAAAGGTAGAAGATAACAGAAAATGTCACCCACATATTAGAGCTGTACAATGAACCGACCATTTTTATTGCAACTTTAGCGATGAATCGTATGTACGAGTTTCATTTTAGGCCTTATCTGACTCTTGTAAAGGAAGAGAATAGCAAAACGTATCATGTACTTACTGGAGGGGTACAGGGAACCGACCATTTTCCCAGCTTCTTTAGCGATGGATCGTTTGTACAAGTACCACTTGAGGTCTGAGGTGATTTTATTTAATTAATGATTATTGACAAATTCTCCTCCTCCTCTCTCTCTCTCTCTCTTTCTCTCTCTATCTCTCTCTCTCTCTCACACACACACAGTAGTCTTCTTTAAATAATGATAACCTCTCATTCCAGAAACTCAGATAGGAACAACAAAGGAGTCTTGCATTACAGCAGTTCTTCATTTTGCCTTTGAACATCAAATTTTTAAGGGAATGTGTGAATATCAACATCCTAGGCATATGTGAAACAAGATGGCCTAATAATGGAGATTTCAGTAGCGACACCCACAGGATAATATATGCAGGAGGTAAAAACAATGAAAAAGGGGTCGGTTTAATACTAAACAAACAAGTGAAGAGATGTATACTTGGATACTGGCAACTGTTAGAGAGAGTCATCATGGTTAAACTGCGAGGAAGGCCCTTCAATATACCTATTATAGTAGTTTATGCGCCGAAAACTCAAAGCTCGAAGGACGAAATAGAAACATTCTATTCAATACTGGACAGTGCCAAGGCTCAGTGCAAAAGCCAAGAAATTAGGATTATAATGGGGGACTTAAATGCCAAGGTAGATAAAGATAGAGAAGGAGACACGAACGGCAACTTCGAACTAGGAGAGCGCAACGAAAGAGAAGAAAAATGGATCCAATTGTGTTCAGCCAATGACCAGGTAATTACTAACACCTGGTTCCAAGAACACCCACGACGTTTATGAACATGGAGAAGTTCAGGAGGCGACACGAAGAACGAAATAAACTATATAACTATAAACAAGAGATTCAGGAACGCAGTGGTCTAATGCAAAACATACCCAGGTGCCGACTGCGGAAGTGACCACGTCCCAGTCATCTGCAAACTAAAAGTGAAACTCCGAAGACTGAAGAAGCCCAGAACATCACCAAGGCTGCAATACGACACGCTAGAGGACGACCTCACCCTGCAGAAAAAATACAATAACAGCGTGAGAAAAAAATATGAAGAACAAATTGGAAAAGGGTACTCAAAATTGGATTCACTAAAAGAAGCGATGTTGATCTCAGCGAACAACATAGCCCCAAACGAAATCAGACGCAGAAGAAAAAACGAGTGGATGACCGAAGTGATCCTTTACATGATGCAAAGGAGACAAAAATAACGCCAAGACACGGAGCAGAGTACAAGAAACTTCACAGGGATATAAGGAACAAATGCAGACAAGCCAAAGAGGAATAGCTCCACAACAAATGCGCAGAAGTAGAGAGGCTGAGCAGGAACAACAAAGCAGAGATGCATAAAGAGATAAGAGAACTGACAGGACAAAAATCCTGCTCCTCAACAGGATGCATAAAATCTAAGAAAGGAACAATCATATTAGAGAAAGAAGAAATAATCCAGCGATGGGAAGAATATATAAAGTATCTCTTTTGCGACAAGAGAGAACAACCGAGAATACACAAGGAGATGGATGGACCCGAAATACTAAAATCCGAAGTGGAAACTGCAATGGCCAAAATGAACAGAAACAAAGCACCTGGTCCAGACGGCATAGTGATAGAGCTGCTGATAGCCTTAGAAGAATATGGCATAGAAAAAATTACCGACATAATAAACAAAATTTATAGCAGTGGAATAATACCAGACGACCTATGCAAGTCGATATTTATAGCACTGCCGAAGAAACCAGGTGCAAACGTGTGTGAACTACACAGAACTATCAGCTTAATGAGTCACATTACAAAACTGATTGTCAGAATCCTGATGAATAGAGCGAGAAGCAGAATCAGGCCAGAGATAGGGCAGGAACAGTGCAAGTTCGTCAAAGACACTGGAACAAGAAACGCCATATTCATGATTAGGATACTCTCCGAAAGAGCATTACAAATGAAGAAAGACGTGTACCTATGCTTCATTGACTACGCGAAAGCATTCGACAAAATACGACACAAAGAATTGATGGAGATGCTAGGCAGCCTCGACATTTTCGGGAAAGACATAAGAATAATCAAGAATCTCTACTGGCAGCAAACGGCCTGCATACGGCCAGGTAACGATCTCAGTAGATACACAAAGATAGAAAAATGCGTAAGACAAGGATGTGTCTTTTCGCCGGATTTGTTCAACCTATACAGCGAGAATATTTTGAGGACCCTAGATGACACGCCAGGATTTGTTATTGGAGGCCACAACCTGAACAACATAAGGTATGCGGACGATACAGTGCTGATTGCGGACACAGAAAGGAAACTACAAGACCTCATACAGAAAGTAGCAGTGGAAAGTGGCAAAAAAGGACTACAAATAAACTTTAAGAAAACTGAGTGCATGGTCATCAGCAAAAGATACAACCCAAAATGCCAAATACAGGTATGGGATAACAGAATCAAGCAAGTACAAACATTTAAGTACCTAGGAAGTGTTCTAACAGGAGATGGAAAGTGCGACATGGAGATCCGAAGGCGAATTGGCATGGCAAAGGACGCGTTCTAGAAGATGAGCAAAATACTAACACACAGGAAAATCTCAATAGAAACAAAGAGTGCTGGACTGCTACGTGGTATCAGTTCTTCAATACGGCACTGAATGCTGGACAATATCATCGAAAATGAAGACAAAACTGGAAGCGGCCGAAATGTGGTTCTACAGAAGGATGCTACAGATATCGTGGACTGAACATACGAGCAACGATGAAGTGTTGGAAAGAATGGCAACAAAAAGGAAATTGATACCGAGCATCAGGAAGAGACAACTGAAGTTCCTGGGACACGCAATGAGGAAGGAGAGCCTGGAGAACCTGATACTGACTGGTCAGATAGAAGGAAGGAGAGACAGAGGAAGGCAGCGGATAACATATTTGCAGGGTCTGATCAGGTGGATGACGGAACGGGGGTTGCCAGGAGCAAACATACTAAGAGCCACAAGGGATAGGGAGACATGGAAAACCATGATCGCTTACGTCCTGAAGAGACAGGGCACAAAGAAGAAGAAGAAGAAGAAGAAGAAGAAGAAGAGTTAAAGCAAACCGCTTGTATGCGGACAGGTAATGAATTCAGCAGATATACAGAGATAGAAAACAAGGATGTGTCTTTTCACCGGATCTGTTCAACTTGTACAGCGAGAATATTTTGAGGATCCTAGAAGTTATGCCTGGTTTTGTCATCGGAGGCCACAATTTAAACAACCTAAGGTACGCAGATGATACAGTGTTGATAGCAGACACAGAAAGAAAACAAGATCTCCTACAGAAGGTAGCTGAAGAGAGTGATAAGAAAGGACTACAAATAAACTGCAAGAAAACCGAATGCATGGTCATCAGTAAAAAGGGCAGCCCAATATGCCAAATACTAGAATCAAGCAGGTACAAAAATTTAAATACCTGGAAAGTGTTATCACAGAAAACAGAAAGTGCAACACAGAGATCCGAAGGCGAATTGGCATGGCGAAGGAAGCATTCCAGAAATTGAGTAAAGTATTAAGAAACAGGACAATTTCACTAGAAACAAAGAAGAGAGTACTGGATTGCTATGTGTTGTCAGTTCTTCAATATGGCAGTGCATGCTGGACAATATCATCAAAGATGAAGGAAAAACTTGAAGCAACTGAAATATAGTTCTACAGAAGGATGCTGCGAATATCATGGATCGAGCATGTGAGCAATGATGAGGTCCTAGAAATTATGGAAACAAAAAGGAACTTAATATTGAGCATGAGGAAGAGACAGCTGAAGTTCCTGGGACATGCAATGAGGACGGAAAGCTTCGAGAACCTCATACTAACAGGCCAGATAGAGAGCAAAAGAGACAGGGGAAAGCAACGGATAACATATTTGAAGGACCTAATCAGGTGGATGATGGAACGAGGGTTGCATGGTGCAACAGGAGGAGGCGTGTTAAGTGCCACCAGGGATAGGGAGACGTGGAAAGCCATGATCGCCTACGTCCTGAAGAGACAGAGCACATATAAGAAGAATGAAATTCTCTCTCTCTCTCTCTCTCTCTCTCTCTCTCACTCTCTCTCTCTCTCTAATAAATGTTTAAATAATTTAGAAAAAATAATTTATTCTTGGCAATACAAATTCGACATTTCCATAAACCCTGTCAACCGGTGTTTGGATATCAGCGGAAAATAAACTCAATTAAATATTTTTTCTTCGTAGATCATACATGCTTTCCACTTTTTAAAGAATAAGTCAAGCACGCCAGATTTTTGTTTGTACAAAAGCAAAACAATTGATTTTAAATAATGTGTAGTCATCAAGACCAGCCCACAAACAAGAATGTATGGCCTAAAAAATATCCATAAACATTTTCCCTAATTAATGTTTCCTTGACGCGTTGGCGTTGCAATGAAATATGTACATCCTTTGAATCCAATTGTTTCACCGAAGTTCAATAGTTTACAATGGGCACATACGATAAAATGTCTGAGACTTAAAACTTACTGAAAGTTTACAAATATTCTTATTCACAGCATATTGTCACATACCTGTCTCGACGATAACCATCATTATGTTTGCATGTCGATTCGAGTATATTGCATTTTCACATCTATAGACAGATACGGGTTATCTGCCCCAGATCGTGACAAATGGACAATGATAAATACATAAAAATAAAATAAGATTGCTGTTCGATTGATATAATCGAACGGAAACATTCCCAGGTCTGCTTCAATATAACAACACGGGCGCTGACCAGCAATTCAAGGATGAACGTCGAGACGTGATGATTTTGATATAAAATTTTAATAAGTAATAACAGATCAAAATAAAAAAAATATTTAAGTATGAATTAGAATGTCCAATGACCTGAACCTCAAAATTATTTTCGGATACCCAACTAACCATTTACAATATACAACAGCAAATATGAATGAATACAGGCGACTACGAATGCAAGAGATTAACACAAGATAAAATGGGGAGAACCATATTATTTATAGACACGTGGTATTGTGTATGTGGTAACATAATATTCGTGGAAGTGTATGCGTGTTCTAACGTGGGTCTAAGAACATAATAACTTATCTTTATATCAGTTCCTTCTCTCTTTCTTTTACAGTCTTTTTTTTTCTTTTCTCTCTTCCTCTTCTTTCTTTATACACTTGAAATGTATGTAGTTACGACTGTTTCTGTTTCTTTCAGTTGACTATTATATCCTCAGCATACAAATATTCTGAAAATGTTCGCACATTTCTTTATTCTTTTCTTCAACCAGCGTCGTATTTTCTGTATTCAAATAATTCAGCTTTGTTCTTTATCTTCAAAATATCTTCCTTTACATGTTGACTGCTCTGCGTCGCTATCTCTTTCTTTTCTTCTCTTCTCTTGATAAGCCACTTGGCTCCGCTTTCTTTTTCTTCTTTGAATAAACCGGAATCAGCGTACGAATTATATTACAGTTTTATTCTTATCTTCGTCGCTATTTTTCTTTCTTCCTTGATAAAACGATTCGGCCTCGCTTTCTTCTTCTTTCTTCAACAAGTAGGAGTCAGCATACAAATAATATTACAGCTTCTTTCATCTTTGTCGCTATATTTATTTATTTCTCGATAAACAGCTCGGCTCCGCTTGCTTTTTCTTCTTTCAACAAATATAAACCAGCATACAAATCTTCTCTTATCCTCGTCACTATATTTCTTTCTTTCTCGATAAACGGCTTTCTTTTTCCTTGTTTTAACGAATAAGAATTTATAAGTTCGGTTTTTTTTTTCTTATCCGGAGTTGAATTTTCTTATCCGGAGATGAATTGGTTAAATTACGCTATTATCTCAAATGCGTTTTCCCTTCATTCATCATTTATCACCGCTCAGCAAATATGACTTGTTCTGTCGAGATTCGACCTGCAACTGACTTCAAACTTATGCTTTCCACGTGATTTGTTTTTGGCGCCAATTCTAACTCCTGCTGCAACTGACTTCTAGCTTATTTCCTGTCTAGACATTTGTTACTAAGAATATCTGGGTCAACTATCCGTGACCTGCTATTCCAAAGCTGACCCTAGTTTCCCAGTGATCATCTCCTTGTTACCACGCAGAGACCATTCTCAATATATGTGTGTAGGTGTGTGTGCGGCTATCTATATCCGTAGCAATATTAATCTTTTAATAATCATTTTGATATATAAAATACAAACTAAATTCAAACTTTAAGAAACAAATCTAGATGTATATTGTTGTGAATTTTTAGCATTTTATATTAGATTAATTTTTATTTGATGAACTTGGCAATTATTAATTTCAGTTTATTTTAAAGACAACCTTTTAAATCGTCGATTTACAGCCCATAGTAAATAGCACTGATCAAAAATATAGAACAAGCTCTACGCGAGACTCAAACTAGTATCTATTTTGCCTGCTAAAGTTTTATTGGCGAATTTGAGGAACCAGTATCGACCTCAGCGGATGTTACTGTTTGTACACTTTTTATGTGCTCATCAAATTAATTTGAAGTCGCACGCACTCACACATGTATACACACACACACACACACACACACACGCGCGTATACACACAACATTAAGAATATAAATCTACAAGGTAGACAATCTACATTGTCAGTGTGATAATCATGGTTGATAATCTGCATTCCTGAAATTGGCATGGCTATAAGATATTTACAATAATAATAAAAAGAACAACAACAATAACAACATATGAAAGTAGAATACAAACAAATGTTCATGGAACAGCAACTTAGTACATTAAAGCATTGGTTTGTGATTCCGGTCGGGTATTTATTTGAACCTAGTAGAAACAGGGTGAGCAATAACTTACCAGTACTAAAATAAAACATGGGCAGAGGGATGACAACAAACTACCCCCGTAGATTAAATAGAGAGTTGTTTTCTGTTTAAGATTGGAATTCCTGTTCCTTATAAAGTTTGCTTCAACTCTATACTTCTAACGCTTGTCTTTTCTTAAGCTAATGTTATCCACAAAGTAAGTTCTCCCGATGGTATTCTTGGTATGCAAATGTAGAACCACATTTCTGTTTCTTCAAGTCTCAGGTAAGCAACGATGAAGTCTTGAAGAAAATAGAAAAAAAAGAACATTTATACTTAACTTTAGAAAGAGAAAGTTGAATTTTTAGGGCATATAATGAAGAAAAATGGCTTGGAAAATTTGATACTCACAGGACATATTGAAGACAAAGTGGACAGAGAAAAACACTGCATAACTTACCGTGCGAGTTTAAGTAAATGCATGACAGAGCACGATTTAGAAGAGACAACACTTATTAAGAGCTACAAAGAACAGGAAATGGTGGATAATAATGATTGCAAACGTCCTAAAGAGACACGGCACATAGAAGAAGAAAGATAAAATATGGACAGAGGGACGACAACAATCTACTCCAGTAAATTAAATAGAGAGTTTAATTCGAAATTACCTGTGGGTACTCTGATCGACATATATCTGATGAAGGCCGTATGACAAAAGACACGCTCATCAACACGCCGCGTGATATTTTTTATATCTAATAATCTGGATTTTTTCTTTTATAGTTTCATTTAGAGTCTCTTTGTCGCCTTCTCTTCCTTCCCTTCTCTCCCTCTCTCTCTCTCTCTCTCTCTCTCTCTCTATCTCTCCATATCTCATTCACATTCTTTTACAAGTGCCTTAATCTGACGTCAATATCCATGTTTCCTTAAGTTTTCTTAGAGAAATAATATGATGAATGAGAATAGTTATCACTTAAGTGGATTAAACTATGTATTCAAGATTCAAGTCTACAGTCGATCAAACACCACCTGAATGGTTTGTTTTCTTATTTCTATTTAAAACGGTTCTTCTATCGGATGTAAAAAAAAAAAAAAAAAAAAGCAGACGTGGACGTTATTTCAACTAACAAGGAATTAAAATCCATCAATGAATATGGGGACTAGTATCGCCCTCACTGGAATATTTTTTCTGAAATGTCTTTTTTTTCTTTTTCTTTTTTTTAATCGTATCACCCCGAGCAGGCGGTAATGTCACTGATGAGCAGGGGGCTACATAAGAGTAAAAAGATTAAGTAGAAGAGAGTGAAGAGGAAGATGAATCAGTTAGAAAGGATAGGAATACAGGTATGATGACAGTTGCAAAGGTGGAGAGAAAGAAAAGGATATACGGGGGTGGTGAAAAACTAGAGTCAAGTGGTTAATAGATGAGTATTGACGAGTTCCACAGGCGGGAAGTGCGAAAGAAGAAGCTGCAGGAGTAGAATTGTCGTCTGCATTTGATTAATCTAACTGTGAATGGGTGGGACCCAGTTGCCAATCTGGTTGCACGAGTAAACACCTGTTGCAGAGGCACCAGTGACTTAAGTTCGTTGGAGCAGAAGCCATGAAAGTATTTATAGAACAGACAAAGGGAGGCCACATCTCGTCGGTGGGGAAGTGGCTGTAGTCGAGCCGCCAAGTCGATACCTATCACATTACTGATTCTCCTTTGGAGCCTGTCGAGAACACTGAGCTGAACAGCAGGGGCGCCTGACCATATATGGCAGCAGTATTCCATGCATGGACGAATGGTTGGTCGAGTGGTTGCTTCCTGAAATTGGCATGACTATAATTCTTTTAATCCAAAGGGGATATAAACTGTGTCGTGTGTAGGAGAAGTTATTTACAATAACAACAAAGAGAACATTAATGAGAACAATGACGATGACAACAGATGCAACACACCCAAAGTTATCGTCAATGATTTAATAGGCGAATATATTTTAAAGCTAAAGACTCGCAATATAATGTTCATATAAATATACGAAATATCCCGAAAATTTTCCGAACATTGATTTAATTCTGAAAACACTGAGTCGTATAATAAAACTAACATAAAGAACTGTATAAAATCTACTTTATATATAAAAATTGTAGAAAAAGGTTATCGTATGAAACCTGAGTAAACAGTTTATTCAGACGTTTTGAAAACATGGAAAGAATGCAACGTTCTAATTAATTTGCGAGGGGACAATTTTGTGAGGAGAATGAAACTCAAACAGCCAGCTGAGAAGAATTGCGTAGAATCAGATTAAAGAAACGGAATTATAACTTTCACGATAAATATACTCGTTTGCATTTATAAGCGTTTGTATTTTTTCTTCTTTTTTCTTTAATTCTCTCATAGACAGTTCCTATTTATAATTTACAGAGTAGAAAAAGAAAAACGTTGACCGGAACCACTCAGCGTTTGTGTTTTTAAGTTTCCGGCTGCTCATGGATGTAGAAATAGTAAAAATGAAATGGGATTTGCTAGTTCCAGTTGTACACTATCTGTTGCTGTCTTATGTTTTTCTTTCATTACTTACCACTGGACTGAAATATCAACCAAGACCGAAACATCCGCAGCTCTGTTTCTATTTAATGGATGCTTGCCACTTGAATTACTTCCTCCGTATTCTCCGATGACGGAAAGGTTGTATTTCATTTCGTCTTGGGGCATAAATTTTTGTTATGTTTTTGCTTAATTCGTTTACTTAACCTTTTTTCTATTTCAACGTCTTTTTTGTCATTTTTGCGTGAAACACTCGTTCGTTCCAACTTATCTTTTAATTTTAAAACATTTAATACTGCTGTTCTATTTAGATATTAAAATGAATAAGCCTTCTTTTTCGTTTGAGATCATGAAAAAATAAAAGTTAAATAAGAAAAATTTAGGAAATTGGTTAATCTCTACAAAAACTAAAATATCTACAGTTTTATCTCAAGCGTAAAGACTGAAGGTTTTTTAAACAAATTATATTATTAACAATTTCTTTAAACTGATAATTCACTGATGGAAGTTGACTATATTGATAGAAGCTATTCTTTTGAAATGTTCTATTTACTGACATGTAGGTATGTCACTTTTATTCTTTTTTCTCTCTTCACTTTTTCACGGAACATTAAACTTTTTTTCTATTTAAAAATTAACATTTTTCATTTTTCATTTCACTTCACGTTCTCATTTATATCTGATAATCTGGATTTTTCTTCTATAGTTTCATTTAGAATCTTTCTAGCTTACTCTTTCTTGGCTCTTCTCTCTCTCTCTCTCTCTCTCTCTCACACACACACTCTCTCTCTCTCTCTCTCTCTCATTATTTCTCCCTATCTCTTTCACATTCTTTTACAAGTGTCTTAATCTGACGTCAACATCCATGTTTGCTTAATTTTTCTTAGAGAAAAAAAATGATGAATGAGAATACTTATCACGTAAGTAGATTAAACTATGTACTTAAGATTCAAGTCTACAGTCGATCAAACACCACCTAAAGGGTTTGTTTTCTATCTTTATTTAAAACGGTTCTTCAATCAAATGCTAGAAAAAAACAAAAGTGGACGTTACTACAACTAACAATGAATTAAAATCCATCAATGAATATGGCGACCAGTATCGCCCTCACCGGAAGTTTTTCTGAACTGTCTTCTTTTAATCCAAAGGAACATACACATATACACTACACCTTTACAACATTAAATATAAATCTACAAGGCAATGCCAACGTGATTATCAGGGGATATAAACTGTGTTGCGTTTAGAAGAAGATATTTACAATAACAACAGAGAGAACATCAATAAGAAAATGATGATGATGACAACAGGTGCAACGTACGAAAATAGATTAGCATCAACAGTAATTTTGCAATATTTCTATTTTTAAATGTTTTGATGTTACTGTTGATGCCTTTCTTTAAGTAAAATGTTCCGTTTTTTATGATTGCGCATACTATTTTCTATATGCTTTGTGCAACACCAGAATATTGTCAATCAGCAAAAGGATTTGGAATTTAATTTTCCATGATTATGACTAATTCTAGTTTCCAGAAGAGTGACACATTGCCTCTTCTCGGGCTAACGTTTTCCACTGACATAAAGTGTAACGAATATGTCGAATCAATTGCTAAGTCTGCTGTTAGAAAATTTGGTTCTGTATCTTTCTAGACGATATTTCTTGCCAGAATCTATCTTGCACCTTTATACGTCTACCATTCATCATGCATTGAATATGACTGCCTTATCTGGTTTGGTGCTTCTGCTATGTATTTAGAGATGTTTAATAAAATCCAAGGAAGAATCTGCATTGTCATAGGTCGACTTCAATGCCTTTCTCATCGCCCTAACAGAAATCTTTGTGCCTTTTCAATAAATAATTTCATGAAAATTGATCTGATGAGCTTTCCTCTTTAGTGCCTTATTCACAAATTTAAGCGCAATACTAGTGTGGTGACTAGGTTTAATCATTTTAGAGTTGAAATTACTAAATTTAACAATGAGTTCTATGCTAACATTTTTTCTCTTGTACTGCTCGCCTGTAAAACTGTCTTTTGTTTTCATGCTTTCCAGTCAACTTTGATCATTAAAACTTTAAATGCGATGTCAATCGTCATCTTCCGTCTCGATAATCTTCCGTCTCTTTTATTTGTTTTTTTCCTCAATAAAGTTTTTCTTAGGTTTTTTTCACATTCAGAATGCTTAAATGATTTCTGTCCATCTCTTCACATCTCTGTTTATAAATAGAATCCATGAATAGATACAAATGACTACAAAACAATGTAAAGTAGTGGTTACTGATCAATGTCGAACTAGCGGAACAAATCCATGCTACGTAAATACACGACATACTTTTATGGAAATACATTCTGCCTGTAAGATGCCTTCTTGACAACACAGCAGATTTTACCATCAACCCGAAAAATCTTTAATCCGTGACTCATTGCTACCAACCATCTAAAATCCAAATGGCAACGTAACAAGCCCGGGTAGTTCTAACAGGTTACCATAGTGAATCTTCTGCTCCCATATTCCATAAAAATTAAAGAGCGCTGGAATGATCTGCTGGATCTGCGTTGAGTAAAGCCCTAGTTGAATATAAATGTGATCTGAGCCAATGATATTTTTCTATTACCGTCGAGCAAGACACCTCTGGTCGTAATTATAAATGATTCTTGATCAGCCAATTCACTGTGCCCAGTCGATGGTAATGCCCTACATCAGATATTCCCGGTGTACACATGACACCGTAGATCCAAGGGTTTCAAATTCCCCCATAGATTCAGAAATTAAATATCACATCTGTCTGACACCAACTAATATAGACCGTTCAAACGGCGATAAGTCATCACACACACACACACACACACACACACACACACACACACATACACACACACACACACACACACACACACATACATATATATATATATATATATATATATATGGGGGGTAACATATAGGCATTAAAGTTTAAATTAAACCAAATAGTTATTTTTAATAAGGTTTTTTCACATATTCATAGATAAATATTAAGAAAATAATTAGTTTTATTCGTTTTCATAGATTTTAATAAAACACGCATAAATACCGTGAATAGTTCTGATGTAATTTATTACACATAACCTTTTCTTTTATTGCTTTTTTATTACAATGCTTTTCGTTCACCCATTTTTGTCTGAAAAACTTCGTATTCTCAATTAACGAAGTTTAATTTTACAACCGAAAAATACAAACGCAGAAAGTTTAATTTCATTAATGAAAAATTAAAAAAAGATCATGTTTATAAATGAAAAGTGGAAACCTCGAAAATATACCAACTGAGTCTACATCGCGCCAAAACCAAACTTACATTTTTTCTAGGTTTTTACCACATAGGCAAAGCAATTAAAATGTGGTGTAATTTCATATCGCTTGTTGTAATGAAGGTGAACATGAACAAAAGAAATGACATTGGTATTCAAGAAGAGATTGATAAAGTAAATATGGAATGTAGGCCATATCAACAAGTTCCTTTTTATGTGAATCGACGCACGTCTATCAGTAAAAGCCAGAGAGCAAATGCATTAGAAAATACTTCCTAAGAATGTATTAGTCAAACAATCCCATCTTGAAGACGTTGGAGGATTATGTATAATGACTAGACCACCAAAGTGGACTTGATAGAAAAGAAGCAGGTATCTGGAGATGATAATTGAATGATATATGAGTTGATGTAGTCAGTGCAGTGAAGCTATTTGGCTGATTCGCAATATACGAAGCTTAAGGCTATTAGATTGTCCCGAGTCGGACAGAGATGGTGTGAGGCAGCCACCACATTCGATCGGTCTCAGGAGAATCACATCAGCAGCCCAGACAAAATAAATGTGATAAACATGAGATACACATGGAAGTAGTTTTGCCTGATTTCTTTCAATGACTACTTTAAAACGAACTAATCATAAAGAGGTAACTAAAATATAAATGGCGAAAATGAAAGAATGCGGAATAATATATTTTTCAATAAAGCATAGTGACATGTCCTTCAGGTTTGTGATAATACAAAACAATAGTCAAGAAAATAAGATTTCGTAAATTAATTCTATGTGGCTATTTAAAAAAATACTTCTAGTTCGTCGTAATTAAACCGCTGAAACCGATTTTTGTTCCAAATTAGGCGATTCTTATGTCACTGAAAACTGTGTCACTTTGAAATAATTAATTTAATATCGAATCATTTGGTTTACAATTGAAGAAAAAATATCTTAAATGAAAAGAATAATTCAATATCCCTACATAAAAATAAAATAAACTTGTATGTGCCTATAGACCAAAAATACATTTACGCCAACTGTGTCACACACACGCGCGCGCGCATATATATATATATATATATATATATATATATATATATATATATATATATATTGTTTGATTTTATTGACTGCACAGTATAGTCCAGCCTGTTGGGTACCGTCTGTGAGAGAAAAGTAGAATAACGCAATTCACTCCACCAGAAATTTGGAAACGACACACTGTACTGTTTGACATTCGCGCCGGAAGCTCTAGTACGAACATTTGAGTGTTTGGGTGTCAATCCGAAGACAGTACAGAGGATTCAGAAAGAGCTGGATGATATATCCAGTCAATATCCTGGTGTTTTAAGTGATCAGTAATTATGGCGACGTTATATCTCTATTAATCTGCCCTGGGGCAAGAGGGTGGCTGCTTGAAAACCCTAAGTCTGGCAACACAATGCTGCACAAGCAAGAGAACCCATTTATGAATACTATCTCTTACATCTGGCCACCTAAATCACTAGACTGCACTCCCTTGATTATTATGTGTGGGGTGGGGTTGAGTGAAATACTAACAAAACTTGTAACACCAAATTTGAAATGAAAGCAGGGATTATAGTAGCATTCACCAACAAACAAGTAGACCATCCAGAATAGTTGCAAGTTATTTCGAAGTCGTCTGGAGACCGTTTTTAAAGCTAATGTCGATTTTATTCAAAAGATTTACTCTTTAATATTTCAAGATATTTTGTGTAATTTGGGTAAACATAGCTGTTAAAATGAGTTGTCAGTGTTATTTTCATTTTTGCGCAATTTAGCGACTATTCATCCATAGCCTCCTGTATTATACATTAGGATCTTGAATAAGTTATCGCTGTTTTCCAGCAGATGGCGTTCTCAGAACTGCCTGCGTGTAGTTTCAAATGGTAAAGCATCTATAAGGAAGTACTATGAGCAGGCTTGAATTTTAGTATATGTCATTTTTGCCAAAGTGTAAACAACTTAGTTTTTCATTGCTTTATTCAAAAGAAATCTGAAGCTGAAGCACACAGAATTCTTGTTGAGACTTACGACGACCATGCTTTGTCGGAAACAACATGCAGATATTAGTTTAGGCGCACAAAAAATAAAAATTTTCATGTTGAATATAAGGAACGCACTGGCGCACCAAAAAGTTTAAAGAAGAAGAACTGAAGGCATTACTTCATAAATATTTATGTCAGGCGCAAGCTGAACTTACAGAATCATTAACAGTTGATCACACAACAGTTTTGAAACGTTTGAAAGCTCTAGGAATGATTCAAAAGCAAGGACATTGTGTGCCGTACGGGTTGAAGCTGAGAAACGTTGAACGGCGTCTTGTTAAGTATGAACAGCTGCTTCAATGGCAGAAAAGGGAAATTTTTTGCATCGTATCATTACCAGCGATGAAATGTGAATACACTACACTAACCCTATGGGTAGAAGACCGTTGGTTAAGAGCGGTCATGCATCAACAACGGCGGCAAAGCCGAGTATCCATGGTTCGATTATTTTGCTCTGCATTTGGTAGGATAAACTGGATGTAGTTTATTATGAGTTGCTCAAACCGACCGAAACTATCACGGGAGATCGCTATCGACCACAATTAATGCGTTTGAGCCGAGCATTGAAGAAAATAGCCGCTATACGAGCAGAGATATGACAAAGTGATTTTGCAACATGACAATGATATGCTAAATGTTTCAAAACGGGTGAAACTTATTTGGAAACGCTTAACTGAGAAGCCCGACCCCACCCGCCGTATTCACCAGACATTGCCTTGTCCGATTATGACTTGTTCCAATCAATGGCACATGGCCTAGCTGAGCAGCACTTTCATTCTTATGAAGATGCAAAAAAATGGATCGACTCGTGGTTAATCTCAAAAAACGTTTCATTTTTCCGACGTGGAATTCAAATACTGCCAGAAATATGAGAAAAAGTCGTGGCTAGGGATGGATAATATTTTCAGTAACATGCTTCTTACTATTTTTGTAAATAAAACATTACTTTTCATGAAAAATCAACGAGATCTTATTCAAGGTTCTAATACAAACATACAAGCATTATCTGGGCCCTTAATGACTAGTTTATTTATTTTTTATTTTTTGTTCTATACTTTTTCTTATTCTAGTTTTTTTTTTTTTTACTTGGAGCTTCTATCTGTATCATAAGATTTCTATTTCTAAGATCGTAGTTCATTTTAAAAGTGTTTTTGTTTTTTTCAGATATATATTCTAGTCATTCTATTGTTTTAATTACTGGACTTCTTTGTTTCCTATTTTCATTTAAGTTACTATGCTTATTTCATTCCTTTATTTAAAATAACGAGAAAAGAAAATACCATTTCATAAAAGTGAATATCTTGGAATTTTAATACAGTAATAAGTTAATTACTAGAAAGATAGATTCACGCAATGGACTATTTCTCAGCGAAGTGTTAAGTTCTTTCTGGGTACAACATTATGAACATGAGTTTACTTTTAGGAACGCTATCTTTTTCTGTTACATTTATACTTTATACTATGTCAATTTCGTTTTTTTTGTCGGCGATGGCTTTGAAAAAGTTTCATGTATAACTCATCTGCATTTTTTTACGATGCAAAATAAAATGCTAAAACTTTTTACGGAAATGAGTGACTGCTCACCATACAAAGTATAAAGGTCATTGTAATGCAAACTATTATGTATTCCTTCACAACTGGGCGATTATAATGATTTTAGAGTTATTATGAAAAATAATTCACATTAAAAAGCAATTATTTATAATTAAGAATAAAACAGGAAACTATGATCAACTATTTTGATTCTGAGTTTGTATATCTTTATTTAAATTTTAACTAGGTTATTTAAATTGTTGTAGATTTAAATTCTTTTTCAGTCATTGCAAAACTTTGTCGTATTCGCAAAAATAGATACTTGCCGACATTTACTATTCATTTTCTATATGAAAGAATTCAATAAATTGAAAAGTTATATTAGTTTCGAATACTCTCATCTTTTTACTTAAATTAACAAAAAATTTTAATTGATTTGTCGAACCATTAATTCGATACTCCAAAGAAAATCCGCAATTCTACACTCGTATAACATTACTGAAAACCCTACCAAGCGTTCTAACATGGCATCTCGCCTTCAGTCACTTTCGCACCGCCGTAATGTAGCTTTCTAATGACGTTTCTATAAATACTTTCATGGAAATTGTTGTTATGGATTTTCTTCTTTAGATCCTTAACTTTCTGAATTTGAGCGCAATGCTAGAATGGCAGCAAAGACTCATCATGGTACAGTTGAAATGGCATTATGTAAACATAGGTTATATGCTGACTCTCGTTCCTTCAATAATTTTGAGGCCCTCACATCCACAGCGGACAAAGCGGAGTGCTTTACTCGCAAGTTCTCTTCCAACTCCACACCTGACTCGTCTAAATTGTTCACACACGACTTCCCACTTAGAACTGAGGCCCAACTGAGGTATATATCTATAACCCTGTCTCTGGTCTCTAACGTTATTTCTAAGTTTGATTCCCATAAAGCAGGCGGATGTAATTGAATTCCAGTCATCGTCCTAAAGAAATATGCCTCTGAACTCTCTCCTGTTTTCTACCAAACTCTATAACTATTGTCACGCTGGTTCTTGCTTCCTTGCTTGTTGGAAGTCTTCCTCGGTAGTTCCTGTTTTTAAAACCGCTTTTGACCCTATAACTTTCGACTTATAAGCCTCTTACTGCCTTTTGGCAAAGTATTCGAGGCTATTATCAATGCTGAAATTCTTCGTCATCTCACATCCAACAACCTATTCTCTGACAAGCAGTTTAGCTTCCGCTGGTGTTGTCCTGGATATATCGAAAGCGTTTGACAGAGTCTGGCATGCTGGTCTTCTGCGCAAGCTACAGGGCTACGGTATAATGGATGATTGTTCGATTTAAATCAATCGCTCTTGTCAAATCGTAAAATTAAGATCATTTTGAATGGATATATTTCCAACTCCTTTCATGTGAACGTGGGTGTTTCTCAAGGTTCTATCCTAGGCTCTATCTTTATCAATGATCTTCCTGCTGTAATCTTCCTGCTGTAATCAGTTCCTCGCGTAGGCGTCTAATCACATGACACCACTATCTACTCCCATCACAATAAAAAATCTGCCAAGGTTGACAAAGTAAACCTCGGTTCAGCTGTTGGAAAAGAACCTCTAATCTGTGATGGATTTGGGTAGGAAATGATTTGAAAATCTTAATGCTTCCAAAACAAAGATGCTCTCCTTTAACCACCATAGAGAAGCTTTCTTACTTTCCATGAGTATAAATTACGATAGTCTCCCTAAATGCAATATTTTGCACCTTCTTGGCCTCACTATCTCAGCTGATCTCAAGTGGAATGATTACATCGAATCAATAGCTATATCTACTGCTAAGAAGGTTGGGTGCCGGACTAGGAAGTTTTTCTCATCAGAATCCATCTTGCATATTTATAACTCTACCATTCTTTCGTGCATTGAATACTCCTGCTATTCATCTTGGCGTTCTCGAAAAAATCTAAAGGAGCATCTGCAATGTAATCGATCCCGGTTTGGCAGCTTGGTTTCAGTCACTTTCTCACTGACGGGATGTGGCTTCCTTCTGTCTTTTCTACAAATATTTTTATGGATTCTGTTCTGACGAGTTTCATTCCCTAGTGCCACGCCCACATAAATTTACTCATACTACTAGATTGGTAAATGGTCCCACCCTTTTACCATCAAAATAGGCAAATGTAACCGTCACTTCTATTCTACCAGTTTCTTCTCTTGCACATCCCGCCTCTAGAGCTCCCTTCCGCATACTTACTTCTCTGATAGCTACAATGTCCAACAGTTTAAGTGCAACGTCAATTACCATTTTCTATTTCTTTGACTCTCATTTTTTATCCTTTCTTCGATATCCTCTGTACATTTTTTGTGCTCTCTCCCTGTCACTGTAAACCCCTGCGCACTAGTGGCAGTACTGTCTTACATGAGGTGAAACGAGTAGAAAGAAAATAATTTCTGGCACATCTTGTTTGTGCTACTATTTTCTGGCTCAATGTTCCGTGATTAAGAAATAGTTTTATTATAAATTTCATGCTATAAATAAGTAATCCTTGTGAAAATCAGATTAATTTGACTTTCAATTTGCTAATATTCCAAAACTAATATCTCACATGCGTATACTTTCTTTTTACAAGATTTTTAAAAGCGAGAATTTACTTTTATTTACAAATATGCCAATCGCTCAAAAATTACCAAAATATTGAAAACAATTTAAAATTTTAAAATTTTAGACCCCAATCTTGGTACCTTCACTAAATTGCTAAAAAAAACGCATAGTTTGAATAAAAAGGCTCCAAACCTGATAAAAACGAACTTTCCATAAAAAATATTTATTATTATTATTAAGAGGAAAGATCAAAGTAGTTTTAATTTACTTTTTAAATTTTTTTTAATCTCTTCTAACATTTTCAAAATTTGAGCAGAAAATCTTGTTTTGATTTGAGTTAGTTGGTAACCAAAACGTTACGACTGTTTACAATGGAAGACGTACTGATTACATCACCCACTTTTTTCCGGTGACAAACACATTAATTTGAAAATTATCGCAAAATTCAAATAATTGTCGGATTTTAATGAAACTTTCAATACTCATTCACAAATGAAAGAAATTATTTTTTAAATTGTTTTTAAGAATCTTGGTAAAAATATTTTTTACCTCTGTTAGCCTCCTTCACGTAAATCCATGAAATTTTAATAAATTTTACTACTTTGTTGCGGTCTAGAAAATAGTAATAGTTGCTTACTGGAAATAATAAATTTGATCATTTAGCTTTCAATTAAAAGTAAAATAAAAGCTTCAACAAAACTATTTCATTTTTAAAAATTCAGTTTAAAGGTTAGATGTTGAAAATGACTGGATCCTACTGGAGGTACATATTCCAATCAATATAATTTCTGTATGAAATACAAGAGTA
The DNA here is from genome assembly GCA_037127315.1 of Ascarosepion bandense. Taxonomy (NCBI): domain Eukaryota; kingdom Metazoa; phylum Mollusca; class Cephalopoda; order Sepiida; family Sepiidae; genus Ascarosepion; species Ascarosepion bandense. Next base: position 553,500 of record JBBBDQ010002016.1, read on the forward strand.
TTTTACTGGAAATAGTAAATTTAATCACTTAGCTTTCAAATAAAACTAAAAGAAAACATTTTTATTTTTAAATATTCATCTTAAAATTTAGGTATCGAAAATGAGTAGAGGTACTTTACGTCTGTAAAGTACCTCTACTCATTTTCGATACACACACACACACACACACACACACACACACACACACACACATATATATATATATATATATATATATATATATATATATATATATATATATATTGTCCTGGATATAATCTAAACTTTTTCAAAATCAAATGTCAATTTGAGTGCAAATGTCAATTTGAATACATGTGAGTCTACATGTGTACGCGAGCATATGGCATATGGCTATCTATGTCTATATTTCTCAACATTTATATAAATGCATAAATTTTTAATGTTTCAGCGTCCTTATTACTAGCCTCGCGTAACAAAAGAAATCAGTAGATAATAAATGTGACTGACAATGACTCAGTGCTAGTAAATAAAAATGACATAAACTGAGAAAATTTGATAGAAAAGTTCCTAAAAATATATCTATAAAATATCCATTTATTAATAATGTTATTAAAATTGTAGACACACTTTATTACAATTGAATCTTTCTCTCCAAAGTAAAATTTTAACCAAATGTTAAAAAAATTATGATTGATCATTTTTGTTTTATGTTCGTGATTTTGTTAATGTTTTTCCTCAATATTCCTTCGCGATATTCTTTTGGCGTAAACAGTCGACGTGCTCACTTCTCGCTCGCTCTGTATCAACCCTTATTCTTTTTAATACTCCCTCAACTACAAGATTTCCTCAATAATTTCCAGTAATTAGCGTTGATATGCCGACTTTGCGTCTCTCTTTCTCTCACTATTTTTTCCATTTACCTACCCACATCCACCATTCACTTCATCCCACTTATCTTTCTTCATCTGTTTTCCACTTTTCTTCCTTTCATCTGCCCTATTTTGCTCCTTTTACCGTCTCTCTCAATTTTTCGCCGCCGCACCAACTTCTCTTTCCGTTCTCTATGTCTTAATTTATATTTTCTATTGAACCCCACACCATCGTACAATGGTGATGCCAGGCCAAGATTACGCCCTCAGCTGTCCTAATTAACCCCCTGAAATACCCTGTTCGTCTTACAATGATCAATATGGTTGCCTACCTTTTTAATTTTGCCCAGTTTCAACCGGTGCATGATCATAACCAAAGTTCACATGAAAACAAGACAACTACTCTGAACAGGAATAGTTAAAACAAATCAGCCCCCATTTCGTTATTACCCGTTTGCTTCAAATAACAATTGACTAGAGTAAAAGACAGAATTGATCGTGATGGTCAATACTAGGTTAGTGAAAACCCTTTCTCCTAGTCTTCAAATCAAAGTATCTTTCCGACTAATTATCAGGGCACGTCAATTTGACTGGTGTATAGATATAACTTAAATATTTTTGTTTGTTGGGCAAGTGAGCATGCGGGATTACTTGCGTGCGCCTACATATGTGCAAATATTGGATGTAAAGTTTGTGTGTGTGCGTGCGTTTGTGTGTATGTGTGTGTGCATGCACGTATAAAAATTCCGATATAACTAAAAATATATCTACAAAAATAGAATATGAATAAAGACAAAAGGAAAAGTTTTCTCTACAAACGCGTTTCGTTTTTTTTTATAGATTTTATCAAGGCACACGTTTCAGATCCGAAATGAGCAGAAAGAGAGCTTAAGTGCAATCGTCAAACCATGAAACAGACTGTCACTGCTGGCTGTTGACTTCAGTGTCCACATTTATACTTACATACGCTTTATCCCTGATATTGAGCACTTTAGCTAATAAATATAACATATCTTAATACTATATTTTATCACACACACACACACACACACACACACACACACACATATATATATATATATATATATATATATATATATATATATATAATATTTTAGCATTCAAAATACTCGCAAAATTTACCTTGTCATTCAAGGAAAATATTTCAATAACTGTTTTCAAATTTATTTTATATTAGAAAATATGTAAAGAGATCAAGATTGTTAATAATTGTTATTATTTATCAAGCTTATGAGATAGAGTAGCATATTGTTTTCATTTAACAATTCATTGGCCTTGAGTATAAGTTCGCTTTGGTCTCTTTAGATTATATTTTTAGAAGTAATGATTGAAGTATTGTATTTATGGCTTCTTTAAAATATATGCAGTTTTAGTTTAAATCTTCACAATTATATGGGTGAATATTCTCTGACGAAAATTGGTTACAGTTTTAAAAATTGTTGAATTGGTGGGGTTAGAGTCATTTAAAAATTATTTGTAAAAACCAGTTTCAGAAAGTTTTCATTTTAATATCAATCATATATTTTAATATTTAGAAATATTAAAGAATGTTTATCGCCAAAAATGTAAATATAAATGTATTTAAAAGGTGAAAATAACTACGAAGTAATTGGTTTAAGGTCTATTATATAGACACTGGGTATTTGTTAAAAATTTTGTTTATTTATTGGGGTAGAGAATATACGTATTCTGGATTATGTAGAACAATCTACTTAATCTTTTCTCTTTTTCTACATCCCATTCTAAATAACTAGTCAGAGTTAAAGAAAAAAAATGAAAATGCACGTTTTGATGTCCAATCCAATTAAGAAAAACCACCCTATCGTGCAATTCAGTTTTTGAAAAGTTACAAGTTGGTGCACCCCAACAATGATTTATAGCTACAATTACATAAATCCCCTAGTTTTTCTTGTTCTTGAATTCTGCCTATGATAAATTCAATTCATTAACTATTTGTGTCCTTATTACTTGCCCAAAGTACATACTGCAGGAAGACTGTTTAGGATATGGTTTCCGGCTTTCTCTTTTCAAATCTTCTCACATTGTTTTTTTTCAATTGGAGTAGATAGATCTATCTATCGCCCGATTCACACTCCACCCACGTCTATTGAACAGGTTACGAGGCTCATCCCTTGTTCCCCGTTTAGGATGTGGTATTCGGGTTTCTCTTTTCCAATCTTTTCACTATTACGTAGCCCCCTGCACATCAGAGGCGTTACCGCCTTGATCGGGGTGATACAATATGATACAATATTAAAAAAAGAAAAAGAAAAAAGACTAGTGGGTATTTCAACCTGATTGTTTGCAGTTGGTGCACAAAAACGTTATCATAACGCATCTTATGAATGCATCTACAGAGGTACACATAAACAATTATTTTTAATTTTTTCAGTGGATTTTCTCGTTCTTGAATTCTAATCAGTTAATATAAAAGATGAAATATCCAAAATCACAAAAATAAATTTAGTTTACTCTTTTTATTTCTTTTCCGCCGCTATCTCTCTTCTTTTTTTCTTCTTCTTCCGATTCTTCTTCTTCTTCTTCTTCTTTCACTTATTCATTAACCATTTTTGAAACTGAGACACAAATTCACAGTTTAACTTTTATTTCATCACTCAATTTCTAATTGTCCATTATGGTTATCTTGCGACCTGTTATATTGTCTTGCTGATTTTCCTATTTACTAAGACAATTGTTCGCATTTGTAAAAGAGACACAAATGAGAAAACAAAACTGTTGATTGACACTTCTGAAACTTCCTGGCCTCCGTTTTCTTACCAATTTATTTGAAACAAAACAGAAGAGCGCAAATTCCTAGAAAAACAATTCCGCAAATTGATGAAACTAACTTTTTCTTTGACGAAATTGTTTAAAAATGTCATTTCCGTTATTTTTTTTTTCGCCGCCTTGACCATTTTTAAGGGAAAAAGTTGAGCGAAGGTCTGTTTTTCTTTTTTAGCTAAATTGTGTTCCGAGTGTTATGCGATCAGAGCCTCTTAATCGGCCTTGTTACACCAGTTCGAGCGGATAGGCAGTTTAAAATAATATTTATTCTTAAACGCTAATGAAATCAATGGTATATGACAATTTAAATTATATATAAATGTCACTTAACGGCAGCTTAATTTACTGACAGATAAAAAATACAGACAGACAGTAAACAAATATTTTTGAAAATTGTTGCCTTACCACGTTGTTGATTTAACCGGATCGAAGAGGGTCGAGTCTTGAGAAGGTAATTTCACCGAATAAACGTTCAGTTAAGTTAAAGGGTCACGAGAAAGAGGAATATATATTTTGAAACTGTGGATGTAAACCGTTATATACCAACACTGGACAAGTAAGGCCAACACGACATGAAGAAAAAATATAATTAATTCTTTGTGACAAGCAAGAGAGAGGCTCATTCGTTTTAAAACACAAAATTGTGCTGGGCAAATAGTAAGAAGATATGAGAAAATATTGGATGTGAGTTTGTTCCTCGGGATATTTTTTCTTTTAATACATTGATTATTTTCTGTTAATAGCCCTTCCATCATTTAGTTTTAATATAAATGACAACATATTCCATTTCTTCCTGTACAAAGCTTGCTATTACCAATACTTCATAAAAGAGCCGGTGTCATGACCACGGAACAGGAAAACCTGCTAGATATGATGTCATCATCTTGAGTCCTTTAACTTTCAAAAAGGAAGTCGTCGTTTGTGTATTTAGATGTTTCACGGTGTTTTTAATTTTTTCTTTTTTTTTCTTTTAAATATTGCATTAACTTATAAACAAAAACAATGCCTTACAGATGTGTTGTACCAAATTGCAAAGGGTATCATAAAAACGGCCCAAAAGTTCATGTATTTTCTTTTCCGAAAGATAAAGAATTCTGATGTTTGGATTCGTACTATCACAAAAGAGACATTTTGTTTTACTTATTAAATTTAGCACAGTGAATATATATTGTTTTATTAAAAATAAGTATATTTAACTGAAACTTTTATGATTAAATCAATTTCATTTCTTTGAAATTGACAACACAAAGTTAAGACATAAAACTAGCGAGAAAGTTAAGATAAATACAATCATCATGTCTTATCGCTCACTTTTTTTTAAGTTTAAACCTCATTTTTAAAAAATAAACTTTAAAGAAATTTTCCATTTAAATTCGTAAAGGAATATTTATATATATATATATATAAAATATAATTTTAACATTTCTATAGAATTGTTTTATTCGTAAATAAACTTTAAGGATTAAATTAATTCCATCTTTGTAATTCACAACACATTAAAAAGAAAATTGCGAAAGTTTTAAAAGCTAAAAACCTTGTCAAAAAAAAAAATTTAAAGAAATTTTTTATATAAATTTATAAAGGAATATTTTTAGAGGCATAATTATAAAGTAATTCTAATAGAATTGTTTTATTATTCATAAAAAATGTTTTTGTTTATTATTTTGGTTTAAAAATGTCTAAAATTATCTTTTGTACTTAACTTCGTCATTCATTTTGTTGAATTAATAAATTAAATCATATTTCTTAAAAATATCAGAACACTCCACTTTTCTTAGAATTGCAAGAAAACTTATTCATATTGTAAATTTTTGCTGGATGATTTTTTTCTTAGATTTTCACAAGAATTTAAAATAAGTTTGGTTTTTAGTTTGTTTGTTTTTTTTAGGTATATGAACTACATTTTTGACTGAAGGACATAGAGAATCATCAGCGTTTGATGAAAAATACAGGTGTCAAAATTGCAGTTAGACTTCAAAAAACATATTTTCAGGATGATGCTATTCCTAGAATTCTCCCAAACTGTCCATCATATTTATCTTCATTGACCACCTCTAGAGAGTTGCCAGATTCAAGGAGAATTTGATTGGAGAATTCTGCCCTTAAAATGCTTTAAATATTAAATACTACTGATGACTTAGCATATAAAAAACAGAAGAAATACCTTAATATTGATGATGTAGAAGGAAATTAATGGAGTGTTGTTAGGAAGCAAGAAAAACATATGCAGCATCATCAAATCCCCATATCCAATAACTATTCTAAGTTTTGTAATTGAATCTAATTTTACTGTACATGTGTTTTGTAGAGATGTGAAAATGAGTACAATAGGAGACTATAAGCTTCTTAAAAATGTAACTGATGAAAATATTCTTGAAATTCTGATAGAAAACACGAAGAAAGTTGATGCAGAACAACAGCAAACCAAACCTCCAAATATTAAAATTGGTAATCTTATTGCTACTAGTGGTGCATGAAGAATCAAACAAATATTTTAGTTCAATCAAATTTATGAGCAGCTAAATTTAATGACACTGAATAAGCTTGATTATTTAACAGAAATTATATTTTCTTCATTGTTATATAACTGCTCCCCTAAAGGGTGCGGATTTAAGAGACAGCAAAAATATAATTTTACCAAGCTATTCAACTATTAAAAGACTAACCTTATCAACATATATGAATCCAATTTTCTTGTGTATATTAAAAATAAATTTAGGTTACTAGTGCAGAAGAACACCACAGTATCTGTACTTGTTGATGAAATTAATCTAAAATCTTATTTTGATTATAAAAGGTTGGTGATATTGTTGGCTTATCTGACAACAGCAATGAAGCTGAAACAAATGCTTTAGTCTTTATGGTTAGCAATGTATTCTCACAATATTAGGATGTTGTGTATGTTATGTCAACTAAATGTCTTAAACCTGAAAATTTATTTAAACGTATAATAATTGGTTTAGAGGAGATAGGATTTCAATATTATCAATCATAACAGATAATAATGCTACAAATAAAAAAGCTATATCTTTCTTTTGCAGTTCTTCAAAGCTTTCCATTGTATATCCGCACCCAGTTATGAAATCTCGACCTCTTTTTACCTATTCGACTCAGCTCATATTTAAAAATGCATTAGAAAAAAATGTCTTGGTCAAAAACAAAAAAAATGCCACTAAATGCATGCTGTTCCCAAACTTTTGTCAGAATCGAAATCATGAATCAGATAGTATCCAAAGTGTCCCATTTTATGCCTTACAGAAGCTTCATGCCTTTAAATTTCAGTCAACTATTGTTATAAATTGACCTCAAAGGCACTTTCTCTGACTAATCTTGAAAGGCAAAATGTTAATTTAGTTCTGTAAGTTTTTAATGAGTACTCTATTCAGGGATTATTGATCTTAGGAAAACCGAAATGTTTTTAGCAGAATATATAAACGTATTTTATATTTGTTGGACAATAATGAATTCAAAAACACCATATAAAGGTTGTCGGCTTAGAAATAAATACTGTAATTCACTTAGAGTAAATGAAGAACATTTTAAATTTCTCTCTGTATTCATTGGTTAGAATCTTAGAATAGCATTTCTGGAAGAAATGGCAAATTAACAAAATAAACTTTCACTGCTTTGCATCATACAACCTATGCATTTCTAGAACTGACCAAGTATTGCAAAGAACAACTGAAAATGTTATATATATTATCTGGCAAATTTCAAACTGATCACCTTGTGGCAAGTGTTTGAGTGCGGAAAAAAAATTAGAATGCTATCAATTTTAAAACTGAGCTTACCATATAATCAACAATTCATTAAAACTGATTTAAAGAATTTACAAGAACCAAAACGGGATGAAGTGACAGAGGAGCAAAAGTTAGATGAGTATAAATTTGGAAATGATATTAAAGAGGATGATGTTAATAAATGTAGAGAAGTTCTTCCTGTAATATATTTATCAGTTTATTGCTGTCATGTAGTTTTGAAGAAAATAAAATGCAATAGTTGCAAAGATTTAATATCTGGAAGAGATAATATGAAAGAAATACCTGAAATAAACTGTTATTTTCAGGGGATTAATAGAGTTTATCTCTTATATCCTAATGACACAACTACAAATTTTGTTCTATATAATTATTGCAGTCATTAGTAAACTGATAAAAAATCCTTCTTTTCTTCCTTCAGTAAATCAAAGGAAATTAGCCATGCATATAACATTCAATGTTTTGACAGGTAATGAGCTTCTTTTTTAAATTTTGACACGTGTGATGAGGGTCTCAATGTAGAAAAATAGAAAGAATGTTTGTCTGGAGCTTTGCAAATGCTCTTGCATTTTATTCTAGGGAAAATAACAATATTAGAAGTAATAAGCAAAAGAAGAAAACTTCAAACATTCAGCAAAATTTTGTGTCTGTAATGTATTATTTGATTATTTGATGTATTTTTCTATAAGCATTGTTTGCATCTAACTTATTTTCGTTTGCATTTAATTTATTTCTTGTTTATATTCAACTGTTTTATTTATTCATCATTTACTTGTAATGTGTTTATGATCTGTTTATTCAATTATTGTTTGTTCCCTAATTTATAATTCAGTTGTTGCCGTAGTTGAGTAGTAATCACTTAATAATTACAATTTTGTAACTTTACAGAATAAGTGTTAAAATTGAAATAAAAACATGCAAATTAAAACAATGTTGATTATAATTTATAAAAAATTGTTTTCATATTTGAAAAAAAATTATGAATTTATTTCAGTCTTTAAATTTTGTATCTCCAACCTATTTTTCCATATGTATTATTTATTGTTTTTAAATTTATATTGTTTGTATCTAATTTGCTTCTTATTTATATTCAGTTGTTTTATATTTAATCATTTACTTGTAATTTGTTTGTTCCCCTTAATTCAGTTGTTGCTGTAAAAAGAGTAATAATCTCTTACGATATTGTAAATTTACAGAATAATTATTAAAATCAAAGTCAAAATATGCAAATTAAAATAATGCTGATTAAAATTCTAAAAAATATATATTTTCAAATTTGAAATAATTAAAATAATGAACGAATTTTAGTCCTTAAATTTTAATGAACTATAACGTGATGTTTTGTTTATTTACTTTAACACCGCTTTCAGCAACAATTTATTATTATTATTATTTCATTTTTCATCATATTTTTATTTCTGCTATGGTCGCACTACCTACCAAGTCTGCGGGAAGACCTTAAGGCAGTTCGTGTTGTGTTGTTATGGCTCTATTTCATGTTTTTTCTATCTCCCCTAACATCCCTAGCGTTACATAGACAAAGTTCTCCTTGGTGTGTGGGCTGTACTTAATAAGACATTTTTTGTATATCTCTTAAGCTGGGGTTTCCAGGGATTCTTTCAATGTGTTGTTTTGTTCCATTTTTATCATTCCAAGTGCATCTACTATCACTGGCATGATTCTTGTTTTCAGTTTCCACATTTTTTCTATTTCAATTTCCAGGTTTTTATATTTTGACAGTTTTTCGAATTTCTTGATTGTTATGTTACAATCCGCTGGACAAGCCATATCAATTAATAGGCAAGTTTTTTCTTTCTGATTTTTAACAATAATGTCCGGCCTATTTGCTTCAATTTTTCTGTCTGTGTAGACGGTGTAATCCCATAGAATGGTGACATCTTCTATTTCTGTAACCGGTGCTGGTTGATGTTCATACCAGTGTTTGTTTACATATTTTCCATAATATTTGCACATTGTCCAATGTAAATATTGCCCAACTCTATCGTGGCGATTTTTATATTCATTTGGGGCAAGCACAGAACAGCCTGAGATTAGGTGGTCTATTGTTTCTTGGTGTTTATCACAAAACCTGCATTTTGGATCCATATTATTATGCATAAATATTTGCCTGAAAGTTTCTCGTGAAAAGACTTTGGTCTTGTGCTGCAAGAATAAAGCCTTCAGTTTCAGACTTTAATCCAGATGCACGTAACCATCGATGAGTATTAACTTTGTCAACATTGGATTTATTGGCACGTTCTGGATATTGGCCATGCAGAGGTTTGTCTTGCCAGCGCTGTTTCATCTGTTCAAGAGCTTTATCTTTGGCTTTCATTTTCATATTTTTTGCCGCAATAGTTGGTTCTTGGCTTCTGTTTTGCTTTTCTACAGAATCTACTAACTGTAAATCTTGTTTGTATTTACTGCCTTCTTTTATTATTGAATATTTTTTCTTTCTTTCTTCATGTTGCCTTACTAATTGTATCATCCAATCCTTTGTTGTTTCTATGTATGTTAGTAAGCCAATAGTTGTTGTCTTGTATGACAATTGCAGCTGAATAAGACCTCTTCCACCTTCTTTACGGGGTATGTATAGACGGTCTACATCAGCCTTTGGATGCTTAGAAAGAAGCTTTCTTGTTTTAGCATCCATTCGCCTGATGTCATTTAGAGTCCAGTTTAAGATGTTATGTTTAAGATGCTATATTGGACAACTGGGATTGCAAGGCTATTAATGGCCATAACTCTGTTCTGTGAATTTAATTCAGTTTTTAATATCATTCGTAGCCTTCTATAGTACTCTTTACACACTATTTCTTTCATTTTTTTATGGTGAATGTTTTCGCTCTCATTTACACCTAGGTATTTATAAGCTTCTTCTGGTTTCAATTCTTTTATTGTTACAGCAGGGTCTAAGCTAATTGAGGGTGTTTCTTGTATTGATCCACGTAAAACTGTAGCTTTAGCACATTTATTCAAATTAAATGTGCTAAATTATTATTATTATTATTATTATTATTATTATTATTATTTAAAAAATAATGAATAATAAAGTTCCGTCATATACAATCTTTCCTTGATTCTTTTTTTCTTTTTTAAACGTAATTTTAAAAAAATTACGTTTAAAAAAGAAAAAAAGAATCAAGGAACTTTATTATTCATATTTCTGAGACGTTTTCTTTTCATTCATTACTGCCGGTCTTGCTAACCGAAGACCTACGTAGAACTACTATCGTGACGTCAAGTCACAATCGCGCGGACCGTCCTTTTCGATGGTTGTGCCGGGTGTACTGATTGGGAGTCCAGGGCAGTGCTTTTTGACCTTCGCTATCTTATCAACATTTGCTTCATTTTTTTTCTAAATTTATATACGCTTCCAATTAAACTGACTATTAAAAAATTTATAAAATTCGAGGATTTGGGCGTAATTCAGGGTCCTTTTTTGTCCAAATCCGTCAATTTGTTTTGCTCATGCTAAGTCTCAAAACATCAATATATAAAATTTACTATTTATCCATATCTTAAAATTCTTTAAATTTTTAACAAGAAAAATCTAAATTTGATGTTAAAGATTGCTGCAAAACATTGATTTATTTAAGATGAAATTATCTTTTGTGACGTATCTTTTTGCATTTCGGTATGTTGGGATTCAAAAGGCGCTTATCTCCCTTTAGTCGAGGTAAGTCAAATAAGTCATATGACGTCACTCTAGACAGTGACCCAAGAACTAGTCACTTCGAAAGTTCGTGAACAGCAACCAAACGAAAAGTTTGTTTTCTTTCTGCCACGCTGAGGCAAAAATCTGCCACCCTCTGCAGCTTACAAACACATGGAGCTTTATTCCACTGGGATATAGATGAAGCTTGCCGTATTTCGTTGGGATATAGATGAATCTTGCTTTAACCTGTTACAATATCGATGTATCCCGTCTTATCTCGCTGGGATATAGATGAACCCTGTTTTATTCCACTGGAATATAGATAAATCCTGCCGTACCCCACTGGGATATACATGATTCCTGCCCCTTAAAATCTACAGTCATAACGATGGCTTTTCCAGATTAGATGTATCTTCAACCCATATGTAAGACCTTTCCTTTTGTTCTTTCTTATACTTTGCTTTGCGGTAGATATATGCAATATGTATTCCTCCACATGTAGACACTCTTATAAATATATAATTGGTGTATGTCATAGTATATAAAATCTCTCTGAGAACAAGTGTTTGTCATTCGTTTTCCTTTCAGCCATTCCGTTCCGTCCTGTCCGTGAGCTCAGGCGTTGCTATATCCCTGATAATACAAGGCCTGTTAATGGGAGAAAAATTGGGGAGAAAATTCATTCTATCAAAGCCTTTCTGTGACAGATACATTGTATTTATCTTCAGTTTGTCTAGTTGAATTGTAAGCCTATATTGCATATGATTATTATACGTAATTAAGTTAAAATAAAATTTGTATTTTATATGGATACTACCTTATGACAACTGAGGTTTAGTAGTATCATAGATTCGGTGGGTCTCTGCTTCATACCCACAACCGTTTCATACCCATAACTGCATCAGAAAATAAATACCATTTAATTATTACGTCACCTTCCATGTTACTTTCAGAAGCAAGCTTAGTAATTGTTATTTTTAATGAAATATGCTACAAACTAGCAGGTTAATCATGCGATGAATTATGATTATTAAATTATGAAGAACTTGTATTAAAACTTTTATAAATGGATGTTCACTAGCAAAACAATTTGGATTTCATTAAAATGTAACAACTCTCTTAAATATATCCAATCATGACGGTTTTCATTATTGTTCCTGTCTCGAGATAAGCCACTCCCACCTGCTTAAAAGATTCTCACTCCCTTTTCCAGCGATTACCTCTTTAATTCCTGAGCAATATTTATTTGTGTTTCATTAATCACAAATGAATACTTGGAGAAAAGAAGCTTTTATTTGATGCCCTCAGCTTAAATGTGCTTATTTTAGATTTGTTAGTTATCTAGCATTGGAATATTCTCACATTAAAATTATATTCACAGCATAAGCTCTTTCCTTTCATTAATTCTCAATTCATCTTCTATTTTTCGGGAGCAACTTTAAGCATTTTCTCTCCGTCCCTCCCTTAAAACACTTTGAGAAATGTGTATCTGAAATATCAATTATTTAGATACTGAAAGTTCGACGCTGACACAAATTCAATTATAACAATTATTTATGTTTTTTATGTGGATATTTGATGAGATTGGCTTATGGCATAACATCTAGTTTGAAGGTCGGCTTTCTTTTATAAATCACTAAGCAGTAATGCGCACAGTGTGGCCGTTTCTCTCATAAATTCATTCTGTAAGCAGTAAGTAATTTTCTGCAGATGATTGCTACGTGTTAAGATAATCTTTAATGAAGATACTGTTTTTTTTTAATACTCTTTCTCGTGAAATATACACAGCATGGGTTTTCTTTATCAAAATGTTTAGTTCAAATCACTGGATTACAATTTGATATTATCAGTTTATTTTTTAATTAAATATGAATTTATGTTGATATACCTTATTATAAATCATTATAATAAGTTATTTCAACATATGATTTTGTATCAACAAAAATGTAGTCTAAATATTGGAGGGTAACAAAGGTTAATTACACATATTAATCAGCAGGAATTATCTATTTTTTATCCTTACATTAATTTCTAAGCTTTGTGTCTCATATATTTTCTTTTTAACTGAGGTCATTTATTTTTCTCATTTAATTCGGTGATAAAACTTACCTGTTACTGACCTCCACGATTAAAAAATAAAGACAAACAACAAATTGTTTTATCACTCGAAGCACACGTTTTCAATACATGCATATTTAAATATTCCTTTCTTCTTCATACTTTTTTTTGGGGGGGGGGGGGCTTTATTAGGATGATTGAATCTTGAAATTGACGCTCGAATCATACAAGTGATTAACTCATAGACATCAGGATCTTCCAGAATGAAACACTTTAAATATATATTATTCCTGCGTAACACAAATAAAGAAATCAACATTATCTACTTATCGTATTTATGCGTTAGACTGTCAAAGCTACAAATCTTTATTTTATTTACATCATCTTGTTTTATATAATGAGTTCAAGTTATCGATTGACTTCTCAATTATTTCACATCATACATTTGAAAGTTTACATTCAATTCTTGTAAAAACATTGATTATCAGCTGCTAAAGTCGGAATGAAAAGTCCATATTACATGGAAAAACATGGACCATTATTTATTTTGTTTTTCTTTCCTATTTCGTTTTTCGTTTGACTTTCTGTCTGATTTACTGTAGTTTGCTGTCAGCAGAAATCTCTAATTGCATAGAATTGTGCAGTCTTTCTCAGATTCGATGCTGATTAAATAACTTCACATTTATTTTTCACATACAGCATATCGACGGCATCTCCCATGTGCAACTTTTTATGCATTCGCTAGCTTCCTTGTTTGTTTATTCAAATCTCTCATTTATTCATTTGTCTTGTTTAGGAAGTGTCATGGATATCTAGCTATATGTCTACCTTATATACTTATTTACTTAATTATGTTTCTACTTTTCGGTATACTTTCCAAAATCTTCATGGTAATTTTTAAGCATTCCTTCATTGTTATTTTCTTCGTTTCATTCTTATCCATTGAAACTTTACCCGATATTCGTAAATATGTGTTGTTTTCTTTTTCCTTCTACATATAAATGACGTTAGAATTAAGCGGTTTAGTTCCTCAAGTTTAAAATCTTTGTTTTTATTATTTTTTGTATTCGTTTTTTTTTTTTGTTTTTGTTTGCTTTGTTTTTTAGCGAATATTATATTTTAGTTGCAATTAAGATATTCTTCTTCATAGGCAGGCTTATTCTAGATAACATTTGCGGGTGTATTTTCTTTAAGAAGAATAGGAACAACAAAGAAATTGTTACTAATAATCAGAAGAGCTTAAAATGTAGGAATACATAATGAGACAAATAGGTTAAGTGAGTTTAACACGTACTAGACAAATGGAAGGCAATAAAAACGAAGAAAAGCAAGCAACCTACTTGACAAGTTTGAACAAATGGGTAGAAGAAAAATACCTAAAAAACAAAGAAGCTTCATGAAGGAGTAATTATTGCTGTAAGAAATAACATACAGGAAATTGTAAAGAACCAAAATTCGCAAATCTCTTGAATTCCATTGTGGGACGGGCAATTTCCCGCTTGCAATTTTCCTTACTAATCTTCTGAAGATTTATTATGTTTATTACAATTTTTTCCACAGGCCATAATTCATTTTTTTTCCACTTTATTCAATTACTCTGCTTTTGTTTCTATTATGTTCTTTATGTCTACCATTGTCTTCTTTTTCACATTGCTTCTTTATTTACTTGTCGATATAATTTGCTACTGCTATACTGGAATATTTTCCTTTGTTTTTAAAGCGTTCTATATCGGTCTCGCTAAAGCTTATGTTTGTTATTATTTTTCTTCTTTGGTATCATCATCAGTATTATACGATTATCAAAATTTACCAATTTTCAAAAAGAGTTTTTGTTTTCATTTTCCAAATAATTTGTAATAGATTTACCTACTATTTGCTTTTTCATGACTGCTTCGTCTCTTAATTTCTTTTAAAATCATTTCTTTCTTTTTATCTTACTTTTAATCGCGACTACTCAGACCCTCAGTTCTTTTCAAGCGAATTGCTGTGATACCATACTAGAGTCGTTAGATGTGTCGCGAGATTTTATATGAACAAAACTAACAAAAAATATAAAAACGTTAAACCCTGCATACCCTACAAATAAAGAATTGCTCGAAGTGAGAAAATGCATAAGTTTTTATTTCAGGAGATTTTTGTTGAAAAACACTCAAAGAAGTATTCACCGCTTTAAGTGATGGTAACTAAAAAAGACAGGTTGAAAAATAACCCCCAAAAAGAGACGTTTTATGAATATAATTATTTTCAGGGATACCGCTATCCTATACTTTACTTAATGTTAACTGAAATAGAATGTGATTCATAAATCAAAATAAATCAAAAAGGAATAGAAATTCATGACTCTAAATCGAATTATTACGATTTCTGCAGAAGCATCCTCGTCACTATGAAACTGTTAGCAAAACAAAACCACTGCTTAAAACAACAACCATAAAAATATGAAGAATTGAAAATGTATATTAACTCGATTTCATTTAGCTACGAATCTTTTTTCCTTTCAAAATCTTTTACAAATTAAAACAATTTATGGATTGGTTGAGCGGCAGACTCAATTCTTTAGGCAAAATCCAGTTATCCCTTCATTACTCACAGAATTACAATTTTACCCTATTCAGGGTAATTTAGCCCCACTTGATCACTAGGTTAATGGGACCAAAGCTTCTGACTTAGTTGACGATATTAAAGTAGGCAAGGGTTTTGTCGCTTTTTAGACTTTTTCTTTCAATTTTGACCCTTCTCGCTTTCCTGGTTATCTTACCACGTTTGTTTTCTTGGTGGCCACAAAAATATAAGGCTAAATATTCGTATTTTACTTTAGTATAAGAGCATTGATGTTACAACCTGTCCATTTCAGTTCATTGATTCTCAAGAAAATTTTCTCTGAAATGGATAATTTTTTTATCAAGAATGAAGATGTAAAATTTGAATGAAACAAGTAATGGGTAAATCCAAATCATAAGTTCGTCTGATTCGTTTTGATCAAGTGAAAACGTATCTGATCTGGAATATAAAATCGAATTAATGTCCATTGTATATTGAACATTATTTAACAATGGGATTTATTTTTTGTGGAGATAAAATGAACCGAATTTAAAATGCATGAAAAGTGATGACAAATTGTCAAATGAAAGCATTGTTCCGATCTAAGCTTCAGTGGTAATTTTCTACAAGACGCAGTAATCTTAATGACAAATCCACTGAGATTTGAGAGGTTTGTGAAAATCATTTTTAAAAATTATCACTTTTATTACAAATGTTCAAAGTTTTAAAGTACAAAAAAATCACTGAACCTATTGGCAAAAAATGAAACCACGCGCAATTGCAGATTTTTTATTTCTACGTACTTGCAAACCAAATTCTATAAGCAATGTTTGGTCCAGAATAAGAAAGTAAAATCATAAAATCACATTATCTGTTAATACCACAGCCAGGCTTATTACAGATTTGTCTGAAGATATTAATGGTAGTGTAAATATGTCATGAATGATACATTGTACAGATTGATACGAGTGATAATAGCGAAACTACATTCACGAAAAAAGGATTATAGCATATATACTATGTTGCAAAGAAATTTTGAGAACTACGCGTGGTGAAGATATTTTTAATGCTCTCAATGATTAGATGAATGTTCGTATATTTGCCTTGAGAAAATTGTGTTGGTACGTCTTCAGATAGATTCCCATCTATGACTTGCAAAATAAATGCTTATGTAAAACTGCAAAACAGGAGTATAGTCTGCCCATTTTTTTAAAAAAGCGAGACTTTAGTTTAAAAACAATAGATCAAGTGATGCAAACTGCTATAAGTGACGCTGTAAAGCTGGTAAAGTAGGACTCTAAAGTCGCTTGTTTTCAAAAATATGTGATGTAATGATTTCTATACATAAAACGTTGTTTTGTACACACTGGAATTTGTTCGCTAGTGAGGGGTCGTATATCAAGTTGTGAAAAAATTAAAAGTTCTAAATGATTCATAATAAAATTTGGTGTTCAAAATAGGATTATCTTCTGTTGTTTTTTTAAATTTCTAAATAAATTGTAACATGCAGTAAATATTGTAACATTCATTGATACACCTCGACTTTACTTGTTTGATTCCTAGCAGATATCAAACCCGTGATAGACCAAAAAACACAAATATTTATATTATTTCAATACACCGGCTTATTCCAGTATCCATTCAGAAAGCTGTAATATCACACAAACGTTTTAGATAAAAGTTCACGGAAAGCATTCAATTTTCACCTGACATACGCATATGGTAGTGATGATGGTTGTGTGGAAGTCCGTGTGTGTCAAAATCAATACGATTTCCTCTTAAAAGTAATGATTTCGTTCTTTGATAGGCGTAGAATTGGTACATTTAAATATTATATATACGAATCTTTTTATTCATAGAATAACAAAATTATTACTTTGGTAGAATATTCCAACTCTTTACTAGCTTGAAAGGATGTAAACGTTGATAAAATACTTAAACAATATTCAAAATTTTGCTATAACAAATTTAACCCAGTAAATTCTTCCGGAAAATTTGGAATTCATTACAAAAATAAAAATATGGTATTAGTTATATGTTTCTAAAATAATACCCCATATTGGAACTTTCTACCCTTAATGCTTGCTGTTCCATTTTGGGAACAGCTGCCATTAATGGGTTTTAGGTAGAAATTCAAGATTTCGTATTCGTTTTTCAACCTTTCAAATGAAGCCTTCAATTGATTTATGCTTATCCATGTACAAATGAGTAACATGGCAAACAGTCTCTTGAGGTGCTTTCCCGCTAAATGGTTGAAAATTCTTGAACAGATCCTGCCAGTTCATAGACGAGATCTTAAACAGATGTCTCAACAGAATATTAAATATATGAAAATGAAACTTCTTTTGTCCGACTTTTAGAACCTGGCCATTATTTCGACGATATATTGGCGCCCCCTAGCCTTATGATCATGGACGATTGAAACGTGTACGCAGCTCACAGTTTTATCAATGTTATTACTATGAGTAATGAGGATGTATATAAAGCTAACCATCTGCATTAGTTTACATGCTGTTCAAAATGATTTGGGAGTAACGACTATCACCAACCTGCTATTTTTTCTTTCCTAACCAATGCACAAGTTTCGAAGATTATTAGTGATGTTAATCCTCATGTAATTTTCATTTCCGATTGCAATCAATGATAGAGAGAACAATAAACAACAGTAAATTTCAATGAAGCAACTTGTAGGCAGATTTTCTTTTCAATATGGCTTTTTTTTAATAAAGACACCAAACAGCCAAACTTCAGAAATAATAAATGATTAACTTCTGAATTGGAATCAAATATTTTTCTTTTTAAATTTTTTCCAAAGCAAACTTAACAATCATCCCAAACTTATACTTTTCGATGTTATTTTATTTAAGTAAGCGATTTGTTTTTCCAAACAACTTCACTAACAGCTGTAGAGCAATAATCGACACTTACCTTTTGCAAACCAATATTACCGTAGGAAGTTTAACCTTCAAGGTATGCTCCAATATTTTGGCTTTCTGTCAGAGCAAGTTAAATTTAGTAAATTCCCATATTTAAATTAGAATTGTGTACATAAGGCCAGCACACCGTGTGATTTTTATAGGGCATTTTATTTACTGCAATGAGTTTGAAATCAATCAAACTAATAACCAACTTATATATTCTTGAAAATGTGTATTTTCATAGACTGCTCTCTGACAAAAATAAAATATAATTCTTTTTTTAGAACTAAAAATAACCTACAAATTGAAATGTTTGTATAAATGTTATAAAAGTAAGGAGAAACTTGATAGTAGACAAATTTTACATACTAAGCACCTATTAACATTAGTGAATCTTTTCCATGTTAATATTATAATTGTGATGCCCTTGTCAGAGTATATAGAGATTATCTTCACTTTAGATTACGGGTTTTCTCAAGACTGATAACAATAAAATCATTCCAAAATTTTAACGAGTATCAGTTTGTTGATAAATCTACAAACACTAGCACAAAAATAAAAAAAATAACGTATCTCCAACGAGAAAGATATATACGGAAATTTCCTCTGATAATTATGTTGCTGAAAGAAAACATCTTTACCAGACGTGCACATTGAATTTCTTCATGTTACAAGCTAATTCAGTGTGATGCTTCTTATCTTTAGAGAATCCACTTGAAATAAATGTCAATGTCAAACTTGAGCTAATTTACCCAAACCCAACCAGATGCTGTACTGATTTAGTCATTTTTTATCAACCGAATTCGATACATCTTTTCATCGTTCTGCCAAAACGGAATATAAAAACAAAAAAAATCTTTGTTGCTTTTTTAGACTTTCTTGGTGTTCTGTAGAACGAAAGATGAAATCCAAGTCAATGCACACGCTTATATCCCTTTTAGAATAGTTAGTTACGCTATTTACATTGTTCGTATTGTTGTCCTGATTTTTGTCGCCATACTCACGACATTTCGGCCGTTGTACGCTCTAACATTCTTCAAATTGGAATTTCGAACTGAACGCTTTATTTTGTTCACTGGGGTATATTGATCTCGTTCCATGAGTCATGCCGCTTTCGAACCGAAATCTGTAAAAACAGGGAAACATAAGAGTGAAAGTGAAACGAAACCTCTTTAAATTATATTAAAATGCTACTCTTTTACTTTAAAAAGTGAACCTTCATGGTATATTGAAAAAGAAGTTATTTCCCAATCGAATAACTACAGTTTCCTACAGAATCAGAATATTGATTTCTGTCTTTTATACTTTTATTCTTCGATTATATGTGGGTATGAGTAAGACAATTTCTGCTAAAAATAATCCCAAGGATACGAGTTACAGTTAATATTTAATTATTGTGGATTAGAAAGCTTTTTACCGAGACTACAGAAAATTAATGTTAAATATGATGTAATCTAGAGTATTTACATTATTCGGACTATTGTCCTCATCTTTGTTGCCATTTGTACGACATTTCAGCCGTTGTACACTCCGACCTTCTTCAGATGCTAAAATTTTGAACAGAACCCTTTATTACAATTAATGGGGCATATGAACTCCATTCCTTGCGTAAACCCTCGATTGGAAGTGATGAGTTATCTCTCTTTCACACTGCAAGTTGCTTGTTCTCCACTGCTATAGCCTGGTATTGAATTCTCAACTCTAACAGTTAAGTCACGAACTAACCAACATCTATATCCACTGGGCCATGTGTTCTTAAGGATGTAATCTATAATTATTTCAATGAACTGCAAGTAAGTCGATTCTCATACCTATTTTGTTTTTTTATTTTTTTACAATGATGTTCACTATGTACAAGGCCCGGGAGTCGCTCGAGATAGGTGATTATAGAGTAAGAAGCATAGTTTATGCAGATATGTTAGACAGATAATGCCTATTCCTAAACTCGAACAGATTAAGATCGCAGTGATCGGGGAGCCATCTTGGGTTCCACAGAGCAACAGTTCGTGGGACGAAGCTTTTTGAGTGAAATCTACATCTCAGTAATGGAATACGAAGAGAATGAGTGTTGTTCACTATAGTATTCATGGCATGGTGGGTAAGAACTGGGGAAATTAAAGAATTTAGTTCGTCTGAATAATTTCAATGGAAATAGCGATAGAGCAAAGAGAGAGGCTCGTGTTCTGTCTATGAGGAAGTGGTCGTAGGGTTAAAAATAATTCATCACCTTCAAGGTCGCGGAGGCGCTTTTGAACTCTGTCGAAACTGGGCAGCTCTTGCCCATATATAGAAACGGTATTCCACTTTTGGCTTGATGTGGCTATTTTAAATGTACTTACCGAAGTAGTATAGGGAATCGATCGTTTTTCCAGCCTCGTTAGCGATGAATTGTATGTACGAATTCTCCACTTGAGTTCTGAGTTGAGTTTAACAGTAGAAGGTGCTCAAGGCACACGGGATCCCCATTTTGATGATATTTTTAAATCCAGTCGGTGATGACGGAATGTCACTACTTTGGTTTTCGAGACATTGAATGTGACCAACAAGTTTTTTCTCTTTTTTGTATCTGAATCCTTTTGTTTAGTTAAGCTCACTATGATTTCATTTAGCTCTAGTAAAGATTCAATGATACCAAAGTTCACATTTTCTTAGTATTAGAACAGAAATACAATATCATCTGTCCGAAGATAAATGTTGATTCTTAATTTTAATTTTATGTGTTTATATCGCATAAGAAATAAATAATCTGACAAATATGGATCAATGCTCAAAAACTTACTTTTTGCTTCTCTTCGATTATATTAACTTATAAATTTTGTTAATAATTATTGATTATGAATAATTATTAATAATAAACGAATATTATTAAACTGCATTAATAAAATCAGATCATTTAAAAGAAACCTCGTTTTATACAAACGTTCTCGAGAATGCAATGCAAAACTGGCATACACATGATTAGTGTGTTAGACATGATGCTTTCCATAAATACTGGTGCAAATAAAGTTACATATTCACGTACATATGAATACGCATAGTTCGCTTTTTTATATAAATGAATGTACCGTTGTTCGAGAAAGGTTGTCTTATTTGTAACATCTCTATTCACATACTTGTTAATGATTAAGCAAATGTGTTAAAATCAAAAACAGAAAAGGAAGTCGATCTTATTTGCTTTCGGTGCTCCGATTGACAGCTGCTTCCTCTAAATTGAATCCTATGATAATCACGCATTTAATTATTCAACATTTGCCGGATAAATAAGACCATCACCAATAAGTGGTTTCTAATAAATTTTATTTATTGCCCATTTACACAATACAGATTAAGCTGGCTTGTGATATCTAAAGATATTTACAGACTGACATAGGCTGTTAACAAGATTTGAAACCTACGTGTACGAAAAGATTTTAAAGCTGGCATAATGTTAATTCTTTATCTATGGCATGACACTCGAAAAGCAAATTCATGTTTGTTTTGTTGTCTCCGACTAATCAAACACGAAGTAACTTCTGTTGTCTTGCTACGAAAACTGCCATTTCATTAGTTTTTCGTTAAGAAAATAGCAGAATTTAACTAGAAACACAAGCAATAACTAGAAATGTTGTCCAGACACCTTGAAACGAGTATTTGAAGTTTCTATTTTTATTTAATTAATAATTTTCTAATGTCAAACACTTTATTATAACACATCACTCAATAAGTCCTGGGCCTCAGCAATAAAAGAAATACATATGATTTTATAAACGATTAACCTTCAAATGGCACGTTACAAAATTTGGGCTCAATCGGATTATTAGTTTACATATTACAGTTATTTAAGTGAAGCTACAGTTGCAAATTTTCAAAACAATGAAAAAGTCTGAATTTCGTGTATTGATAAAGCATTGTTTTCGGTGGGGGGATGCTGTTCAAGCAAAGTAATGGCTCGATAAGTGTTATTCGGACTCTGCTCCGTTGAAAATAACGGTTAAGAGGTGGTACCTTGACTTTAATTTACATAATTAATTAAAATCATTATAATTAAATGAGTACTACATTAATTTAGGAGAAATATTTAAATTTTATAAATGTATTTTATAATTTTCTGTCTATATTTTTGGAACTTTTACAATATATTATTGTTTATCTGATTATACCGGGTTTATGATTTTTGGCGCTAAATATATAATTTGCTACATCTTTGGCACACTAATACCGTTTGTTTATTGCAAGCATAGTTAAAATAATATATATATATATATATATATATATATATATATATATATATATATATAATCCTCTCAACGTTATAAAATAGTTTACTTGTTCCGACAAAAATGACGGGAAAAGAATTAATTAATTTTTCATTTGCATTCGTTTTTAGATAAGTAATCAGTGATTTTTATCAATGAGAAATAATTCAGCTTTTTAAATCATTGAAAGTAAAATATTTCAAAGAAAACTAATACGAAACAAAATACACAAAAACAGTTTGTTAGCAACCTGTTCTCACTAATTACTAATAAAATATTCCGTTGTTATGGGAACATGATACATGCTTGCTTATTGACATCCTATAATGCCTCGTGTTTTCATTGCAATGGAATATCTCATTGATACATAGGGGACATCAGGTTGTATGATTAATGACTATATAACGTCACATTGTGTTTTATATTATTGAATAGGTTGTTATTTTAAAGTGTATTTTGTTTACAAAAAATAATTCTGAAGGACTTAATTAGGTTGACTGATCCATTTTAAATGGTGAATTCTTTTTTATGTGAATCATTAATTATAATTATATTGCAATAAATAATCATCAAGATAAACCCCTTTACTTTGCTTCTATATTAGGATTTCTTTATAATGGGGAATAATATTTAGCACTGACTACAAAGTTTTAGACATATCAAAATGTATTTCGATGTTCTGAACCCTGAAATATGTCGACAGATTTAAATATGCAAGCTTTAAAAATGAATCAAAACATTATAGATTATATAACTATAATTTTATTTGAGGTAAAAATGTTGATTGTTTCAAACTTGTAGTTAAAATTTATGCATTTATTTGATTTTTTATCAGCATGTGATTGAAGGTAAAATATCTTACTTAAAATAACAATGATGACTAGTTTACATGAGATAGCATTTTCAATTAGATACTACTTAATGCCTCCGATTAAAAAGTGTGTGTGTGTGTGTGTGTGTGTGTGTGTGTGTGTGTTGTGTGTGTGTGTGTGTGCGTGCGCGCGCGTGCGCGCGCGTGCGCACGCTTCCTATCAAAACAAAAACGATATTCTTTTCAATTTTTTGTCTGTTTAAGCAATTGGTTATTTGTGAGACCAAAATGTCGTTTTAAGCTGGTGGAGTGGGGAGGCTGGTTCTGTTCTGCAGTGATGGAAAAAATTTCTTTATCATTTATGTTGTAGTATAGCACCTGATTTTTGACTGATTAGCTCTGATTTAAATTCTGTTGAAAATCTGCCCATTAATACTTCAAATGAAATGACCAATAACTGATCCATCCGGAGACAGCGAGCGTTGGGAATTCATAAATTAACAAAGAGATTTGAATCGAAATAATTAGGACTCAAGTGAATAAGTATTAGCAAAGTTCGTCGTCATAGTAACAGATTTTACGTTACAAATAATGTTATCAATAATTTTGTAACAAAATAAAACTTCTCTATTGAAAAGGGATTTTACTTAACGGGTGTAATTTACCTATAGTTAATTTTTATTGTTCGGTTAGCTATTGAATATTTAACCATTCTTTCTTACAGCGACGAATGGAAATGAACACCATGACGATAAGCCTGTACCTTACTCTTGCCAGCTTTCTATGAATATATTAGTCTAAGTTTTGCAGGTCATCATTTGAACTACCACACCTTTTAAAACAGCAGCTTTATTATCGGATGACTATCGTTTCCTGTTGGGTCAATTCAACTAACAAAGAACAAAGATTCAAGAAAGAAAAAACTCTCGCATTTATGTGAATTAAACACATTCCAATGTAAATAATTTCTGTTAAATTTTCATCCCATAAATATAGGTATCTCCACTCCATTTTCGATACCTAAGCCTTATATATTTTCTTTCAGAGTGAATTTATTTTTGTATTCAGGACCAGTCAATTGTACTTATACTTAATAATTTTTTTCTTTTTTTTTCTCATATAACTGGGATGTTAGCATCCCTGTAGGTCAAAAAATAAAAAAATGTAAACCTACAAAGGGCGGAAGAACTCTCAAGGAGTCAACAGCCAGCTAACTAGAGGTGGTGTCTCAATAAATCACGAGAAGGCAACAGGATACTACACCACTATCTACCCCCTCTCAATCATGGTTACTTACGAAAAATGTATTAAAGCCAACAGCGTGAAGGGGGTTGCTTCCCAAGGAAACAACTCCTCGCTCGGTAAGGACCGACATGAGCAACAGGTGCCACCTGACCGTCATCCGGCGATTGTTAGCACCAACGGCGTAAAGGGGACATTTTACACCAAAATTTGTCCCTCGCCCGGAAAAGAGCGACATGAGCAACAGGTGTCTCTGGACCGTTACCCTGCAACTGTGCGCATCAAAGACAAAATTACTTTCGGAACATGGAACGTCAGGACACTCAACTGTGGACAACTAGAGAATGTCAAGCAGGAGATGGACAGATTGAAGATCAATATCCTAGACATATGCGAAACGAGATGGCCTAATATTGAAGATCTCAGTAGCTACACCCACAGGATAATTTATGCAGGAGGTAAAAACAATGAAAAAGGGGTCGGTTTAATACAAAACAAAGAAGTAAAGAAAAACGTTCTTGGATACTGTCAGCTTTCAGAAAGAGTCCTCTTGGTTAAACTGCGTGGAAGGCCCTTCAATATAGCTATTGTAGTAGTTTATGCGCCGACAACTCAAAGTTCGGAGGACGAAATAGAAACATTCTATTCAATACCGAACAGTGCCAAGGTTCAGTGCAAAAGCCAAGAAATTAGGATTATAATGGGGGACTTGAATACCAAGGTAGGTAAAGATATGGAAGGAGCCACGACCGGCAACTTTGGACGAGGGGATCGCAACGAACGAGGAGAAAAATGGGTCCAGTGGTGCTCAGCCAATGACCAGGTAATTACTAACACCTGGTTTCAAGAACACCCACGACGTCTATGGACATGGAGAAGCCCAGGAGGCGACACGAAGAACCAAATAGACTATATAACTATAAACAAGAGATTCAAGAACGCAGTGGTCCAATGAAAAACATATCCAGGTGCCGACTGCGGAAGTAACCACGTCCCAGTCATCTGCAAACTAAGGGTGAAACTCCGAAGACTGAAGAAGCCCAGCACATCACCAAAACTGCAATACGACACGCTTGTGAATGACTTCACCCTGCAGAAAGAATACAATAACAGTGTGAGAAAGAAATATGAAGAACAAATTGGAAAAGGGCACTCAAAATGGGATTCACTAAAGGAAGCGATGGTGACCAGAGCGAACAACATAGCCCCAAAGGAAATCAGACGCAGAAGAAAAAACGAGTGGATGACCGAAGAGATTCTCCACATGATGCAAAGGAGACAAAAAATAATGCCAAGACACGGAACAGAGTAAAAGAAACTTCACATGGATATAAGGAACAAATGCAGACAAGCCAAAGAGGAATAGCTCCACAACAAATGCGCAGAAGTAGAGAGACTGAGCAGTAACAACAAAGCAGAGATACATAAAGAGATAAGAGAACTGACAGAACAAAAAACCTGCTCCTCAACAGGATGCATAAAATCCAAGGATGGAACAATCATATTGGAGAAAGAGAAAATAATCCAGCGATGGGAAGAGTATATAAAGAATCTTTTTATGCGACAGGAGAGAACAACCGAGAATACACAAGGAGGTGGATGGACCGGAAATACTAAAATCCGAAGTGGAAGCTGCAATGGCCAAAATGAACAGAAACAAAGCACCTGGTCCAGACGGCATAGTGATAGAGCTGCTGATAGCCTTAGAAGAATATGGCATAGAAAAAATTACCGACATAATAAACGAAATTTATAGCAGTGGAATAATAACAGACGACCTATGCAAGTCGATATTTATAGCACTGCCGAAGAAACCAGGTGCAAACGTGTGTGAACTACACAGAACTATCAGCTTAATGAGTCACATTACAAAACTGATTGTCAGAATCCTAATGAATAGAGCGAGAAGCAGAATCAGTCCTGAGATAGGGCTGGAACAGTGCGGGTTCGTCAAAGACACTGGAACAAGGAACGCCATATTCATGATTAGGATGCTCTCCGAAAGGGCATTACAAATGAAGAAAGACTTGTACCTATGTTTCATTGACTATGCGAAGGCATTCGACAAAATACGACACAAAGAATTGATGGAGATGCTTGGCAGCCTCGACATTTTCGGGAAAGACATAAGAGTAATCAAGAATCTCTACTGGCAGCAAACGGCATGCATACGGACAGGTAATAATCTCAGTAGATTTACAAAGATAGAAAGAGGCGTAAGACAAGGATGTGTTTTTTCACCGGATTTGTTCAACCTGTACAGCGAGAATATTTTGAGGACCCTAGATGACACGCCAAGATTTGTTATTGGAGGCCACAACTTGAACAACATAAGGTATGCAGATGATACAGTGCTGACTGCAGACACGGAAAGGAAACTACAAGACCGACAGAAGGTAGCGGTGGAGACTGACAAAAAAGGACTACAAATAAACTTTAAGAAAACTGAATGCATGATC
Organism: Ascarosepion bandense; assembly: GCA_037127315.1. Lineage (NCBI taxonomy): Eukaryota > Metazoa > Mollusca > Cephalopoda > Sepiida > Sepiidae > Ascarosepion > Ascarosepion bandense. Next base: position 580,815 of record JBBBDQ010002016.1, read on the forward strand.
ATCAGCAAAAGGTGCAGCCCCAAATACCAAATACAGGTGGGGTATACCAGAATAAAGCAAGTACAAAAATTTAAATACCTAGGAAGTGCTCTAACAAGAGATGGAAAGTGCAACACAGAAATCCGAAGGCGAATTGGCATGGCAAATGACGCGTTCCAGAAGCTGAGTAAAGTACTAACACACAGTAAAATTTCACTAGAAACAAAGAAAAGAGTGCTGGATTGCTACGTGATGTCAGTTCTTCAATACGGCAGTGAAAGCTGGACAATATCATCAAAAATGAGGACAAAACTGGAAGCAGCGGAAATGTAGTTCTACAGAAGCATGCTGCGGATATCGTGGACTAAGCATGCAAGCAACTATGAGGTGTTGAAAAGAATGGCAACAAAAAGGAATTTAATACTGAGCATCAGGAAGAGACAACTAAAGTTCCTGGGACACGCAATGAGGAAGGAGAGCCTGGAGAACCTGATACTGACTGGCCAGATAGAAGGAAAGAGAGACAGAGGAAGACAGCGGATAACATATTTGCAGGGCCTGATCAGGTGGATGACGGAACGGGGGTTGCCAGGAGTAACAGGAGCAAACATACTCAGAGCCACAAGGGATAGGGAGATGTGAAGAACCATGATCGCCTACGTCCTGAAGGGACAGGGCACATAAAAGAAGTAAAAGCCTTAAATCGAATTTTTAAAAATAATTTGTTTCTTAAAACTAATTTTAGCTTAATTGAAAGCCAAATGATTAAATTTACTTTTTCCACTAAGCAAAATACTCTGGTGTATTTCTAACAACAATTATATTCATTGGATTCTAAAATTTTAAGATTTTTTTTAATTTTCAATTTTTCGGCCAGTTTTTTAAGCGATTGACACATTTGTAAACAAAAGTTAATTCTCGGTTTTAAAAATCTTGCAAAAATAAAATATACATCTCTCACTCGATATATTTGGGGAAATTAGCAAATTTAAAGTTAAGTTAATCTGATTTTAAACAAATATTACTTGTTTATGGAATGAAAATTAGAACAAAATATTTCTTAGTCACCAAGGTCTAACTCGTTGACCTTTCAAGTAGACGATGACAGCACCTGTTATCAATCAATCTGGAAATATCTTGACTAAAAGCTGATATAACCCAGTTTAAAATTTCGTAAGGGGAACAAACCTTGAAACATGTGAACCTTTAATAAGTCTCTTATAAGTTACCATATTCAAAAGAAAAATTAACGGGTTAATCACCTGAAGATTGCTGTCATGCATGAAACTCAGAGTCATCCGTAAAACATAGGAAAATATGTACACTTATTAATATATATATATATATATAATAGAGAGCTAGATGGATATTATCCAGAGCATTATAGAATATTGAGAGGAAAACTCAATATTCAAAACTCAACACGGAGTTTAACTATGTGTTGAGTTTTCCTCCAATAATATATATATATATATATAATATTGCGAGGAAAACTCAATACATCGTTTGTTCAGTAATGAATTAGAACACTCTCAGCTATTGGCGTGTGTATACATGATATATAACACGCTAAAAGGCTGCCTCCTTCAACCGAGTGCCCATAGTTCATAGGTAGAATCGCCGACTGACGTCAATTCGGTTGGGTTTCAATCCTGGGTAAAAAGCAATAGGATGTCTAATCGTACTGATGAGCTGTGATGCAGCGAATCAGATCTGTCTGCAGATGACTATATATATATATATATTCGACTGAAGATTGTTAACTTTGGATTTGAAACAAGTGTAGCGACACAAATATTATTATAGATACTTAATGTATTATACAAAGATAAATAATATTAATAATAACAATAACAATAAATTTACACTTTAAACAAAACGTTCACGGCCTCTCACTTTTTCACACACACACACACACACACACACACACACAAACGCCCAAACACCCCCCCTCACACACACACACATATTCCCTCCTTAGGAGGATAATCAATGAGTTTGAAGTTCTCTTCTCACCTCCCCAGCCGACAAGGCTGAATACTTTGCCCGTAGATTCGCAACCAATTCGACACTGGACTCGTTAGGAATACCTACACCAGACTTCCCACCCAGAACTGAGGCTCAACTAAATGACGTCCACATTACACCCTCGCTGGTCGCCAAGATAATTGCACAACTTGACCCACACAAAGCGAGCGGCGGTGACGGAATCCCAGTCATAGTACTGAAGAAATGCGCCCCAGAACTCTCCTCTGTCCTCTCTAAACTCTATAACCTCTGCCTATCTGCTTCCTGCTTTCCTGCCTGTTGGAAGTCCTCCTGCGTAGTTCCTATATTTAAGAATTCTGGCGAACCCTCAGACCCTGCCAATTACCGTCCTATTAGTCTCCTTCCAATCTTTGGCAAAGTTTTCGAAGCCATTATCAACGCTGAGGTGACTCAGCATCTTATGGCCAACGGGCTTCTCTCTGACAAACAGTACGGGTTTCGCTTCACCAGGTCTACTGCTGATATGCTAACGACCATTACCGAGTACATATACCGAGCACTCGACAAGAATGGTGAAGCCCGAACCGTTGCCTTGGATATCTCCAAAGCATTCGACAGGGTCTCTTGCGCAAACTGCGAAGCTATGGGATAACTGGACATCTGTTTGACCTCATCCAGTCCTTCGTCTCTAACCGCACATTGAAGGTGGTATTAAATGGGCATGCCTCCCAAAACTACCACACGAACGCGGGCGTCCCTCAAGGTTCTATACTAGGTCCCACACTATTTCTAATCTACATTAATGATCTCCCCGACACCATTAAATCCCAAGTTGGCATGTATGCCGATGACACAACAATCTACTCTCGCATCGATCAGAAACCAGGTGTGGACGACAAAGTGAACCTCGCTGCCGTACTTGAAAGGGACCTCCAATCCGTAGTGGCCTGGGGTAGGAAATGGCTGGTAAATTTCAATGCCTCTAAAACGAAGCTGCTATCAACTAACCACCATAGACAATCGCATCTACCTCCCATTAGCATGGGACAGGCTAGCCTCCCAGAGAGTAAAATACTACGCCTCCTTGGCCTTACACTTTCGGTGGACCTCAAATGGAATGACTATATCGAATCCATTGCCAAATCCGCTGCTATGAAAGTTGGCTCCCTGTGCAGGGCCCGGAAGTTTTTCCCACCTGAATCTATTCTGCACATATACAAATCTACCATCCGCCCGTGTATTGAATATTGCTGCCATATCTGGTTGGGTGCCCCTGCTGCTCTCCATGGGCTTCTTGACAAAATACAAAGGAGGATCTGTAACGTGGTTGATACTGACTTGGCAGACCGGCTGCAGCCGCTCTCTCACCGGCGTGATGTGGCTTCCCTGTGCCTCTTCTACAAGTACTTTCATGGCTACTGCTCCGATGAGCTTAGTTCACTGGTGCCGCCCAAGCACGAATTTACACGAGATACTAGATTAGCAACTAGGTCCCATCCTTTTACAGTTAAACAAATAAGATGTAACCGTAAATTCTACTCCAACAGCTTCCTTTCTCGCGCTTCCCGCCTGTGGAACTCCCTTCCACAACTCTGCTTTCCCGACAGTTACAATCTCCAGGTGTTTAAATGTAGGGTCAATAGACATCTCCTATCACACTAACTCCCAATTATTCTCAGAACACTCTCATCTACCCAACCCTCATTCTCGGTATCCCTACCCGCCTATCACCCACCCTCTGACATTTCCTATACTTAACCATCCTTTCTCCACTCTACGTAGCCCCCTGCGCAGTAGTGGCAGTGACATGCCTTGCTCGGGGTGAAACGCTTATAATAAAAAAAAAATACTCATCTACTAACCACTGGACCCTAGCTCTCTCCCCACCCCTGTATAATCTTCCCTTTCTCTCCACCTATGTATCTGTTATCGCACCTGCTTTCTATTGTTCCTTTCTAACTAGTTTGTACTCCTCAATCTTCTAATTAATCTTTTTATATTTATGTAACCCCCTGCACATCAGTGGCGTTTCCGCCTTGCTTGGGGTGAAATGATTAAAAAAAATAAAAAATAAAAAATAACCTGCAGGGAAAAATTAATAATACTCTCAAATATTTTGCAGTCGTTGTTTTAAGGCAGGGGTACATTCGTAAATATTTCAGCTCAATCAACCCTCATTTATTTCTCTTTTATAAATTTTATTCAATTCAGATTATTTCATCTTTCTTATTCTTTTATCCTTTATCCAGTTACCTTTTCTTTCTGGCACGCTTTATTTTCAATCTGAAACCGTTTTGTTTTACTTCACTCTAATTTTTTTCTTCCCTTGAAATCACTTACTTTCAAGATTCCATTAAGCAGCTTTCCATGCTACATTTCCTACTCACTGTTCAAAATATTATTGATTAATTAAGAGTTGGCTTCAGATATACTAAAGTTGGCCAAATTGATTTATTTTTATTTCTCATCAGCAAACAGCTTATGCACCTCGCCAAAGATTGAACTTTCAATTAATGTTTCTTTTCAGGTCTAAGTTGAAAAGCTGCATCTTATGACTTGTTTTGTAAGAGAGTCGTTCCGAACTAAATGTATCCTATTTTATTATGTAGGCTCACAACGTCAACAATGGTTTTTAGTAGCATGGTAGCAGAAAGTAGACCTTTCCGACAATAACACATTTTATTTTATTGTTATAAGCAGTAAGTGGCGGATAGTCTATCAAAATGGCGTCTGACATAAAAATGCAGATGACACAACCATTTACTCCTACTATCTTAGTAACATATTCCGACGGACTTCTAAACCTGGCAACTGCTCTTGAAAATAAATACCCCGCAAACTGTAGTTAACTGGGGCAATAAATGGCTTGTAAGTTCTAACACCTCTAAAATAAAACGGCTTTCATTTAATCGACATATTTGAAACTTTTCTGCTTGCTATTAGAATAGAAAATACTAAACTCCAGGAAAACAACACTGTATGCCTTTTTAGCTTCATGTTTTCCACTGACATGAGCGACTATACCGAATCAATTGCGACGTCTATTGCCAGAAAAGTTAGATCACTGTACCTTGCCCGAAAAGTTTTATTGTTTGAATTACTCATTTATAAATCTAGTATTCGTTCGTGCATTTAATACTGTTGCCATATCTGGGCTGGTGCTTTATGGTATAGATCATGCGATCCTTGAAAAAATACAAAAAAAGGTTTGTAATTTAATCGATCATGACCTGGCATCTCGACTTCAGTCACTTTCTCACCGACGTGATGTGGCTTCCCTTTGTCTTTTCTACAAATATTTTCATGGCAACTACTCCGATGATTTTTTTTTTATCTGGTGCACCGACTACATGAACTTAAGCGTAGATTTTACCGTTTTACTATTGAACAAGGTAAATGTAATCACTACTTCTACTCTAACACATTTTTCTTGTACTTCGTGGAACTCCCATTCTATTTTTGTTTTCCTGATAACTACAATCTTCAAAAAATTAAATGCAGTGTCAATTACCATCTTCTGTCTTCTTGAACCCTGTTCCTTTTTGTCCTTTCCTTAATCCTTCCAATTCACAATCATCTCATTTTATTTCATTTTCACTGTCTGTAACCTGCGTTCTAGTCGCCTTGCTCAGAGTGAAACGATTAAAAAAGAAAGAAAGAATGCGAACAAAGGTGTACTAATTGATATGCACTGACGCTTGCTTCAGTCACTTTCTCACCGATGTTAGGTGACAAAAGATGGTAATTGACGCTGCATTTAATTTTTTTGTTATGTTTTTTATTTTGTTGTTTGTTTTTTGTTATAATATTCAATATATATTTTTTCTAGGCTCTTCTATTTCTTCTAGCGAATAAAAAATTACTTTTATGGGAAAAAAGAAACATTTTATAAGACTGTAAAAATGTTTCTAAACTTTGTGTAACAGTGACGACATATTACTAATTAATAACCATTTACACTAAAATACGTAAAAAAATACAGGGATTTCTGGCATTATTGTAGGTATCTCCACTAAATCGCTGAAAAAACAGCATAGTATGAAAAAAAGTCACAAACTTAATAAAAACGAACTTTTTTCATCAAAATGTTTATATTATTATTAAGAGGAAAGATCAAAGTATTTTTAAATTATTTTTCAAATTTTTTTAATCCTTTCTAACACGTTTGAAATTTTGGTAAAAATCTTGTTTTTATTTTCGTTAGCAGGGAGCCAAATCGTTACGAGAGTTTACAATGGAAAATGTAATGTTACATAAGTCACTCGTTTCCGGTGACAATCACATTAATTTGGAAATTCTTGCAAAAATTAAATAATTGTCGGATTTTAATGAAACTTACAAAACCTATTTACAAATGAATGAAATTATTTGTAAAATTATTGTTTTTAAAAAATATTGGTAAAAATATTTTTATATCTGTTAACCCACACACACACACACGTAAATTCATAAAATTTCAAAAAATTAAATTCTGTAAGCACAAATGGTTTTATTAGTTAAACGTATAACTCTTTGGGGAATGTAAATCATGTATTATTTTCTAAACCATTTAGCCTCTTTTACTGAAAATCTCTTCCGAATAGAAAAAATAAAAAATGCAATACAACTATGATATTATTTAATTAAATAAGCTTTTAATAGCTTTATTAAATAATACAAATGTCAGATATTATAATCTGAAGAAAAAAATTATGATTTATAATAAAATTTTAAAATAATTATTTTATTTTTGCTTTTTTAATTATAAAAATTTATAAACTTATAGAAATATTTTTAAAATATTTCCAAGACATATAAACATTAACCTGCAGGTTATATTTACTAATCGAAAATTGAAAAGTTTAATACAAATCATCTAGCATTTTTAAAATAATATTCAATTTGTCTGTGTGTGTGTATTTGAAGCTTTTTTATGGTAATTTCTATGTGTACATTAAAAGGTCATGCGTTTCAGGGTTTCTTCCGCTTACCGAGAAAGAATTGAACAATTATGTAACTTTTGAACGCCATACACTTATCGCATCTGTCAACACATTTCAATTACGGTGGAAAGGTTAGAAAGTTCAACTCTGTATTTTACAATAGTTTTATTCCAAATTTAATGCTCTAAATAAGTAATATGTGTATAAAGCAAATTAATTTAACGTTAAAATTTGCTAATTTTTCAAAAATAACGTGTCACAGAGGTAAAGTTTATTTTGGCAAGATTTTTAAAATCTAAAATTAACTTTTGTCTACAAAACTGGTGATCACTCAAAAATAGTCGAAAAATTGAAAAAAAAATTTAAATCTCAAAATTTTATATTCCAATCAGTAAAATTTCTGTTTGATAAATATCAGAGTATTTTGCTTACTGGAAATAGTAAATTTAATCATTTAGCTTTAATTAAAACTAAAATAAACATTTCAAGAAAACTTTTTTTATTTTTAAAAATTCAATTTAAAAGTTGGTTAAAGAAAATGAGTGGAGGTACCTACCTTATTGTATTTAAATTGATCTTTCAATGACTAATAAATAATGCGTTTAAACTATTTTCAATGCGTAAACAGTGTGAACTAATGTGCAAAATCTCTAAGCGTAATAATTGTTCACAGTCTATTTGTGAAACCCTCGATGATTTCTTGCTGAAATTCTTCTAGAATAAAGATGTTAATAACTCATGACGTGTTCCGAGGTTTTTACAATAGGTAAAGAATGATGAATGCACGTGTTTTTGGTTGTATGTTCTGAGTTTTAAAAAAAATGAACGGTGATCATCATGATATTCTGCTGATAACAAAATAAAATAGTGTTTTGCTTTCGACTTGCCTCATTGCTTCCTGAGTGGCGCCCGCGCCTTTTTTAGTGGGAAACTCAGACCTGCGTTCCGAGTAATCGATTCTCCAGTGATGTCTTTTCATTGTCTTACTAGTTTTGGCATAACATGGCGCCTTCCCGGGATGCCAAGTCATCGGCACGCACACATCTCGACGCTAATCACACCACTCGGCTTGTCTGATTGTTAACTAATTGCTTTTGCAAGTAGCGTTGTCCCTCCTCTAAATAGGCAGCAAAAGCTTCTTAGATATGATTCATTTCCTTAACTGTTTTTAGTTTTACAACTTAATTATGGTAAATAATGTGGTAGTTAAAAATCTCCAGAAGATCAACAAGAAACATAAAAATGTCTCACTATGCATAGCTACGTGTGAGTATAAATATGACTTTAAACATTTTGTATTTGCTTTTAATTATCTAGTCTATTTATCCAGAATGATTGCCTGTTTTCTCATTTCATTTTCGATATTTGTCTTCTTAGATAGATAGATAGATAGATAGATAGATAGATAGATAGATAGATAGATACTAAGCTTAATTTAGTCACAAAGTGGCAGAATCCTGTAAAGATTTAACTCTTTCGCAAAGCCTTCTAAGACTAGCTTACTATTCGATATTAGTGTTCTTTCTGATAACTTCGGTTATCTATGTACATTATCGTTCTACGTGTAGAAATAAAGTAGTGACGGTCAGCCATGTCTGGTACAAGGCCAATTCACAAACATAGCTGACACTCCCCACAACTTAAGGATTATCAGAATCATCAGAAGTTTGATTACTGAAAGAATAAAAGTATTTTGGTTGTATGTTAAAGTAGAATTTTCTTAACAGAACAGAATAACATCCATTTGTAGGAGTTAAATGTTCAAAGATAAAATAAGAGAATCCAGAGTTGTAGTTGTAGGTAGCAGAATATGTTAATGCAGAATTAACAGGTTACTAATAAAGTCAGCGTTTCTTTCCTTTTTATGGCCAGCGAGAAAGGAAAAAGGAAGGTAAAACAATAAAGGAAAACGGTACTTATCGTGACGTTAATTTTTTAGAGTCAGTTGAAGTATCTCGTTGTTGTTGTTGTCGTCTTCTTCTTTGTTGACTGAGAGAATAGTGAACATGAAGAAGATGTAAAGGAAAATAGCACACGAGAAGTAGAAGGTGAATGGATGTGTGTCGGGGCGTTATGTCCAAATCAGTGGCTTGAAGTTTGTTTTCTTTGTCACATCTTCTACATCGATAACCGTTACGCTACCCAACGCAGCCAGTCTATAAATGGTTGCAAAAATATAATTCTTAGTCCAAAAAACGCTGCTCAATTTCAAAATTCAAGTAAATATATTGATTCTTTGCTACTGAAATAATTACACGCTTACGTACAACACACACATGCACAACGCAATACACACAACACACACACTATGATGTGAGACTAGAAGTTCATAAAACAAAGTATGAAATACATATATTAGACCTGCTGTTTACTAACAAAATTGCGAATTTCAAAAATTGATAGAAATATTTAAGAATTTGTATCGCACATTTCGAAAAAATATTCTCTTCAAAATTTCACAGCAAATAATTCAATATCGGAAAATCAGCATAGAATTAATATCACTTTTTACTACTATACGTTTACTAATAGAAATAATTAAATCCTGTCGGATGATACTTACTGATATTTAAATCGGAGTTCCATCTCTAAAAACAATTACAAGATTTCGAATGTAGATTTTCAAGAGCATCAAGTATACTTTCATATTTTTAGATTTTTAGATCAAATAGTAAATTTTATAGTTAACAATGGTTAACTATAAAATTTACTATTTGATAACAATATGTTAATTTATTGATAAGAAACATTGATATAGTATTTGTTGATGTGAGTCATGAGATGTTTGTCGTTATATTAAAGTCGATATCCAAAAGGATATCGACTTCAATTCTCGATTTAAGAAATCCATTGATTTTCTAATACGCATAGAATTTGGATATATTATTACCGGTATGTGTAGATGGGTATATACCCTGATGTGCCAAAAGGTACGGGATAAGTGTTTTATATCATGTAGGACCCTGTCTATCTCGGCGAAGTGCATCAACTCGACGTTGCATCGATTTCCCAAGTAGTCGAAAGATATATGGAGAGTACGTTCAGGTACGCTTGATAGCTCATTGTTATAGAAGAAAGATTTTGCCTGTGAGCATACCTCTCCAGCACGCCCCATAAATGCTCGATTAGGCTCATGTTAGCCGAGTATGGTAACCGTAGCATTGGTCGAAAGTTTCCAGAATGTTCCTCAAACCAATTCTACCTAATTTGGTCTCGATTAGCATGGTATATTATCCCGCAGGATTAACCAATGCATCGTTGAAAACTGGGGTTTTTGATCTGATGAGACCTGCGACACACCCAAATACTACCATCAGTCCAAATTGGATCTGTAAGTCACTGGACTACGCCACACATTGTCAACCCTCCGGAGTTCAATTAGTGATGTCAAAAGCCCAAATGAGGCGCAGTGTCTGGTATTAAGGCCTTCTGCTTTCATATAACATGGAAACCAAAAACGCTGAACTGACCTGCTAAACATGAAAAGTATGAAAAATGTCTTCATTATTTTAGAAATAAAAAATACGCCAGTTAATATTACTTTTACATACTACAACCTATGAATTTGTACTCGTCAGTACTTACAGTATATAAATGTATGTATATTCATGTTTGATATTACTTAAAGAAATATTGAGTAAGATCTAAATTGCCAATTTCCTAGCATTAAGACTAGCATTATGTTGGTAACCATTTTGACAGATCTAAATTAAAGGCTGCCTCTTTACCTTTGACATAATAATTACTCGTAACTTTGAATTTTGTCCTTACATTTAAATGTTTGTAAGTTTTAATTGCTAAACTACATCCACACAATATATACATTTAAACGCTATCCATTTTAATGCGCACATCATCAAATTCTGAGCCGAAAAACTCGAAATCGGACTTTTTCTTATATAAATCCTGCAAACATAAAATAGGTAATGTAAATCGTTCACTCTTGCCTTGTATTTAACACTGACATGAGCAGAATGAATTACAAAGTACTTCTGATAAGAAAACCAAAGGACAGAACAGAGTATGTTAGTACATATTTATCCGAATTGTCGAGAAAAATCCACTAATGCATTTCAATATTTGTATATTTCCAATTTCCTTATGAAAAAACTTTTAATTCAAAATGAGGATTTGGTTACACTAAATAAATGATCAAGTATATTTTTCAAGTTCATGCTAAAGAAATAAGATCAGCATTATGATAACGTCGTTTACATAGTTTTCTATTTGTATTTTTGTTATTTTTTTTTTTTTTTTTTGTCTGGTGCCGAACATAGTTAAGTTTAAATGTCTATATGTGTGTGCACATGCACGTGTAGTTCTACTTAGTTCGTTACCGCTAATGAGAAAGATATAAAATAATTGAATGTTAGCTGTCATATTCGTGGTCATATAAGTGGAGAAATGCGTTAAACGTCTACATTTTGGACGAAAATGTTCACAGTTAAGTTTCTCAAAATTCCCTGTAGATAAAACTGAAAAAACAAAAAGAGTTTCTTGCAGTCGGAGATGAAAGTCAACTTGAAGGTTTCTTTAAATGCTACTGGATATTTTTAAGGTACGCACAACACCTTCATGTGCAACATAAACAAAAGTCTACACAAACGTTAAATATTTCATTTCAAGCGATTTTTCAATGAACATTTCACATATTCTTTTTTACGACTGTATTTAGCTGATCAGCAGAAAATAGATTAAACAGTATACCTAAATTTAATCAGAGCGCATTAGCAATGATGCGACCATAAATGTAATAGTAGTAGTAGTAGCAACAGTAGTAGCAATAGTATTATTATTAGTAGTAGTGGTATTTGTTTGAAACTGGTTGCCACACGCATGCGTAATTTTTATTAGTCCAGCTGCACAAATGGCAAATACCTACCGCAGTGGATCCTTTGCATTTATCCGTCCCAGTGTGGCTGTTGGCTCTAATGGGTATGCCAACTACCATGACTGTGCTGCCCTTCCTCAGCCCTCGTTACACCCTGGGTCCCCTTCTAATTGTTAATTAGTATCCTTTTCCTGCCTGAGAACCAATTAACCAATTTTTATTCCCCACTTATCCTTTAATTCTTATTCTCTGTTCTTAACCCTACTCGTTGAATACACTAACACACACAACGTTTTATATGCATATATATATATATATATATATATATATATATATATATGCATATTTATGTATGCAAGAAATGCGTGTATATATATATATATATATATATATATATATATATACACGCATTTCTTGTATACACGTAAAAAATTATTAATGCATACATATATGTAAGCGGTATATATATATATATATATATATATATATATATATATATATATATACACGCATTTCTTGTATACACGTAAAAAATTATTAATGCATACATATATGTAAGCGGTTACATTCATTCAAACTTATTCTTTGAAATCTAAGACTATCCTTTTTATTTTCAATTAACAGAAAAGGGGAAAATAATTTTCAAATTAGAAATGGTTGAGAGGCATATTATCAGGAAAAAGTTCTGTTGCCCACCCTACACGGTGAGTGCCTTCAGCCTTTAGATGTGTTTGTATTTTGATGACTGAAATATCACTAATGAAAGACTTTCTAATATTATCCAGGGATAATAAAAGCAAAATAACCTTCTTTAAATGCCATGTCCGTACCAATTTTATATTTTGCGCAAATTAAGACTGAGTGTGGTGCCACTGCTTGCTTCTGGCTTTTCCGTTTCCCTCTCTGTGTTTAGAATCTCATAGTATTTAATTTCCGGTCTTTTAGAATTTTATCTTTGCATCATAATCAAAGGATCTCGCCTCTGTTTGCAATGTTCGTCTTCTCCAGCCTATTTGCGCTGCTATAAATACTTTTTATAACATTTCTTCGCTTTCTTGGTAAAATGTTAAAATTTTCTCTTGGTCGTGCTGAATAATGTTGTGGTAAAATAACTGAAAGTCACAACAAACAATGAAAAGGAAAAACAAACAACTTAAATATGTTTTAAAAAACAATGAGGACTAATTACTTTATAAAAAACACGAATTAAATAGTTTGACGCTATTCTATATATTTTTGTCATTAATTTCAACTAAGTAACAAATAAAGTTATATTTGTTGTGAAAAAATAAATATCAGTTATACAGTTTCAAAGCCGCAGGCGTTAAATGAGAAATCAGTAATAAAACATTAGACGTAAGTTACGTGTAACATTTTAAGTTAATTTTGAAATATATATTGCACACATCATTGTTAATATATTTATCCTTTGGTCTTAAATAAACATTATTAAGCAAGCAGACATATGTCCCTCTGTAGGCGACATAATGTCGAAAGATAGAGAAGGAACTTAAATGCCTGACATATGTAAAATTAGCACACATGCAAAACGTTTTCCTTTATTCTAGAGGTTAACCAGTTCAAATTCATTTTCCCATAAAGCAACTTTTGTGCACATTTTAAAAGAATATTCTAGAGGAAACATTAAAACGTATTACCAAACATCTATAGTCAGCTTCTCAACTATCATAGTCAATTAATACGAATTCCGTACATTACTGTTTCTAAAATCTTTTCAAGTCACCAATAATTCAAGGACGACATGATACACCAACTTTTCGGAATTGTGTCGAATTTTTGCGGGCTATAAACTGTTCAAACGGGTATTTATATAAGGGGACATAAAATACTTTGGCTAATTTCAGGGTGTCTCCTTGCAGATTTTGAGCTAAAGAGAAGCTAATCCGAATTGCCAGCTAAGCCAAGCCCTCTTACTTCTGCCCTAGCCCTTTCCACAATTAAGCCAACAGAGATGGCCTCAACAAATTCTTTTGGGACCACATCTGCCTTCTCAGCGGACTCGTGCAGGAAATGCCAAATGTTATTTTTACAGGAATGTCTTTATACAACATTCACTAAAAACAAGTCTCGTAAAAGCTTCGGGATTTCTGGTTTATTCCTAAACAGTTTTTTTCTCTATCTGAATAGTAATATGCATCGACAGGGTTTGGAGAGCTTAAATTGTTTTAATGCATATTCAAAAAATGTTGGCTTTTCTTTCTTTCTTTTTTCTTCTTTTTTTCTTTCCCCTTTTCTTCAAAATATAATTTTTCCTAACATTCAGTATTTACCATAGCTGACATTCCTGTCAGTAGTACTCTCATGTCTTCAGCCAATTCTTATATTACTTAATTGATCCCAGCTTTAGTCTGTATTACTTGAACCAGTTCTCTATTCTACATCAACCAATCACCAATCACCTCTTCTAAACTTCGTTATTCTCATCCATTCTCCTCCTGTCATGACATCCATGTTATCCATCTGTATGTACTCTTTCGTCCTTACTCTCCTTTGCAAATTTTCCAGACATGCTACTGTCATGGTTGTCTATTCGTCATTCAAAAATTCCCTTTGCCTCTTATAGATTGGCTATTTAATTAAGGTTACTCTCCCATCACTTTACTTGTCCTCTTTGTTCGCCCCGTTCTAGTAACTTGTACCTAATGTTTTGAAAGTTTAGTAGCTTTTTCTAACGTTTTATAAAATAGGACAGCCATTCAGTGACAGATGAAATCAATGAAACAAATAGCCAAGAAATATTTTTAAATGTTTCTACTTATCAATATCTAAATTTCAATCACGTCTCTTGTGCGAATTTTCATTTAAACTTTTCTTAGAATATTCAAAACATGAACAGTAATTTTTGTCTTTGATAGAAATACAGTTCTAAACATCATTTAAGTTACAGAATCCTCATTGTACTCGAAATTATCCTTAATTGTTAGCAGATTGTGCCACGATAAATATACATATCTATTTAGATTCTACAAAATGAATCATATATCAAAAAACAAAGAAACAAAGAAATGATTCCTTCTACCATTACATTTAGTGTCTTTTTAATATAACTGTTATAGAGATTCAAAACACTACTACTCACCTAACTCCAAGTAGATTTTGCGATCTATTAATCCAGAAGCAGCGCCACATACAGAGGTCTTCTGTTAGTACAAGAAGCGATATTGTATCCGTTGCTGCGTCGCTAGGCCTGTCGCGTAGCTTACATCATCTATCTGAGTACTGACTAGGTTAGATGTTACTTAACTTTGGTGATTGGACGAGGGCCGGTGTTTCAAAGAGATATGGACGTAAACAGATTTAAACCAGAGCATAAATTGATTCCTAGGATTAGTTTTCAATGATACAACGATGTTTTAAGTTTGCCACGTGACTAGTTGTGCGCACACTCACACGTATGCATCAATCACTCGTTACACACACACACACACACACACACACACACACACACACACACACACATACAGTAATATAGCCAAGTAAAATTAACTGGCTGTGTATTCATTGAGTGATAGCCTCGTTTCCTTCCAAATGCTTGAATCTTTTCTTGCTTCTCTATCATACATTGACGCATGAATATTTTTTCCATCCAAACAAATTATTCCCGTTATATACGAAGTAACCCTGAATCCCCAACTAGGAAAACAACAAGAGCGTGTTGCATGTTTATTCTGGGCAGACATTCTTGTAATATTAGGCGCTTCATGCATTCGTCTGACTGTCCGGAGAGATTCATATGTTAAGGAAAATCGCCTGTGGTTTGCGAAAAGGAACGTTGGGAGAAGGTTTCATATCCTGTTAAGAATTCTTTTAGTTTTCCTATAATCTACGGACAGGAAGTTGACTGGAATGTAATGTAAGGACAGTATGGGAGCGTGAAACAGAAAAAGACACTTTGTACGAATGCCAAACAAAGGTTTACTCAGTCCTGGAGGGACAGGATAACAAAACTGACAGCTAACAAAAATACCAAGCATATATGCATTCCCCTATATAGACGCGTGCTAGAAGATACTGAGTCTC
Organism: Ascarosepion bandense; assembly: GCA_037127315.1. Lineage (NCBI taxonomy): Eukaryota > Metazoa > Mollusca > Cephalopoda > Sepiida > Sepiidae > Ascarosepion > Ascarosepion bandense. The sequence continues at coordinate 596,577 of JBBBDQ010002016.1, forward strand.
AATACGAATACAGAAAGCAGCCAGGCTTTGCTAAGTGAAAAGAGAAGAAAAAAAGGAGGGTAGAAATATAACAAGTCTGTTCTAAATTTGGTCAGACATCAAGTGATGCTCCCTAGCATAGAATGAGAAGAAGCTACTTTTCAATATGGAATATTAGTTTAATCGATGAGAGAGGATTAAAACTCGTCTGATATGCTTGTAAAATCTTTTGTAATTATTTAATATATGATAAAAATATTCTACAATACAAATTAATATGCATTTAAAGGTTATAAGCTTCTTTTTGTACAAAAAACTTGCAAATGTCTACTTTTTGTTCATTGCAAAATTATGAGAATGATTTAATCTAAGGAATCCCTCCTAATTAAGATAATGATTTGTACAATAGGGCGACACAACTCAAATTTATACCATTTCTACAAATTATGAAGAATATGATTGAGTTTATATTTGTTTTCCTTTAAATTTATTTTAAAATAAGACTATTTTTGTTTTAGTATTTGTCTACATTTCTTAGATGAGATCGTATTTACACTATTTACATTATTCGGACTATTTTCCTCATCTTGGTTGCCATTTGTACGACGTTTCGGTTGTTGTACGCTCTGGCCTTCTTCAGGTAATAAAGGGTTCGGTTTGAAATACCTAGCATCTGAAGAAGGCCGTAGCGTACAACGGCCGAAATGTCGTATAAATGGCAACCAAAATGAAGACAATAGCCCGAATAATGTAAATTTTTATTTTAATTGAGAAAAGTTTTTTTTACAAAAGCATGTGTGATAATCTAACTTGAATTTGAACAAGAAATTGTTAGAACAATAAAACAAAAAATGTCCCAAATCCATTTTGACAGAAAAAAGATAATTTCACCTTATGAAAAAAAATTCAGAATTAAAGATCATTGAAACTATATAATGAAGTGTGTTTTAATATGTCAATAAATATGGAAATATTTTTTTTACATTATTACTGGTAACAAGAGGTGAAACCGACTTTATCTGATATATTTTATGTTCCAACCGGAATTATTCATCAAATACTACAGGAGTTCAAGTAACATCACAGCACCTTCTTACCAGTGCCACAGTTCTTTTCTTTTTAAATTGATGTTTGTTCCAGACCACAACTTTCAACTGTTGAATAAATTATATTAATAGCTCATATCTTTCCTAAGGGCGTAATGCGGAAGCTCTAAGATGTGTGATATATATCACTGTAAAGAGATGGTTCTAAGTTGAAAATTTGACCAAGTCACTCCTGTTGAGTCGAGAGCAGAATTGGAAGAGAATTTGCAGGCAAAGCACTTCGATATCACTTCAGATTGGTTGAAGAGAGACGGGATTGAGAGTTTATCCTTATCTGCTTTTGAGTGATGCATGTTAAGCATGGTAAGGAGTTTATGATCTTTCTATGAACACATTGTACCTTTTCTATATTCCAGTTGATCACATAAAAAGAGGTTACTGCTGAAGTCAATAGCTTCATTTTGCATTTAATTGAGTTTTATTTATGGACGTTACCAAAAACAATCTTTTCTGATATTTCTTTCAGTTTAAAGTGATTAAATATTTAATGCTTTAGATCACCCGTTTTCGGTTTTCTTATAGATTATTAGTGGTATCAGAGTTGCAAATGGTTTCTGCATAGATGTAAGCGCACTTATCTAGAAATTAGGTATTTTATTCATTGTTGGTAACTTAGATATTTTTATACTGTTAGAGTTATTTGCATTAATGTCTGTTTTTCTCTTCTTCCTTATTTCGTTGATTTTTTTATCCATTCTGCATCCTTTTTATAATTCTTTTAATTTCGCCATATCTTATTAAGAATTTTTAAAATTCAAACCTTTGTTTATTTTCTTTTCTTTTTTTTTTTGTTTACTATTTTCCAGATTTCTCTCCAGAAATATTTTTGTTATATCTGAAAATGTTGTTTTATTTGTAAAATTTGCTTCTTTTCTCCTTGCACTTTTAGCTGGATACGTTACTTCAGTCGCTTCTTTCTAGTTGATGTACCATTTCCTTCTTTATGCTATATTTACGCTTTATTTTTAACATTTTTTTGCTTTTTACTTTTGTTTCCTTTGATATTTTATCTAAAACTGAGAATCCTTTCTCTACCCTATTTTTCCATAGTGATTCTTTATTTTTATTCAATGGTTTATCATTGTTTTTTTTTCGGATTTTGTATTGATATTATTACATATGCTGCAAATTATATATCACATCCATTATGTAATTAAGAAAACGTTCAATTATTATTATTATTATTATTATTATTATTATTATTATTATTATTATAATTATTATTATTCACTCGTTTGCTTGTTACCGCTAGGTGTCTAAGGCTTATTGGAGAGAATCAAATTACAGCCATTTTTCTCAAATCTCCATCGCTTTCATTAGTATTTGTTAACCTACTACAGTGGTTTTTAACCATAACAAATATTTCAATCTAGTTTCTAGCAAGACGGTTCTCGTTATTATGAACTCAAATCTCATGTTTCATAGATTCTTTTCTTCTTAGTAATCTTTTTTATCTTCATCCTATGGACTAAGTCTACGATCTAGCCGACATCAAATCATGTTTTCTTGCTTGACTAGTCGATCTGCGACTCAAATACTCAAAATTCCATAGCATTTTACCAGTTTTATTTTCTAGGAAGAGAATGCTCTGTAGTCATATTATTTGATGAAAGAACCCAAGTAGTTTGACAAAGTTTGGTGTGTGGCTGATCCTACCCTTTCATGTCTATTTTTTATATTTTTGTGCTAAAATGATGCATTCATTATAATGTGCATTACAATCGCGTTGCTTCTTCTACACAAAGACACTTGCTACTTTTTTTGCTGTTGTTTTACTTAATTTGGCTTTGAAATAATCGGTTTTTATGCATTTTTTTCTTAGTTGCAAATACAAACAAATTCAGTTTCTCTCTTTAGGTGATCTCTGTAATCATGTCCCTTTTATTTCGCCTACGAGAATCACCAGTTGACTAATAAATTTACCAACATTTTTTTTTATACTCATTTTCCGAGTTATCCTAATTCCTGTTACCATATTAGTTCTTTTATTATTATTATTTTAGTCTGGGAAGCTTACTTTTGATATTGTTTATGTATTCATTCTTTTTATTGAATGTCTTATTTATTTCTTCCTTTTCCTACATTTCATGAATTCATATTCAAGTGCTACAGGATATTTCAATTTTTAATTTTAATTGTTCTCGTTTTTCTGTTTGACTCCTTCTGAAATGTATCTTTCTCATTTTGAAATGTGTGGCTTTGTGTAATCTGCAGTCTGTATCGTTGTAGACTTCATTCTTTTCTAACTTTTCAACTATGTGGAGGGTATTCCTTTCTCATTTATTCGATTTCACAGTCTACTAGGTAGCACGTTCCTATTGACCAACTTTAGTCGTTTTGCATCACTCTAAACTAATTTGTTGAATTCATTTATCATTTGATTGACGGCTTCGTCTCTCTCTCTCTCTCTCTCTCTCTCTCTCTCTCTCTCTCTCTCTCTCTCAGCACTTTGAGCCCATCCTAATTAGTGCGCGCTCTCATGCACTTATTCTCTTCAGTTATTACTATATATTTTCTTTTTTAACAACCCTCTGCGCTACACACACTTCATTTCATCTGCGATTCCTTTCTTTTAAAAACTTCTACGAAATCGTTTTCTTCCGATTTGCAGTTTCACATTTACTAATTCTACTGCAGCTTATGTTTTCTGTAATATTTCTCTCATTAGTCATTTTTGTGTCTTTCTCAACTCATTTGATGGTCGAATCGACAAAATATTCAATAGATTAATTAATCCTCTTTTCATCACGTTTCTTTTCTCATGTAGTTCATCAATATTATCCTTTGTGATTAACACAATATGCGTGATAAACAATTTTCTCATCTTTGAATCAAATTCTCATTTCTTCTATTTAGGAAATGTTCCAAACAATATACTATACTTTATTATGATTATTATTTTTTGCTCTTTGAGTTTTCATGTTTTCGTTATGTCTTCTGGCATTCACTGACAATGAAGTGACCGTGACTTTATTCATTATTCCACCATTTTCTTGCTATTCTCCTTGATTTTACGAATGCTAGAGGTTGTTTCGTTTCTTTCTAGAATTTCCAGTTCTTTCAATTTCTTTTTAAGGCGCCTCTAAACTGTTTCGCAATAATTTTTTCCAGATTTTCATTTTCTTAACTTTTCCAATTTTTTTATAGCCTCCTACAAGAGCAACATCTCTGAGCTAAGAGATTTTATTATGTTCACGAATATCAAATTTGGTCTCGAATCAGTGGTTTCTTTGAGTTTCAGGGTCCCGGAGATTCATTTTATAAAATTTTATTTTCAATGTGCATTCATATTGTTGTGGGATCTCCTCTTTTTTCTATGATAATGGACTCGACTTGAGTATTCATATACTTCCTGCCATAATGATCTGGAAGAGATCCGTAGGTTACCGTAAGATATCGACAGATAACGAAGTTCCACAGAGAATACCGCGTCAGTAGTCATAGTAGCTCTGATCTCCACTCAGCCAGAATAATATTACACAGCACCTGTAGGTTCCGACGTGGGCATACTAATTCTAGCACGGCTTCACTTCAAAGACTTGTATATATGTATTCCTTACTAATCGTATTCCTGGATTACTAACCTGCGTTCAAGTTTGTACCTTTACGTTTAATATAACTTATTTTTCAAATATTTGTTTTGTTGTTCATTATTTTGTGCGATTCTTAACCCGGAATCCACAGCACATATATAATTGATTTGCATGGTTAAATGCTAGAAGTTTTCCACAATTCCCAGTGGGCTATCTTTCACACCTAATCATGCCTTTTTCTCAGACAATTTGCTCCTTTCATTGCTTATAGAATTGATAGTTTATATTTACTATTTTGCTGGGTCAGTGGATCTAATATAATTGATACAGTTGTGTTGGTCAACAATTAATAAGGATTTTCTCTTTTCAAATGTACTTTTCGCAACCATACCATTTGCAGTTCTTTTTGTTCGTATATTTAAATGTGTGCGCGTTTTTTATTTCTTTCTCTCTATGATTCTCATTTTGACGTCTTCTAATTCTTCGTTTGTCTTCCTGTCATTTGCTCTTGGCTATCATCAGTTTATTACTTTAACTTGCATTTTTTTCCTCTCTGATAGCAAAACTTACTACACAGTCGATTGTCTGCCTTAGTATTAATATATTTTTGCTCTAAAATACTTTATCTTTATCACATTTTAAGACATCATTAATAGTGATTCAATTTCTCTCTTGAAATGTCTACTGAGAATCTATGCTCATTTTATTTCGTTTACAATTCTTTTCGTTTGCCTCCATGAAATTACTTTGCTTCCAGTTTTTCGCTTTTTATTTATTTATTTATTTTGTTATTCTTCTAATATTTTTCTTCTCCTGCAGCTTACGGCTGTCATAATCAATCTTTTATTACTCTACCTCTCGTACTCTTCAACTCCTTTGGTAATCAAACCAACACAAACTTCTCTGCTAACGAGTCTTGTTTTTTGTCGTTGTTTTTTTTTTTGTTTTGTTTTGTTTTTTGTTTTTTTTCACTTCTTTTCTCCCAATCCATAGAGTCCGTCAATGTCATTTCTAAGGTGTAAGATTTCATGTCTAATCTTCTATTTCCTCGCTCTTTGATCCAAATTTCTTGCTTCTTGACCAGTATAGAAACATCTCTGAATATCTTACCATGAACGCTGCTGATGTGTTTCTGCTGAAGCGTCTCATTTCAAAATCTTTCTTTTTCCTTCTTTCTTGCATTACTTTACAGTTACTTCTTGCCTTACTTTTTAATCATTTACTCATAGTAAAACAAATTTCAAGATATGTATAGTGTCTATTTAATATCCAGATAGTTTCATTGCTGTGGAGTTTAATTTCTTCTTTTGATTTTGTTTTTCCTTTGAGTATTTTTCTATTTCGAATTTTATTCCAGTATTTTGGCGAAATTTTCTTGGGTTTGATTCTCTTTACAATTTCATTTTTTGAAATAACTTCAGATTATCTGAAAACATCAAATGATGAATCTTTTCATGAAATTATTAAATTAATAATTTATGAATTTAAGAATTATGCAAATTATGTATTATGTCAATAATAAACATAGGCAATGTTGAAAATAGTTGCCTTTTTGTATTTATCACTTGGGATTCGCCTTAAGCGCTACCATCCATTTTTTCATAGCACTAGTTATTAATTTCGTCACATGTTTCGAAATTTAGAATATATTTTAACATTCCAGTTTCTGAAAGTTTGAGATAATACAGTTTTTTGTATTCGATCTCTGCCATTGCTAGGTTTTTCTTCCTTGTTTCCTTGTTTTGACTTTTTTCAAGGTTTTTAAAATCTACAAGTAAGTTAGTTGTTTCTTCGATTGCCTTTCAGCATCTTCCCAGTTTCTCTTTATATGTTCTTTAATTAATGGCAAGTTGGCCTGATAGGAGTTTCCAACGCATAGAAAGATGAGTTAGAAATAATTGTTCCTTTTTTTATTTTGTCTTGCTTTTATTGCCTGCCCAATGACTTTTTTCCTTCAATCAAACATTGGTACAATTGTTGTACGAGTGTTTTACTTTCGTTATCTTAAAATATCTAGTTTTATTCACATTGCTTATAATGTGTCGCTACTAAAAGCTTTTCCTTATTAGCTAAACAATGTTGATTTACTTTTCCCTATGAAATCCAAAAGTTCAAACTCAAAACTTGTACTAATTACATTATCCGGTTCGAAATTCTTCGCACCTGAAGAAAGCCGGAGCGTACAACGGCCGATACGTCGTTGAAATGGCAACGAAGATGGGGAAAACAATCCGAATAATGTCAATCGTGTAAATACTACGTCATCTCAGAAACATAGTCAAAAATTGCAATTTAAATTTTGCTTCTCCGTGTAAATTTTTCATTTGTTGTCTCATTTACCATTATGCCTTTAATCCTTTTTTTTTGTGATTTCTTTACAAGCAAAACATTTTTCTGACACTTTCAATTGACGTACGTTGTTCGTTTAATAAATTGCAGTTGTTTATTTGCTTTGTTTCAATTTTTACTTCTTTTCAATTTTTATTTTTCCGAGACTGAATTGATTTATAGTCTACTGAGATTATTTTCTTGGATTTATTCATTTTTTCCTCATTTAAATATTTTGTATCTATTTTTGTTTTAGAAGATATTACATTTTTATGTTAATTTCATCTTTATTTTCTGCTTTTTCTTCATTATTTTTAGCTGAATGCAGTCGGTCGTCTTTTTGTATTTGCTAACTTCTATTTTATAAACTATTTCTTGATCATTTTCTCTTTTCAGTGTCATTCTATATCCCTACCATCTTTTTTTACAGCTCTTTTTTTGGCGGTTTACTTTTAAGATAAAAATAGAGACTAGATAAATTTATCTGGAACCACCTTTTCTGTTTGCGCAATCGTATTACAATGAGATCAGTCGTGTGGGTTATCAAGGAAACGTTGTGGAACAGACTTACCAAAAATGTTACCCCATTCACTAGACACTTAACTTCTTCAAGTTTAAAGTTAATCGTTATCTATTCTACATATTCTCATAATATGCATCTCTTACGCCTTCTATTTACACAATTACAACAACCTTATTTAGCAACATTCTACCTTGAGTTGCTCTTGGGCTGAAATGAATAGATGCAAAAGAAATATCGACGCTAAATAAGTCAACAAACACGGAAAGAAAATATAATCATGATGACCCAATCTGTTATTTTACGTTTATCAGTAATGTTGCTATATTATACCAATGCAAGAATGGCCTTTGATTGGGAGGTTGTGAGGAGCATGGAACCACCTCTTAATTGGTGTTGTTCCCAAGTCCACCCTGACCCAGAGTGGTAGCACCTGTTAGGGTACCAGCTATGAGCAAGTAATTAATCCCCAAACTGGGTTCAAAACATTATGAAAGTATAAAAATAGACTTTTATAGAAACATATACATAAAAATAGACTTTATAGAATCATATACATTTTTGAAGGAAAAATATTACCAACAATACATTTTTCACAGAAAAATTATTACCATAACACATTTTTGAAGGAAAAAAAATATCGCCATAATACTTTTTTGAAGGAAAAAATTATTACCAGCAATACACTTTTGAATAAAAAAAATAGAAGATATCTTCAGTTTTTAAAATTAAAAAAAAATTTTTTTCATCAAAATCTGATTAAATCACTATAACTGAACATTCAAAAAATACCCTAAAACCCCACTTTTTTGGCATTAAATAACCCACAGAGGTTGATATGCCGTTAAACAAAACTGAAACAAGCAAAACCAATGCACGAACAGTATTAACTAATGTTTAAGCACAGAGAAAGCATGGTTTTCTCTAGAATTGAATATCATCTGCAGAATACTATGAAGTTTGCATATCTATGAAGTCTTCATTATTTGTTTGTGTCATCAAAAAGTGAAGGAATAAACGTAATTAAAAGCTTTCAATACAAATTCATCTCGGTATATATAGTCGAAATATAACTTAGTGAAGCAAAAAAAAGATTTTACATATAAAAGTAATCAGCATTTTTCCTGATTGCTCAATCAGACATAAAGAAATGACATTGCAAGACCTCACCTTCCAAAATTATTTTGGGGCATGAACCATGAATCATGAATATACTTGCACGCACACACGTATATCAGTAATTTACATATCTATTTATTTATAAGTGTTTTGGGGGGTAATGGAACGTTGCTAATTGTCTGCTGTAACATACAAGCGACACTGGCTAAATTCATATTCACGTTTGCTGCAGGAGATATCAGAAACATATTCAGTTTTTTTCTTTTCTTTGTTAACACTATACAAGGCTTAAGAGACACTCTAGGTAAATGATTACTGAAAGTGTTTGTTGCATGTGAAAAGAATAAGAGGCGAAGTTTATGAGGATGAGTGGAAAAGATAACGGCTAACTCTAGAGTTGAATAATTTAAGACTGTAGTAGTCGGAAAAGCATCCTCTAGAGTCGGTTAGCTGTTAAATTTAGTGTTGAAACTAAAGAATGCAGCTCTTCTGAACATTATTCATGCAAATAGTGGGTAACGAGAGGTTTGCAACATCTGTGGAAAGGGGTTGCAAGGTGAGAAATAATTCCTCAACCACAAGGCCGCGTAGACGCATTAGGACACTATCAAGACTGGAAAGTGAAGACTGGGCTACTCCAGCTGAAATATAGCAGCAGTACTTCAATTTCGGCCTGACTCGGCTCTTGCATATCAAGAAGATCTAGATATTTACTGTAACTGTACAGGGAATCTACCATTTCGCCAGCATCCTTAGCGATAATTGTACATACTTGAAGTCTGAAGAGAGTGATGAGGAAACGTTAAGATTTTGAGCTAATGAACGTGACCAGATAATTTTTCCCACATTATTTTGTTAGAGATAGATAAGAGGAGAGGTCAGCTGCCAGACTCTGATCATCTCGACTTACGTAGGTACACCTCTATATCGTTATATCATTTGCATTGATATTTACGACAGATCGGAGCGGAGTATACTCTTAGGCAGATCATTAATGTAAAGCAGAAAGAGCGTATGGCCGAGTGATGATGCCTGCATTGATCACAAGGATGACTGGCCATTAACAACTACCTTCATTGACCAACCTGTTAAGAAGAACTTGAGAAGACGCTTCTAATAATTCCATAACTGAAGGGTTTGTGTATCTCTCCCCCGATATGCCACACTTTGTCAAAGGCCTTCGATATATCTAAAACGATCTTACGCGTGATTATTTCGCTTCTCTGTGACATGCGGACAGAAGAGCGTTCAGAATGTTCCTGTTATGTATACTACAGCTGACGCAGGCACCTCATCTCGACTTGTTAATTAACCCAGTAGGATTGAAAACTTGTGGGTTGGGTTACGCGTGTCATTTTTTTAGAGCTAATAGTTTTTTGGGGTTTTTTTTTAATCATATCACCGGTAAGGCCATTGGGGACTACGTAAGAGTGAAAAGATTGGAACAGAGAAAGCCGGAAACCACATCCTAAACAGGGAACAAGGAATGAGCCTCTAGGATCTGAATATATAGTAAACGTCATTAGAAAAAATATTGGGAGTGTACAACTAATATTTGCCCTGTGGATAAATTCTCTGACCTAATATGAGAATCTTTACAGCTCCCCCAGAGTTACAATGGGCCTCTTAGCTGCTTCACTGAATAATGCCCTCCTTGCTTGATCGGTCAGTTTAGGTTGATGGCCTTGTCTTTGTAGGATTGCTCTGCTGCCAGTTTCTTTTCATTATCGGATGATGGATTTTATAGTGAATATTCAGAACATTGGAATATTTTTATAACCGAACTCTACTTTAGTACCCAACTTTATCCCTAACCTGTCTGGTGAGCTCCTTAGTATTCATTCTGCTGTTTGTTCGATAATGTTCTCTAACAAATCTCTGAGAACTTCAAAGAACAACTAGAGTAGAATAAAAGACCGTAACTCCTTTTTATTATTATCTTTACTCATTATTAATTATGTGACTTATGAAGACAGTTCGTTGTACTTGAAAGTAAAAGGAGAGGAATACATAAGCACTCAATACTTTAGATTAGATTTTGATTTTTAAATAATTTTGTAAAACATGAAAGATTCCCCCACTACTCCACTCAAAATTATGCACTATTTCGGGTTGGTTCATTACATAATGGCCCTAATAAAAGACATTTCATTTTGTGTTCGTAAATTGACAAAATATAGAAAAATTCAAGCGGTGTTAATTCTTAACTTATGCAAGGCACTATATATACCAGTTTTATTATTCGACATCATCATTTGTATTAGTAGATGAGATACATTTTAGACATCCGATTTCAGAACTTTATTTTTGATAATGACTGAATCCTTTCGAAACCTCGAGAACTTAACAGTTCCTTTACATCTTCAACACCAAGATGCGGAAACTAATCCGCCAACAAGAAAATTTTCTTAAAAATATTGACAAAGTTTGTCTGTTACCTTTAATAAAACTTATTTGAAGGAACATTTGTCGTCTAGTTACAATCAATATATTGACGGCATATACCATAATTTTCTCATTTTTTATTCTTTTTAGCAGTTTCTGAAAATTTTATGCGTAGTATAAAGCGCTTACTCACGGGACAGATTAAGGGAAAAAGAGACATGGGAAGGCAGGGTGTAACATACTTAATGGGTTTGAGCGGATGAATGCCAGAACATGGCTTGGGAGAAATAGCAAAAAGTCAAAACTTATTAAGAGCTACAATAGAAAGGAAGATGTGGAGGGACATGATCGCCTATATTCTGAAAGTACACAGCTCATAAAAGAAGAATCGCTTTTTCGTGGCATTTTCCCTTAAGTTAATTAGAGATACGGATACCTGTGTACCAAGAAAGAGGAAAAGGGGTGGTTTACCAACAAGAAGGTTGAGGTCCAAACTAAAAGAGGTGTTTGAAGAATGATTGATGATCTGCCTAATGGAGCAAAGATTAATAAGAATTAGCGAGGAATCCGGCAGTTGTTCTACATCCAAGAGGCGCCAGTCTTACTCGACCCAGCTGAAAGGTATGTGCACGCTATGCTGACTCGCTTCTCGTTTGGCTACTTCTCATCACTCGTGTTCAACAGATAAAATACTATTTGTGTAATTTGAGAGATCGCTCAGCTGGCTTCATTGTTGTTTTCTAAACGCGTCTGTCTGTGAATGTTATGTTTGCTTGCACAGCAAGATTTACTATGCTTCTATCGTTACTCAATTTACTTAAGAGCACAACAGAAACATTTTCAGATTTTGTAAGTAAACATCATTAAGTGGCTCCAAATTATTAGCTTAACAAATTTTATCAACACTTAAAAAATATAGCTGACAGAAATTTAATATATTGTCAGTTTCTTTTCAATTTTCAATCATAAATTAGTTTCTTTGAAATTATTTTCAAAAGCATATTTCAAAAAACAAATTGAAATATTAGTATTTTAATTGGGTACCTCCACTCATTTTCGATACTTAAATTGAAATTGAAATTTTAAAAATACATAAGTTATTTTCAATCATTAAAATTAGCTTTAATTGAAAGCCAAGCTATTATATTTAATAATTCTAGTAAGCAAAACATACTGGTGTATTTTTAACCGAAATTATATTGATTGAAATCTAAAATTTTGAAATTTTACAATTTTTTTTTTTAAGTATACTGCCATTTTTGATTGATTGACACATTACGTAAACAGTAGCCAAATTTCTGTATTAAAAATCTTGCAAAAATAAAATATACCTCGCTGACACGTTATTTAAGTCAATTTTTAAAATTAAAATATACCTTTATCTGTTTTCAATCAATTAATAACTGCTGACTGCCAGAAGTTTACAATAAAATAAAATTTAATTACGGTATCCCTGTTTTATGTTAGTCATTCGTGGCGTTATCAAGATCGCAAGGTATGACGAACAAACGTGCCAAAATATCCTTATTTTTTTTTGAATTATCATAAATGCACCTACGATCACAATTAATTAAAAAATTGAGGAATTGAAAAAAATACTTACTTTAAATGTTGAATGAATTACTTGCAAAACAGGCTGTTAAATTTTAGAAACGTAGAGAATAAAATCTCTTGAATCTCTTGTTTAAGAGATTCAGGAACGCAGTAGTCCAATGCAAAACGTACCCAGGTGCTGACTGCGGAAGTGACCACGTCCCAGTCATCTGCAAACTAAAAGTGAAACTCCGAAGACTGAAGAAACCCAGCATAACACCAAGACTGCAATACGACACACTACAGGATGATCTCACCCTGCAGAAAGAATATAATAACAGAAAAAAGAAATATGAAGAACAAATTGGAAAAGGATACTCAAAATGGGAGTCACTAAAAGAAGCAATGGTGACCTCAGCGAACAACATAGCCCCAAAGGAAATCAGACGCAGAAGAAAAAATGAGTGGATGACCGAAGAGATCCTCCACATGATGCAAAGGAGACAAAAAATAACGCCAAGACACGGAGCAGAGTACAAAAAATTCACAGGGAGATAAGGAACAAATGCAGACAAGCCAAAGAGGAATGGCTCAACAACAAATGTGCAGAAGTAGAGAGACTGAGCAGGAACAACAAAGCAGAAATGCATAAAAAGATAAGAGAACTGACAGGACAAAAAACCTGTTCCTCAACAGGATGCATAAAATCCAAGGAAGGTACAATCATAGTAGAGAAAGAGGAAATACTCCAGCGATGGGAAGAATACATAAAGGATCTCTTTGGCGACAAGAGAGAACAACCGAGAATACACAAGGAGATGGATGGACCGGAAATACTAAAATCCGAAGTGGAAGCTGCAATGGCCAAAATGAACAGAAATAAAGCACCTGGCCCAGATGGCATAGTGATAGAGCTGCTGACAGCATTAGAAGAATATGGCATAGAAAAGATTACCGACATAATAAACGAAATTTATAGCAGCGGAATAATACCAGACGACCTATGCAAGTCGATATTTATAGCACTGCCGAAGAAACCAGGTGCAAACGAGTGTGAACTACACAGAACTATCAGCTTAATTAGTCACATCACAAAACTGATTGTCAGAATCCTGATGAATAGAGCGAGAAGCAGAATCAGTCCTGAGATAGGGCAGGAACAGTGCGGGTTCGTCAAAGACATGGAACAAGGAACGCCATATTCATGATTAGGATGCTCTCTGAAAGGGCATTACAAATGAAGAAAGACTTGTACCTATGCTTCATTGATTACGCGAAAGCATTCGACAAAATACGACACAAAGAATTGATGGAAATGATAGGCAACCTCGACATTTTCGGCAAAGATATAAGAATAATCAAGAATCTCTACTGGCAGCAAACGGCCTGCATACGGACAGGTAACGACCTCAGTAGATACACAAAGATAGAAAAAGGCGTAAGACAAGGATGTGTCTTTCCACCGGATTTGTTCAACCTATACAGCGAGAATATTTTGAGGACCCTAGATGACACACCAGGATTTATTATTGGAGGCCACAACCTGAACAACATAAGATACGCGGACGATACAGTACTGATTGCGGACACGGAAAGGAAACTGCAAGATCTCATACAGAAAGTAGCAGTGGAGAGTGACAAGAAGGGACTACAAATAAACTTTAAGAAAACTGAGTGCATGGTCATCAGCAAAAGATACAACCCAAAATGCCAAATGCAGGTGGGGGATAACAGAATCAAACAAGTCCAAGAATTTAAGTACCTAGGAAGTGTTCTAACAGGAGATGGAAAGTGCAACACGGAGATCCGAAGGCGAATTGGCATGGCAAAGGACGCGTTCCAGAAGATGAGCAAAATACTAACACACAGGAAGATCTCAATAGAAACGAAGAAAAGAGTGCTAGACTGCTACGTGATGTCAGTTCTTCAGTACGGCTGTGAATGCTGGACAATATCATCGAAAATGAGGAAAAAACTGGAAGCGGTCGAAATGTGGTTCTACAGAAGGATGCTACGGATATCGTGGACTGAGCATACAAGCAACGACGAAGTGTTAGAAAGAATGGCAACAAAAAGGAAATTGATGCTGAGCATCAGGGAAGAGACAACTGAAGTTCCTGGGACATGCAATGAGGAAGGAGAGCCTGGAGAACCTGATACTGACTGGTCAGATAGAAGGAAGGAGAGACAGAGGAAGGCAGCGGATAACATATCTGCAGAGTCTGATCAGGTGGATGACGGAACGGGGGTTGCCAGGAGCAAACATACTAAGAGCCACAAGGGATAGGGAGACGTGGAGATCCATGATCGCCTACGTCCTGAAGGGACAGGGCACATAGAAGAAGAAGAAGAAGAAGAAGAAGAAGAAGAAGAAGAAGAAGAAGAAGAAGAAGAAGAAGAAGAAGAAGAAGAAGAAGAGAATAAAATATCGTAAGAATGAAAATGCATTCTTCCATGGTTTCCAATGTAAGGGGGAATAACACAGAACTTATAAAATCAATTTGACCCATATGGAACATCGTACTTTATAAATTTGAACATATTTACACAAATAATTTTTTTTTATTTATACGGGTTGAAACATTTTTATTATTTTTTTTTTTTGATAGACAATATAATAATTAATTCTTAACTAATAAAAACATCATACAGTTCTTTAAAAGATTTTTAAATATTTTTAAAACTTTATGAATTATTATAATTTAAAAAAATGAAAACAATTCTTTTAAAATTTTATTAGAAATCGAAAAAAAAGGTTTTTCTTCAGACTATAATGTCCTTAATTTTTATTATTTATTCCAGCAATTAAAAGTTTATCAAATTAAATTATATCAAAGTTTTATTGCATTTTCTATATTTCTCTTCGGAGCAGATTTTCGGATAGTGCCGGATAATTTTAAATAAAAAAAATAGATGATTTATATTTCCCGATGAGTTCTGCGTTTAACTAATAAAAAAGTAAATCGCGGAAAATTAAAATTTATTAAAATTTCATTAATTTACGTGGAGGGTGGTTAAAAAAATTTTTTTTCATCAATATTTAAAAAAAATGATAATTTCAAAAATAAATTTATTCATTTGTGAATGAGTACTGAAAGTTTCATTAAAATCCGATAATTATTTTATTTTTGCGAGAATTTCCAAATTAATGTGCTTGTCACCGAAAAAGTGAGTTACGTAAAAAAAGAGTTACGTAATCGATTGTAAACAATTGTAAGATTTTCTTCGATTTTCTGCAACACTAACTCAAATCAAAACAAAGTTTTCTGCCAAAATTTTGAACATGTTAAAAGGGATTAAAAAATTTTATAAAATAAATAAAAATTACTTTGATCTTTCCTCTTAATAATATTATAAACATTTTGGTAGAAACAGTTCGTTTTATTAAGTTATGAACCTTTTTAAATCATTCTATGCTGGATTTTTTGTGATGTAATGGAGGTAACTAATTTTAACCTTTGATTGGCGGAATGACCAATGAAACAAAAATTGAAAAGTAATGCGATACATTTTTAGGTATTTTTTTTTTTGCTATTCTTTTAAAAGCAAAAACAATGAATCATTAATGCGACCGAACTTTAAAAAATATTTCCTTTAAACCAGTTGTGTTCATTTTCGCAACATTCCTAAATTTCGAATATTAAAAAGTTTTCTTCCAAAAGAATAGATGTAAGTGCATCGATTTTTAAATGATTCCTGCTGGAATCGCTTTCAGCGGCACATGATTTTGTACATTCAAATCTTTCATTACGAGCTGAGAATATCGGTAACATTTCTCTCTGCACATTCACTAGATTAGAGTACAAATTCATGTACACACTTATGAAAAGCAAAAACATATATTAAAGTCAATTTAAATTAGAATATAGGAAAATTCATTAAAAATCACGTTAGACAAACTTAGGGACTGAAATTATTAGCTCTTATAACATAGCATATTTCAAAAAACAAATTGAAATATTAGTATTTTAACTGGGTACCTCCACTCATTTTCGATACTTAAATTGAAACTGAAATCTGATTATTCTATATTTTCACAACTATGAATAGTTGTGTGATAGAAAACTAGAAAAGTTCATTTATTTATTAATTTATATATTTTTTTATTTTGCTCAACTTGCATATTTGTGTACAAATATTAAATATTATTATAAATGCATTTTTTCTTAGCGGTTAATATATTAGGTTATGTTCTTCTGATGAGTGTTTGATATAAATTGGTGGTGTATTTGTTACTTTAGAGGAAGGAATAATTAATTCAAATCCATGTTATTTTCCCAAATACATGATAACGCTATCGTTTATTTGCATTTCCTCATATTCCCTAGCGGCTCTATCTTTAGCTGATAATGTCATTATTTTGGTCTGTTTACACCGATTCCATTTACTCAATGTCAGTGTGATGATATTTCTCTTTGAACAAATTGCGAGTTCACACAAATTAACAGACTGAATGAAGAAAAACAAAAAGTATCATTCTCCAAGTGAATACGTCTCGAAATAAATGTGCCTTCACTCGCATTAATTAAGCATATAACCTGTATTAAGTCCAATATTAAATGTGTACCCCTTAATATTTGAAGCACATCAGTAATTTTTAATTTTCAGGTATATTTTTGTCTTATACAGACACACGTCTGTAAACTATAGATGGTCATATGTGTGAATGAGATGAAGTCTAGTCATAGACTACATTCGCGACATATTTATTGATCGAGACAATTACACACACACACACACACACACACACACACACACAGACATATATATACACACGCACGCACACACCCGCACAAGCACTTGCACAAACACAACTATGCCCGTGTGAAGCAAACGCATGTAAATATAGATTCAAAACAATATTTTTCGATCCGCTCACAAAATATGCACGAAACAGACAAAAATGAATGTACCACTTCATTCATGACAAGCATGAAAGAAATGTTTGTAAACAAAAACTATCATTCATCCACAGACGAGTAAGAAGGAAAAATCAATATTTCTATCTTAAAAAGAAACATAAGGGCAAAATCTATATATTCATATACTTCGATATTCAACGTAGCTTTCATGAGCAATCTTTCTTTCCTATCAATAAAAGAGACGGGAAAACTTGTTTTTGAATGTTGCACCTTACATCCTTTTATAATTGTTATGCCTCATTTTAAGTGCTAAGAATGTAAGAAAAGATTACAAGCTGTTTTAGCGGATTTTCCCCCTCTATATTGCTAAGAGGTGACTTTCCTTCTCTATATTGCTGGAACGTGCGTTATAGTGTAATGGATTTCGGCTCGGAATGGGAAATTGGTAGAACCGAGTTCGAAGTCCAGTTGATTTCATTGCATAATACCTTTAGGAAAGGTATAACTCTATCTCTTCTTTCTTCAGATGTGGGTTAAATAGCAGAGCCGATTGGAAATCACTCTACCGCAGAAAGAAATGTCAAACTATTGCTGCAAAATCTTCTGCCTAGTCAGTCATGGATCCAAAGAGATATGATCCCACAAGCGTGTATCACGTATGGTACTTAACTGATTAATATAGCTAAGAACATCAATAATCTTAACAAATGACAAACAATTTTTATATGTGACATTAGATTCATTAAACTAGTGGCTATATAATGGCTATTTACATTCAAATAGCCTTGTAGACGTAGTTAAGGAGTGTCCTTGTAAGGATCAGTGTTTTTTTTTATAATTTATTTGGAACAAATCTTTTTATTTGATGTATGTCAAAATATGAATTTTAAAAAATCTTGTGAGAATTGAAAATAGAAGTACAGAGTTTATTTAATATATAGAATTGTTGTGCATAAAAATTTGTCTTTTTGTAAAATTATGTCAAAATCATATAGGCAAATTCTTCTTTAAAAATTTTATAAAATCTTGTTTTTAATTATAACTTTCCGTAAAACATACTAAAAGAAATGAATTGTACCGTCCTTCTAACATAAAAGAATTAATTTTATTTTAGTTTTACACCTATCGCTAAGTGACCACGACGTCATACATTTTTAAATGCTAACATGAGAAATACAAAATTCTATTATCAATCTATGCATAAAACAACGTTTTTTTTTTTGTTTTGTTTTTTTTTTGTTTTTTTTTTCTAAGGAAGGACACGGGATTTAATCCTGCCAGAAGGTGTATCTTTTCTTTAATAAGGTTTCTCTAATATTCAGGCGGGTAGATGAAAATAAATACGGGGGTGGGATAAATTGTCGCCATTTTATATGTTTAATGTTGCGCATGCGCATTTTTTGTTTTGTCGACTTCACAGTAAAAAGAGCACCAGCACGCAATTCACTCGGCCAGAAATTTGGAAACGGTCTGCTGTACTGCTTGGGTCTAATACGAGCATTTCAGAATATATGGGTTTCAATCTTCGGACAGTGCAGAAGATTCGGAAAGGGGTGGATGATTATAATATTGATTACGTAGAAATGTGGAAGGATCACTAGTGACGTTATTCATTCATTCAGCTTTCCACAAAGCTTGAGACACAAAACGGAGGCCTACATCAAATGCCTTAACGAGGTAGCGTTGTTCTATATCAAAAGGGTGGATGCTGAAAGAGGCTGCTGTTTGGGTGTCAATCTGAGGACAGTGCAGATTTTTCTGAAAAAGTTGGATGAATCTTATCGTGATTATAATGGCACGACAGCTCGGCAAACTCACTCTGATCGTTTTGATAAGTATGGAACTCCCGAAGTTGTTGTTGTTGAGCGCCTCAGATTCAACACGGAACCCTATATCAAGTGCCTTGAGGTGGTATTACTACTCTTGGTCGAAAGCGTGGCTACTGAAAGACCCTATGTCTGGGAGCAGGACTCCGCACCATGCCACACAAGCAGGAAAATCTAGTCATGGCCATCAGAAAATTTCTTCGACCGCGTCACCCCTTACATCTGCCAACCTAACTCCCCAGACTACAACCTTCTTCATCATTATGTGAGTGGCGTAGTTGACCAACAAAATTCCTTGTAGCACCAAAGAAGGACTGAAGCCAAGGATCATCGCAGCTTCCACCAACTTAAACAATGATACCATCCAGAAGAGATGCAGGAGATTCCTAAGTCATTTGGAGGCCGTGGTTGAAGTCAATGGCAATTTTATTGAATAAATTTACTCTTTAATATTTCAAGATATTTTTGTGTCATAGCTGTTAAAATGAGTTATTTTCATTTTTGCGTAATGAATTTTTTTTTGCATCTATCGCACTCTGTAACTGTTTAATAATTAAATGAGACGTTTACTCAGATACAGGTGTCCGATAAAAATAACTTTTACGTAATAAAGTGGTCAATTTGTAAAAATATATTAAAGGAATTTTCATTTATATTTCGTTTGTTCATTCTTACTTTAATAAACTTAATGCATATTAAATTAGAGAATAATTTGATTAATTTGTATTTCTCTATTAGAGGATAATTTGATTAATTCGCTTAGTCTTCAATTTTCTCTGGTATTATTCTTTATTTCTTTCATATATAAACCTGATACTTACAACAATTTTTATTAAATATTTGGATAAAACCACCACAACACAATTCTAAATAACCACAAATACGTTTACATGTTTTTTCAAATTTTTGTATGCACGCATATACATATATATTCATGTGTATACATATAAATGTTTGAGTAAAGAATTTATTGTAAAATTGGATGAAATATAAAAAAGAACTTTAGCTATAGTCTGTGAATTAAATTCACCGACTATAGCTAAATTTCTTTGATTTCCTGTATCAAATATAGTTTCATGGAACATTTAATCCAAGTGATTTAACACAAATGATATGACTACTTAATTAGGCAAACAATATCCGGTCACTTGACAGGTTGCTCATATTTTTAGATGAGAAAATCGTATATGATGACTATATAAGACCATTTCTTTCACTTCAAACATTAAAATTTCATAAATTTGTAATTAATTCTCCAAAAGAAACCTGTTTTAAACTATAACGAATGGGTCAAGTTCCAGTAACATTGAGTGTATCATGCGACTTTCAGTTCTTCTCATGTGCGATCACCGTTTAGAGCAAAAATACGTAATTCTAAATCTAGATTGCATAAAGAAGAACTCTTATGCCAAATAGAATGAGATGTCCAACAAATATTGGTATGGCTTTTGATGTTTATTGCATATTATAGCCATCTATGTCATCAGAATGATTCTTATATTATTGGGCATTATCACTCACATGAGAAGAATTCTTAATAGAATGGCAATATTTGTGATAATCGAATATTATTCTCATCCTGAACAGAATTATTACAAGAAGAATGAAGATTTGTTTCGGACGAAGTCATTACTCTGTTCCTTTGCACAAAATAAAATACTGCTTTTGTTCAAGTTTATTCCTTAATATACTTTATCAACGTTACATATTTTTAAAATGAATGCACTTTTCTCTTTGTCTTATTATTTTTTAATAACTTAAACAAAATGCTACATATGAACAGTGATAATGATATTGAAAGTGTAGATATGAAAACAAATTAATAGATATTAAATGACATTCATTATTAAATGCTTGAATATTGAAAAATTCGTAAACACTTATAATTAATTTGAATATTAAAAAAATGAAAATCACAATTAGAGTATTTAACATTGAAAGAATATTTTTATCAAATATATATTTTGTATTTTATATTTTGTAAAGATAAAACTAACACATCTATCAGAATTCTCCTTGATTAAATGAATATTAAAGATCAAGCACAATGAAACCAAATACTTTCTTAGATTTGTTTACGCAAAATTAATGATAAAATATGAGCTACTCGGAAAAAAAACTATCGTTGAAATTTAAAGCAATAAAAACATGATTAAAGCAAATTATTTGCCGTACTAGCATTTAACACTTAATGCTGAATGTTTTCATGACATTTATTCTTTAATCTTTAATGATTTTTGTTGGGTGGGGGTACTATGTAGATATAATGTTTGTTCTGTTTTTATTGTTAGCCAGCATTAGAAGCGTTTAGTTTTAACTGACTACATTAAAATGATCATTCTTTATTGCATTCCAACAATTGTAAATTTGCGTATTATTAATTCTACCAGTGAAGATGGCAGAAACAATATTTTTTATCGTAAGGTGATAATGCCACTAAGACGCAACAGGCTATTGGGAGTGAAAGAAGATGAGATAGCGTTAGTGAGAAGAAACGAAGTTTAAAGAACAGGATTCAAGATGACAGAAGATGGCAATTGATGTTGCATTTAAACTTTTGAAGATCATAGGTGAGAAAATAAAACAAGATGCCTGAAGAGAGTTTCACAATATAGAGTGACAATAAAATTGTAATATAACTTACGGTAGCATATACCTGTTTCAACAGTAAAATTGTGAAACCTAGTTGCCAGTTTAGATCATGCAGTCGGTCGAGGTACCAAGAAGGAAAGCACATCGCAACAATTGCCATAAAAAATATTTATAGAAAAGACACAGATACGAGACGATACGATAGCAAAGTAACAAGTCGAGATGCCAAGTCAGGACCGATAATATTACATATCTCTTTTTGGATTTTAATTAGAATATCGAGATAGATGGTAGATACACAAACCAGATGTGACAGAAATCTTCAATGCACGGACCAATAAGTTTCTAAATATGCAAGAGGAATTCTGGCAAAAACATTGTCTAGCACGTCATAATTAATCAACTGCCCGAGCAGCAGACATTAAAAATGAAGTCCATATAATCATTGCACTTTATGTTAGCGAAAAGGGTGAAAACAAGAAACGCAATAAGTCACTCTCCTTGAAGTTAACATCAGTCATGCATATGAAAGGCGAAAATGATTCTCTAAGATGACTAAAAGAGAGTAGTTTCGTTTTGGAAGCGTTAAAATTTACAGGCCATTACTTGACCCAGCTAACAACAAATTGAAGGACATGAACTGTCAGTTTTACTTTATCAAACTTATCGGACTTACTATTAAGACAGAAATAAATAATCATATCATCAGCATAACTGTCGAATTGGGAACTAACTACTTCATAAGACAATAAGGTGATAAGATACAAAGTAGAGCACTGGAAGACAGCTGCATTAACGTGGAAGGATTAAGAAGAGTTTGTGAAATAGACAACCATACCAAAACATATCACCTTCCACATATCTGAAGCCACAGACCTAGCTTTTCTGTACTTGACAGACTTTCAGTAATAACCGTTAACCCATCAGCAGGTGATATAGAGAAGCGAAAGCCATATGTTTGTCGAAAAGAAAGCCGTGTGAACTGAGATGCCTAAACAATTCGATGTTAATTAAGGCCTCTAGAACTTTTCAAAAAGGAGTAAAAGATTAATAGGACAATAATTCGAGAGATCAGAAGGTTTATCAGTTAGTCAGTTAAGTGCCATACGTGATACACGCTTCGGCAATCATGTCTCAAAAGAGATATCACTAACTGGACAGAAAATTTTCCTGCAGTAGGTTGCCATTACTTTCTGCAGTACACTGGTTGCCAATCAAGGCTATAGAACCCAATCTGTCCTGCCATTTAACCCATAGCTGTAGAGAGAAGTGTCGGATTAATACCTTTCCCAAGTATATTTGCGCGCAAATGACTGAAGTAATTCAACTCGAATGTTTATCAGATGTCTTAAAAACAAGCACTAGAGAAAAGTATTTCCAACAAACTCAGAAGCAAGAAATAGCAAGTTATTTATTTGTATAGGAGAAGAGCCAATTGGTGCATTATACTTTTATATTTAAAAAAAAAGGCAAATATCATTTAGGTGTTGAATGAGCGAATTAATAAAAAAAGTTTTGTAAAATTTCTCACTGAACGCGGTGATCGGGTGGATTAACTGTGGTTGCAAGCGAACAACTCATTAATCTATCGCTATATATATCTATATAGCAATAGATTAATATACATACATATATATGTGTGTGTGTGTGTGTGTGTGTGTGTGTGTGTGTGTGTGTGTGTATGTGTGTGTGTGTGTGTCAAAGGCTAAATTTAGACCAAACAAAATGAGACTGTATATATAATGCGTCTGAAAGAGAATATTCTTTTATGAATACCTTCTGTAGATCGAAATGATTGATTCGAATCAGTGTTAGACAAATAAAAATTAACGACAACTGTACACATAAAGAGTGTAATATTCCAACAGGTTGGCGTCAAACCTGTTATCCTGGTGACAACGCTAAACTTGTTCCAGTTTGTAACTGTTTTCACCAGTGATGACACTTTTATTATTTATTCAAGGCAGCTCGTTTTTGCCGAGGAAAAGGTTTTGAAAGTTCTGTGAGAATGGAAGGATGAAGTCGTCTAAAATATAGCAGAAGACGATGGAATAAAATGATAAATATGCTGTTGAAAAAAGTTCATGTCAAAAATAAAAGTATAAATTATCGTGTGTTTTTCTTAATAAACTGAATGCTGTTTTGGGTCAGTCAATAAATGAACACTCAAAGGCAAATTAATTTCAACCTGAATAGATATCGACATATTTACGAGATTTTTGTTTAATCTACTATACAGTTGAAAATGTGAATGCTCTGTATTCATTGTCCGGAAAATGCACTTGAAATTTTAATGTCAGAAACAATAGATTCTTAAATTACAATCTTCTGATTTCGACTTGTTTTTCCCCATTTTGTATAATTTAATTTCCAGTTAGTGTATTTAAAAGAAAAAATATTCAGGAAGCTAAATGGATTGTTATTTAAACATTTACTTTTTTACGTTTTCAGTTACATAAAAAAAAATATTAACGAATATTTGTCACTTATCACGCCACAATTATAAATGCCTGTCTAGTGTTACCAACTAATAACAACTTGTATAAGTATGTTTTGTTTTATATATAACAGAATGGTTAGATCCCTGCCAAATTACCATCACAGCTGGAAATTTACTAATGAGTTACACTCGTGTGCCAAAAGTTACGTGCTAGCAGTATGTAATAGTAATGATTAGTGGCGCCACCGTAACGTAACGTCATAGAAATGCTCAAATCTATATAATTTTTGGTTCTAATATTTGATAAGTCAGGTTAAACACTAGTTAGGCTACTCGCGATGATACCTGAATTATCACACATCGAACGGGACATGATAGAGGGTGCCAGACATTTCTTCCATTTCTGAAATTGTATTTAACTGATATGATAAGAGAAATTATCACCTACTGTGGACAGTGCAATGGTCAACCACAGGCCCTTAATGTTCCTGTTTGACTAGAATTTTCTTCAGTAACAAACAAGATTCCCTGGTTTAAACCTTATTCAATGCATGAGTAGCAAAACAAACATATATCCATTATTTAATTTCTATAGTATATGAAAACAAAAGACATAACACCAAGACACCAGATACAGCATCTCACCTGAGTTCATGAAGTCACTAACTGAACTCTTTAAAACTGATAAAGTATGCGTGACCCAATTAATTAACGTTCCAGTATTTTCGATCTGATGGTAGAGTTTGGATGCGGCATAGATCCATGGATCTCAGCTGCTAACCAGTCACCTTGAAGGCTGGTCGTGTTTCCATAATGGAGTGTACTTAGCATAGTTCGTGTTCTCTGATTAAGTCATTGTCTGGTGGCTACAATTTGACTGATTCCTAACCATTTGCACGCATTCATTAACTCCATCTACCCTAAAAACGATGAATCATTTCAGCCGTGTCATCGAACACAATTGAAGAGCATTTTGCATTTTGGCCATGATATGTGTGTACGTAACTTGCACACAAGATCCTGCACCTACAATATCAGGGAGACGTGAACACATATTAAGATGACATGGCTCAACATCTCGCCAAAGATTTCCAGACCAGTTGGGAAATACGTGCCACGAAGTATTGCTACGCTTCACTGGGTCCTTACACAATACTAGACACCTATCGCATGGCTTCTAATACGTCAATATACTAACATGGAGTAGTGCCGACCGACAGACAAAATGACATTTTTTGGAAAGACTCCTTGATTGAACAGATAACTTTTCGGATATCCTTTAATAAAACCTACAGAAATGTATCACCATTGATACAGCAGTAACATCTGTACAAGAGCGCAAAACCTATATTAACAGTGAAAAAGTTACAAGAAAATAATACCTGACATAAATTATTGTCAATGAGAGCAAGCATCGTTTACGCCTGTTAAAAGCTCATGTTTGAACTTGCCTTTTTTTATACTCTCTCTCTCTCTCTCTCTCTCTCTCTCTCTCTCTCTCTCTCTCTCTCTCTCTCTCTCTATTTCGCTTGTCAGCCGAAGCGTAAATAAACCTCCTAGTTGCTGACAAGTCATGTTATTATCTGGAGCATTTGAAACTTTCGTCTACCAAATAATTTCAGATAATTTTTATTTTTTATCTTTTGGGATCTTCCAGTGGATAAACTATATATATATATATATATATATAGCCGCGTTAATATGTATCATCCAAGCTAATAATCGAAAATTCTTTATAACATATATATATTTAGGTAGCCATCACTCTTTTATGCAGGTTTCATTAAAAATAACAAGTAAAGTATTATGGTTAAGTATTTTATGTAATTTTTCATGTCATCTGATGAATTTTTTTTTTTTTTTGAGTACATAAATTTTATAAAATTGTCCAAATGTTTTGTTTATTTGAGCGTTATCGACTATACTTTAAGGCATTTTTGGATGTGAATGTTATTTTACGTGTGACAGAATGTACGTGGTGTTATGTATGTTGTAGGGCAGTGTGGATGTGTTAAGTACCTAACACGATAAGTATGTTGTTAGTATATTCATAGTTAATATTATTGAGTGTTGGGGGTTTTTTTTATCAATAAGGCCTCCATTATTTTATGTTTTTTTCGCATGTGGATGATGCTATGATATATGTATTGTCAATAAGTATCTGCGGGTAGGGTTTGGGAGGTTTCAGTGTATGTTTAAATGAGGTCGAATAGAACTCCGTTTAGAGAGATACAGAATGAATCTTCGAGTCAGATCCCTATATAATTAGTTTCGAAATTAGGTGAATCAAGAACACAATTCTTCAAGGGACATGTAAGCGACTACAACATTAGATTTTTTTCTTTCAGACTTGATCAATAACAAACGTAAACACACCGATAATAACAATAACATTAATACTTTCTACAAAACCAAATGCGTAGCAATTATAAGCAGGACGAATCTTCACTTCGAAACATCATACGAAAATATGCAACTTCAAAAAACAAAAAAAATAAATTAATCATCTATTATACAAAATTTCAAACGGCTAACCTCATCATCAAAAAGAACAGTTCATCCGCAAGATCCAAACTACAACGAACCAAAATTATTTACAAATTCACATGTCCCTTAAAGAAAAATCATAAGGTCACATAAAAAATACATCATTTTTTTAACAAAACTTATATATATATATATATATATATATATATATATATATATATATATATATAAGTTTTGTTAAAAAAATGATGTATTTAATACATATATACAGGGTACGAGAGGTAATTGTCGCCATTTTATGTTTCTAATTTCGCTCATCCTAATTGTTTGTTTTTATATTGTTGACTGCACATCATAGTAGGGTTAGCTGGGCACGTCTGTGATAAAAAAAAAAAAGCACCATGGTGTAGTTCACTTTGCCAGAAAATTGAAAATGGCATGATGTACTGCTTGGCATTAACAAACAGCTCCAAACCAACATTTCCCAGTGTTTCGGTGTCAATGCAGAAGATTCGGAAAGAAGTAGATAGGTCTAATGTTGATAACGAAGGTTACGGCAGCTCGAAACCTAACTCTAATCGTTCTAATAAGAAAAGAACTCCAGAATTTTTGTGACGATGGCCTCAGACTCAACACGGAAGCCTACATCAAATGCCTTGAGGAGGTAATGCTGCCCTGGGTCAAAAGGATGACTACTGAAAGACCCTATGTCTGGCAACAGGACTTTTCACCATGCCACAGAAGCACAAGAAGTCAGTCATGGCTGTCAGACTATTTCTGCGATCACATTAGCCCTTGCCCCTTACATCTGGCCATATATCTGTTCAGACTGTAACCTCCTTGATTATGATGTGTGAAGTGCAGTGAAGCGAGAGATTAACAAAACTCATTATAATACTAAGCATAAACTAAAAGCAGCACTCCTCAAACTTAAACAAGGCGACCATCTAGAAAAGATGCAGGAGATTCTGAAGCTGTCTGGAGCTAGTGGTTGAAGCACTAGAAATTTTAGTGGAATAAATTTAGTATTTCAAGATATTCTTGTGTAATTTTGATAAATATATCTGTTTAATGTGAGATTTAGGTTTTATTTCTATTTTTGCGTAATTTAGGCGAGAATTTATCCATTGCACTCAGTATGGGGAAAATTTGTATGTATGTATTTTTTTTCTTAGCTATATTAATTTAAAGATATTTTTGTACATTTCTTACAAACCTTTTAAAATTCCAATCCCTTTTATTTTAAAAGATTTTTCACTGAAACATTTTCCAGTATTTTTCATCCTTTTTAAAATTACATTCCAAACGCTTGTAATAATTTTCCAAATTTAATAATGAAGAGCTAGCATACAAAAAATTGAGTGGTATGTCAAAAGCCACACAAAAAGATGTTCAATACGCACACACACACACACACACACACACACAAATACACACACACAAAAAACGTTATATATATACATGTATGTATGTATGTATGCATGTATGTATGTATGAAAACATATCAATGAGGGAGGTTACAGGAAAAAGTCGCCGAAAATAGAATTCAAAAGAGGTAAACTATAAACGTAGTAGAAAACAGACCACGCAAAGCTTTACGTTTTTATCCACAGAAAAATACGATAATTTGCCTGCTCTTCTACACAAATCTACGCCAAATTCTTTTGCCAAACAAAAAACAAAAATCAAGCGCTGTTAAAGATCAAAATAATAATAATAATAATAATCAAGTCTCCAAATCGACTGATCACCTGACAAGCTTCTTCTATATGTCTCTGTTGTGTACCAATGTCTGTGTTTCTGCAAATGATCTTCCAATTCCATTTTTCTCTGTATATCTCTTTCGTTATACCGTGTAAAATGGCAGTGGAAATGTTGTTGGCTTTTTTAACTTGTCCATACCACTTCTACTTTATTCTTGGCAGTGTATATGAGGTATTCAAATGGGTCTTTTTATTGTCTGGTGTCTCACACTACGTCAGTTATGAGGTGCTTTAACGTATGGAGTGACTGAGCGTAGTATCTCATTTATAATGCTTGAATTCATTACCGAGATTCTGCTGTTAATAGAAAAAGTTCACAAGAATTTATAATGCGCTCCATGTAGACGTTAAAGAGTGTAGTGAACGGGAGACATCCTTGGAGTGCAACGATTGATATGTGGAATCCTTTTCCTTTTTTTACTGCTTATCTTATTATACAGATGCCGGATAGTATAGACCAACTTCCTCCATATGTTATATTTGTTCATTGCTGCCCACAACACCACGTGTCGCATTCTGTCAAATCTATGACCACGTGGTATGTGTTTCACTGGTTTTGCGAGTAGTTTTCGCATAGAACTATTTAGAACTATTTAGGATGATTTTCAATATCACTATTTTCATTCTTAATTAGACTGTTAGTCTTGTAGTTTTGTCATTGTTTATTTGATAATCAATGACTGGGTACATTTTTGTCTACGTGCTTGATTGCAAAATCTCATTACAGATTTTTGTTAGTATGTCTATCATTGATGAGTTTAACTGGGACGTCTTATCTTTCTTCAACGATTTTACTACTGTAGTTCTCTGTCTATCTCCCCATAACGTTAGATTCTCTAAGGTAGTTTCCCTTTTATTTTTGGAATTCTCTTTAATTTTAGATTATTTCTTTCGTAATCTAGAATGTTTGTTTCTGTTATTCTTTAGATTTTCTTCAATCACTGACTTTTGTTGCATGATTCATTGCTCTATCATTTTCTTTATTCTTACCTTGATTTTCTTGTTGACTTATCTATACTCTCTTGTTTCTGTGCTATATCTAATATTCTCCGTACGTCAAACAATTCTAATATTTTTCGGCAACCTATGGTTTCTTCTAGTATGCCAATGATGATGTTAATCGCTTCAATCATGACCGAGATTAAGTTGGTGGTAAACATCTCAGTGCCCTCCCCCCGAGTGAGTAAGGGTATAAATTTACCACCGATGGTTGTCTGAAAGTTCTCGCAGATAGTGTGATCCTACAGACGGTTAACGTTGACTCTGACCCTGATGTTCTTGAGCCTAAGAAGCTTTTTCAACCTCACTTGAAAGTTCCTGATGCCAAGATCACGGTTACTCTTTATACTTCACTGGGGAATTTCTTCACTCTTGCCCAATTAAAAACGGTTCTGGACGAGAATTTAGTCAATCTGGTTACGATGAGTTTTGTTTGATTCATGCCACGTCCAACATCGGAATATTTTATGCTCTTTAAGGGCGTTAGCCAATACTAGACTGTTATCGCTGACAAATTCTAGTAGGTATCTCATTACAAGATGAACCACAATGCTCTCTCAAGCTTTCCTTAAGCTTGGCTAACTTTAATGCTTCAATCTCCATGAATAATTAAAATGTTTTACTTGTTTACTTGGTTGATAACACCCTAGAGTTTTTTCTAGAATAACAGGTAAACTTCTCAATTTCTTCATGATCTCTAGTTGAAGCGTTAACTTAGTTTATGTTGATATTAAAAGGAGATGCTTTATACGTATGATGGTGAATTTGCTGGAACTGTACCCTGGTATAACACGATCTCAAGGCGTAGCTTAACCAGTTCTTTCTGACCCTTAATCAGTCCGTTCACGTTGTGTGGTTTAATCTCGGGCCGACCAAAATAGGACTGTCCGTTATCACCTGGCTAGGTTAGCCCTGACACGCAAGGGGTTGGGTATATCCTTGAGTCCGGATTTACGCAATCTGCGGTAGCTGAGTTGTGGAACGGAATAATCAGTAGAACACTGCAACGCCACGGGTGTAGTTTTATATATATATTTATATATCGATTATATACACAATTATAGGCAAGTCAAAGATGGTGACACTCAATAGTTGGCTGGTATTTCAATAATACATTCAATAACAATTTTCTCAGAGACGGGGTTTGCTCATTCAAATCACGAGCCCCAAATCCGCTAATTTCGTTTTCTACCTAGGTTTCATTAAAAAGGTACAAAACCGGAATAGTAAAGGGTAGTTACAGGGGGTTCAATTTTCCCTTCCTGTATAATTCTTACCAGCTCGTACTGAAAACAATATCAGTTATACATTTCGACTGAAACTCCGGGCCCTTCACTAATGATGAGGAGAGAAATTAGTATCTCTTATCGCTTGCCTGTCCGTTCCAAAAGCTCGGTAGCCCAAGACTGGAAGTTCTCACAGTGCCATTTTGACCTAGGGTCAACATTTGTCAAAATAGAATGACAATAATATGGCCAGGATTCTTTAACGCATGTTTAACCAATTCAGTTACTTTTCCTGACAAAAATAATTGTATCTTCCAATTCGAGAGAAATGTATTCTGATCTTTAAAATTTATAAAAAATTAATACCAGCCATCTGGAAATGGGGTTACAAGTATAGATCGTTTGATGATAAAAATGAACGCGTTAGTATCAAATATTTACTATTGTTATTATAGTGGACACTTCATACGTTTACTCTTGTTATTTATAGTGGACACTTCATATTTTTATTTTTTAAAGCGTTTGTATTACATCTACCAGCCTAATATTTGAAGTAATAAAAATGTCTGATTAAAAATAAATCTATTAATTCTCTAGAAATTCTTTTCTTTGCGTTTCGGATACGAAACTGAGTAGATATGGGCTCTCGAAAAAAAATAATATGCCTAAAGATGTACTTTCCATAAAAAGGAAAAATAGAGCACTGACGTTCATCTTGGCTGAACTGTAAAACCCTCCGGATCAAAAGGTGGTTTCCCTTAAACAAATTCAATCCATATCAGAGAACACATTATTAAAATATTTCGAATGTGCATGTCGATAAGATGTAAAATACACTGTGTAATAAATAAAAATGGGGCGTCTATTTCAAATACGAGGTGTCCTTTGTAATGAAAAGATAAATCCATACTTTAAAGATAGGACACACACACATATGTGCGTGTGTCCTGTTTTTATACACACACACACACACACACACACACAGTTACAACAGACCCATTTTTATTTTAGCAAGCCAGGATAAAATCCTAGGTTCACCTCATATGTGTGTGTGTGTGTGTGTGTGTGTGTGTGTGTGTGTGTGTGTGTGTGTGTGTGTGTGATTCATGTAAATTTATATTTATTTGTTCTACATATTCAAATGCAGCACAAATAACAGCACTTCATAGCAAAGCAGGAGTGTCAGTTTAGAAAAACTGCTCCACAATTTTACAAGTGTAGTAGATTCTAACAGCACTTGGTACCCACTTACAATGGCTTCGTCTCAGATCAAACTCAGCTTAGTTAATACTTATTAATATTAAAATTTACCACAAATAAAAATGACACTACCTTAGTGCAAAGCAATGCTTCTTTCATGTTGAAAAAGATTAAGTAAAAAGCTTCCTAAACGACTATTTGAAATCAATATTCAGCTTAGCTTAGCAACGCCAAATGGTGGAAATGTAGATTAAGAAGATTGTACAGTGTCATTCATCTAAGCAGAGAGAAAGTGAAAAAGTCGAAAGTCGCCATTCACATAATAACTTAATTGACCTCAACCTTTCTGGGCATCGAGACAGAGCAATACGTCATCTTCCTCACCTCATATTTCTCGCCTGATTTTTCTTAGTTTAATTAACATTAAATACATGTTGTGGAAACTGTATATCATAAACCAGTGAAAAAAATACTAATTATTGGTCGTGCCTGTAATGAATTGCAACAATGTTTTCGGCTGCAAATATTTTTATAGCTTCCCTTTTCAATCTTGTCAATAATAATTTCTTCTTTGTCTCTGAAAAATAGCACATATGTCCTGGATGAGAACTTTCCCAGGAACTAAATCGCGTACAGACATTTTTATCAACTCTACCTCTTAGGCAGTATGCTTCAAGTGTAAAATAAATCGATCGACCGATAAAGACTGAATTACATTCTGTTCGCATTCGCTTCACGATAAAACGAATGATTAAACTCGGAATTAAATAACTTCACTAGGTTCCGTAAATAGAAAAAAGAACCATGGGCATAGTTAATCGCGCTTATTCTGATGAATGACTGATGTGAATAATAATTTTTCAGTTTTTTGGATCACTCAAAACTGTTTATCAAAAAGAGTGCATTAAATGGTTTTAACACCCACCGTAATCTGCTGTAGGAGTAATCATTGGTTGGCTAATTTTGGGAAATACTGTTTCAACGTCTACCTTTCTTTATTTTCAATCACATATTGAAAATGATAATTGTTTGAAAATTTTCTCTCAATATTGAAATTGAAAAAATTGTCTTCTATTCAAGGCAGGTGGTGTGCACATGCGCAGAGAGAAAAAGGGGAAACGAGGCAAAAATAGCATTTTTCTCATTTTTTAATTCAGTAACATTAAAGCGCGCATGCGTGTGTGTATGATGACATCTCATCATAATCATACAATTATGATCTTATACAAATTCGAATTTCTCAATTGAGATTGAAACATCTGTTTATCAATGCATTTTAGATAAGCATTATTCGTTTTATGAATCTGATAATTAAATTACGTCATTGTTATTATTATATCTTTTATCGTTAATATCGTGGTTTTAATTGTTTGTTCTTGTGTCGATTATATATAAATCATGTGAAAAGCCTAAA
Organism: Ascarosepion bandense; assembly: GCA_037127315.1. Classification (NCBI taxonomy): domain Eukaryota; kingdom Metazoa; phylum Mollusca; class Cephalopoda; order Sepiida; family Sepiidae; genus Ascarosepion; species Ascarosepion bandense. The sequence goes on from JBBBDQ010002016.1 coordinate 629,889, forward strand.
AATATTAACTGGTTTTATAAATGAGAACAGTTTAGCTGTTTTAGATTTTAAAAGAAATTCTGACAAAAGTTTGGGCACTTACCCAAACTCGTCTATTCACTAGTTGTGTCAGTATATTGTATCCATGAAATCAGATTGATAATGACTTTATCAATAACAATGCTATTCGAAACTTACATCGTCTATGGAGTAGAAATACCGAAAGCATACATTTCATGCTAGACAGAAAACTTCTATAATTATGATTCGAGGGAGTTGGTTAACAAGGATAAACTTTTATATCTAAATTAAATGCGAATGAGCTTGATTGAACATTATAGGTAACAATTTTTCAAAGCAACCAGTGATATATTTACTAGTTTAATGAGTTTTTCACAATTGTATATTCGCTTGAATGTGGTGTCATTTTAATTGCCAACTACTATTTAAATAAACTTGTGTATATTTGATGTTTCATTTAAAAAATGATAATTTTTTTAACATTTCTTAATGAAAATAAGATTGAGCAAACCAGAATAAAATCCTTAGGAATTGATTACTAATGAGCGAACTTTCAAGCGTTGTCTTTTAACTGACAAAATATGGCGTTTATATGAATAATAGTAATTCAGACAGTCCTCTTCTCTTACAGACGAGCATTAAATTCAAATCAACATTGATGAAAAACATATTTAAAGGACACAGGATAATCAGTAGAAAGTTCCAAGGTTGTTTCATTTACATAGAGAGTAGTATTCGGAGAAAAAAGAGGCTATGCAAACTATTTTCTGATACTAGCATAAGTTTCATGTATAAAACTATCCAAATAAATGCATCAACATATTAACACAGTGATGCCTTGAGATACGAGTTTAATTCGTTGCAAGACCTAATTCGTAACTCAAAAGCCTCATATTTCAAATCAAATTTTATGATTGAAATTAATGATAACATTTCCTATCCACTCTAGGCCCCTGAAATCAACCTTGTTTTCCTAAAACTCCCCCTATTTTTGTATTTGTTGGTTTCTTACAAGCAAAAACGTGTGAATAAGTAAGAAGTTTAGTTTACAAACAATAAAATAAAAGAGAAAAATAAATTTTAAAGAAACAAACTATACTAGACCATGAAGTTCAGATGTGTGATAGGCCAACTAGCGGAGAAGAGAGAGGGGGCAAGAACAGCTAGACTAGCAACCGCTAACCTCACCTAGCAACAATTCTAATCTAAGATACCGAAGATTAAATTTTTCACTTAATTTTTAATTTAGCAAAACATTCATATTTTATCCATTAATGTAACTATTTTTTTTAATTCTATAATGTTTAATTTGCATTTTATCTGCGCCAACTCGCGGGTACTTAAGTAAGCCAAAATTCAGCTCGTATATCAAGGCAAAAAACCGACTGAAATCTGCTTCATATCGCAAATAATCGTATGTCGATGTGCTCATATCTCAAGGCTTTACTGTACAAAAAATATCATATCTGTACCGAGTATCAATATTTCTCAACATGTTAATTAGTGTCTCAATTGCATTGTCTTTCATTTGTGCACACCATTACAAAATTTAAATTTATCTCTTTTGCAAAAACGTTTTAAAACTTTCCGATACGAAAAATGTGAAAGACAAGCATTTATTTCTTTTCTACGTCTGAGTATTTTAATTAGATCTTCTGAAATTTAAATGCGTCCAACCATTTTCCAGTAAGATTGAGTTTAATAAAAGCCTCAGGTTAAAAGTGCACAGCTCGATAAATTGATTGCTCTTTATCACCTAATAACTTGATAACTATTACAGAATACATGAGTGCATACGCTTCCTGTCTCTGTCTCCTTGGCAACCTAAACTAATACCAACGGCAATTAACACTGCCTTGTAAGAAGGCAGATTTCACCTTGTTTTCCTTTATCTGGGTTTGTGACTAAAAATGTCCGCAAAACAATAATATGAACTCACTCAACTACTTCAGTTAAGGTATTCATTATAAATAAAATATTAAGGGAAAACTATAAAAAAATACAATTTTAATCACATTCTAATCTTTAGAGACTTCCCCGCCATTAAGTTAAACTAAAAGGCCGATTTCATTGATTCTCGTTCATTTTATTCCATTCACCTTCTTTTAGCCAAGCATGTCAGATCTTGAAATTGGTATTTGATTAATGATGTACTGGACAAAAATGCCCCGGGAGGAAATAACCAAACGGCTGGTTCAAATATGTGGAATAGCCGTGGCACTGTTCCAACTTAACAATTTTTAGGATCTTCAAATCACTGACAAACTAAAGATACCTATGAATGAGAGGCTCTCACAGTATAAAGTTTCTAAGGTAGGCAGAATGAGTACGAATTGACGAGCATGGTTTACTAGTATATTTTCAAGCCTCGTAAGTAATTATTTTGGTGGGACTGGGACAACTAAGGGAAACGAACTTTATTTACTCCATATTTTTTCTGAGCGCAACCTTTCAATCGTCTGATTTTAATTTTTGAACATATTTAGCCATATCATTATTTTACTTGCAACTGATTTGCTTCCCTGACAAAACGAAGAGCAATTATTAATGGTTATTGTGTTTGAGCAGAGAATTTGCAGATGGAAATCTGGTCTATTAACGTTTTTTTTCCTTCTATTAAACCGTGAGACATAGCAACATCATAGAGATTTACGTATCCGAGTATTTTCAAATACCTTACAGCACTCATGTGGAGTGTGATGCCCCGTATTATTTGGAGTAGTTTTAAAACACAAGGCATTGGAATCAGTTACATAAAGATTTACTGAAGGCACGCAAGAAAGGAAGAATTTATGCAAGTATTGTAAAATAGTTTTGACTTAGCAACACACCAAGAATTCGTTGAACATTGAAGTATGAGTATCAGAAAAAAAAAGGAAACGTACGTAAAAGGAAGAGTTTGATCCCAAAACGAAATATATATAAAGTTCAGTACGTAGCGAAATCGCCAGAAAAAGGATGGGAAGGATGAATACTAAGAAATAAAATATATTTAAGAAAATTAAAAAAATTCGCAAAAGGAAGAATGTTGTGAAATAAATAAGGCATCTCCGGTAACACAAGTTAACCTGGGAAGACGCCTTAAATAAAGAACATAAAGAGAGTTTATCATCAGTTTTCCGAGATAGATCGCAATTGTCAAGCTCTCTGTCTTCAGACAGAATATGACACATCGGAGCTTTGTCTACCTGGCAGAAAAATATAGACAATGCAAAGTGAGCATTTTGCTAGGTACATTTTGACCCTTGATCCGAGTGTACGCGCTCATGTTCCTCATGTTAAACCCGAATTTATGTCACATCCCGTCTCAGTGAGGAGAATTTGTGTAAATATCCAGGTTTCCGAGAGGCCTCGCGATTGTTAAGCTCTCTAATATTTCCTAAGTCGTTCCTAGTCAACAGTTAGCAATAATGTATTCATATGATCAGCGTCGATTTAGCTGGCGTTTGTCTGTTCACGGTCATACGCATCTCTTCTACATTGTGTCTTTGATCTCAGAGAGTGAGAAAATTGCTGTTTAAGCAAACTGGAAGTAAAGACTGGTCCGACAGCTGGAAGTTACACAAAAAAGAGTCTGCAGCTTGAGTTAGCGGTGACTTAATTTTCTAATTCTGGTTACGGGTACTGCACAGGCCTTGGCAAGAGGTCACTTTATCTCGATTCTTCTCTGATCTCGTCTCTCAAGATCTCCTATTTCAATTTTCTGACTTCTGGTCTCGGGACGAGTACAAGCTCTGTCTTTTGTTTTCTCGATCTTCTATTTCTCGTATTTTCTCAATCTCTTGTCTACTGTCAAAAAATCTCTAACTTACATGAATTCCTGCGTCTGGCGGGGGTAAGAGTGACCAGTGTTTGGGTCTGGCTGTATTCTACCCTTATCATTACCCCCCTCCTAAAATTCCAAATGGTTTTCCAAATTTAGGGTCAACCAGTCCCATTTTGAGAGTAGTCAGAAGAATCAAGTCGCACTTTTTTAACCCCGACTTCCTTTATGTCCCATTTCACACTACCGTTCACACGGGTGATGCTAAAATCTCTCCCTTCCTTCCCTTTTTTCTCTCATTTTCTCAGAAGCTAACCTCAGCCCGCTTTTAGGGCTGCTGTGGCGAATCCAACTTCAAGAAAAAATGGGTTTTTCCGTCATTAGACTTTCTTTGTCAGCTTTGTCCAATGCTGTGATTTCTCCATCGACCCGACAACTCAAAAACTGGGAAATAAAGGAAAAGAAAAATATTTCCACTTTACTTAAAACCAAAACTCAAAAAACATTTTCTGTCTATGAATTTTTACTATTAACAGACCACACAACCTGTTTATCCATAGTCACTTCAAAAAAGCAATGAAATTTTCCTTATCACTTGCGTCCAATGGGATCTGGTTTAATGTTTAGATATAAAGCTTCTCTGGATGCATGCCACAGCGATTATAAGCAACTAAATTGTCAGATTGGTTTCTATCTCCGTAGGGGGTACTTCTCTTCTGGGTGGCTGGTTCAAAATAGATGTCTCTTTCCTTGACTATTTTTTCAGAGAAGTCATAATGTTATTCCGACAACATATGTCTTCTTCTATTTGACATCTTTTAGGATACATTTAATGATTTCTTTCTTGAAGAAATGTGGAGGAACAGTAGAGTTTTGGGAATCATTTTAAAACTGATTTTTATCGCATTTGGGTTTTTTTAATTTTTTTTCTCGGCTTTTCAATCTATCTTCCTACGAATGGCAATAATTATCATCCAGTTAGTAAATACTTTTTCCTTCCGTTTTTATTATTATTATTATTATTATTATTATTATTATTATTATTATTATTATCAATCTCCGGTTATCTAAGGTGTCATACTCTGTCTTAGGGCAGAGTACGACTCAGTCGGGCTTCTGTCTAAAAGTCCCCGATCCTGCAGTTACAGGAGCTGGGTAAATTGTGAGCCTTGACCCAAATGTACGCACGACCTTGTGTCACATCTCATCTCAGTGGGAAGCCTTTGGGAAAAGATATCCGAGAGAGTTCTGATAGGGTTCTGATAGAGTGTTCGTTATAGTACTGTTGAAGTCAGTCGAGGCATAATATTATAACCGTTAGTAGTGAGTTATAACAGTTTTAAAATTCAATGCTTGGTTTCTTTAAATTTATTCAGTCGTAATGTGGTCAAATGACAAAATGCTTTACTGATAATCTTATGCCCTAACACGTAAGCTCGGAATGCTTAAACCTAGAAATTTTCTGATAGGTTTGATGTGCAAAGTTTAGACGAAACTCTTAGAACCTTGAACTTGTAATGATCGGATGAAGGAAAATGTCAATCAGGTTGTGAAAGCCTTGTGACAAGGCTAATCATCAAGTACAAAGTCGACTGAGCGCATTAAATAATGATGCATTGCTATCTTAGAAATGAAAGCTTCGGTGAAACGTTAACAATTACGTCATACATTGAACACTGAGGATTGCACATTGCTAAGAAACGTTAAGGTTTAAGAGTATTGAAATGAACTTAATGAATATTCATTATATTAGCCGGATGTGCAAAAGACCATGATATTACATGCAAATCTCATTCCACGAATTCATATATATTTGCTGGTTATCATTCAACGTAATCCTCTTAACTGTCCTTATTTTTAAATTATATGGAAAATTTTATAAATATTGACTAAAAAACAAATCGAATGAATAAATTCTGTCACGTAAAAAACTGAGGAAAAAACAATTTTTAAGTTCGAATAAATTAAGGATTCAAAAAAAAAGAAAATCTTTCTATTGAATAATCGTCTTCGCATTTTCTGAATTGTAACTTGTAAAATACTTTTAGTAATTTTACGACAAGTCAAATTTCATGGAAACAAAATAAGGTAACAATTTCCAAACTTGGTACTGATAATAACGGAAAATATTTTATGAACTAACAATAAACCGAAAAACGATCTGCACAGGTTTTGATTCTGTAATATTTTTCTGTCAATTTCTTTGGTTTAAAAAATAAGAAAGAAATAATTGATTGATGGGTGACTGTGCTGACCTATTAGAAGGTCAGATTGTGACATACATGATCGCCAGAGATTGATCAAACTAAAAAGAAAAGGAAAAGAGAGAAAATGAAAGAATCTACTAATTGAATGATAACTGTAGAAATTACAACGAAATGGATTGAAAAGTTTGTTAGAAAAGTGAAAACGAAATGCGTTGAGGAAACATGTTTTCAAATAATTTCACTGACAATCAAACCCGGAATTAACTCGACAGAATTCAGTAATATTGAGTAAAACCAAGACCACCGCCACTCCTCACTTCCCGCCGATAACGTAATTAAACGTAAACTTGAAGGTGTCAAGTAGAAGTAAAGATATGCTGTTGATAAAGAAAACTTAGTGGTTACCAGAATAAGATTTATTATTTCTCTGGACAAAAGGGACCAGGGAAAAGATATATGTTTTGAATCAGTCATCCAAAAGAGAAGTACATCCTACGGAGAGAAGAACCATTCTGAAACATTCGTTTCTAATAATTCGGGTTTCTTTTAATTTAAATGATAAAGAAATTTTAATTACTATTTTGATGTGACCATGAATAAACACGCTGTGTAGTCTATATTAATCGTAAAATGCATAGACAGGGGACAAAAAGATAAACTTTTTAAGTTGAAATAATTTTCTTTCTTTTGTTTTGAGGGGTCCGGCCAAGAGAAATCACAGCATGAGACAAGCTGATGTCTGAAAATCCTTTTTTTTCCTTTTATTTGATTTTTTTTAGTTTGGATAATTACAAGGCTCAAGCTGAAGTTAGCTGCTGAAAATATATAGTAGTATGAGATGAGACGTGAAGGGGGTGTGAGTAAAAATGGGCGTCTTGACTCTTCTGACCACTCTCAAAAAGGGGCTAGACAATCACAAATTTCCAAGACCACTTGATTAAACTTATTTTGAGAACATGGAATTTTAGAAAAAGTGTAGAATTCAACCAAACACAATCCTTGGTCAACCCTACATCTACCAGACAGTGGACTGCATATAAACTGGAGATTTTAGAACATAGAAGAGTGAAGAGATCTGGAGACACGAGGAGAGTCTCTACACTACTGCAATCGGGATCCACATCGTTCCTCGAGATCTCCTGACCAAGACTTTGTACCGGCCCAGAAGATAGAAAAATATAGGAGAGATCAGAAGAGAAGACCAAAAGATCACAAAAGACCAGAATACGTTAGAAGAGAAAAAAGTAGAAATTGAGAAAATTAAAAGACTCGATCGGGAGAAGACGAGAGAAACCTCATGACCAAGATGTTGTGCTGGTCATGAAAACCAGAACATATAAATTTATGTTACTACCAAAACGAGCTGCAGATTCAGAAAGCGATTCGAGCGTCATTTGATTTTAAGTGGGAAGGATTTAAACCGCTGTATACAACAAAGTATTTATGAACCAAATCGTTGTTACATTTTCAACCCGAGTTAATTTTTTATTCGAAAGAATCTTATCTGTGTTTGTGTAACTTCGAGCTGTCGGACAAGTCCCCGCTTCAAGTTTGTTTAATCAGCGATATTTTCACCATCTGAGATCAAAAACTCATCGTGGTAGAGGTCGTGAAGAAACAAACGCCAGCTAAGTCGAGTGAAACCATGCTACCAACACGATACTAGCAGCAAATAAGCGACGCGTTAACGAGTGAGGAGCTAGATGATAACGACGGTGGCTTGAATTAACTTGTTAACCACCAACGCCGGTTAGGCTGATTTTAGCTGTTGATTAGGACTGATATAGGAGTTGCCATTGACTATGACTGATATAGGAGTTATATACTTGGTCGCTGCTGACCAGGTTCAAAAGAGCTGTGGGTTACATATTTGGTTTCCGTTGACCAGGATAGACCCAGAAAAACCATCAGAAACTTAGAGGATAGCTGCCACCAAAGAACACAGAACCAAGCTCGAACAAGTTGTGAAAATGTACGCATTATAAACTAAAATTTCTGAAAATGTTAATATATCAAAAATTCTGAAAGTGCCAACATATCAACGCACTAGGTAGACGAAAAAAAGGACTTCGCGGTCAAGTGCAAAAAATCGGAATACCATAAAAGGCTCCAGTCAGCGTCAATCAGTCAGTCAGATGGAAGCGGCGAGACGAAACAACTAAAATGTAACTTCATCTTCAAATCAACCCGGAGATAAGGTCAGGTCGCACCTTGTTTTCTTTCTCTTTTCTTCTCGTGTGCTGATTTCTTTTACTTCTTCTTCTCAACCCAAAGACTTTCTTACCAAACCAACACTTACATACGTACAAACGCTAATCCTCTTTCAACAATTACTACTACGTTCATTTTCTACAAACCTTGATACCCATAACTTTATCATTGAACACGAACTCTACCCTTAACTTCTTAATGATGTTTCCAATTGAAAATTAACTTTTACAACTTGTGTTATTCTTTCCTTTTAATAAATCTCTATTTTGAAAACGAAAAATGTATATTTTTATTCTTACACTATTCCACACATTCCAACCTGCCGACAACCAAGCTTCTGATGAAAACCTGATAATTCTGCATAAAACTTGTAAGCTGTAGAGAGTTCGGTTAAGTATAACATAAGGCCTGAACCAAGAAACATTAGCCATCTCCTTAAAGCTACAGACCCAAGTATATTATGCAAAAAATTGGAACCTGGATGCAGACAGTGCATGTATGCAGATAGATGAGTTGGAAGAAGATTACCCAAACCTGAAAAGAAAGTCCCCTGAACTAAAGTGACAAAGACAAAAAATATCCCATGAAGAATTTTAAACTAATGAAGGACATCAAATTAATATGATAGAATAAGGATATCATAGTAGAGACGGGGAAATATATGAGAAAAGGATTCCTTGTTCTGTTAACAGAAGAAAAGGTATCATAAAGAAAGATTGAATATCGAGAAGAAATACCCAAGTTAATTAGGAATAAGGATGTATCCTCTGATAATAGAGGAAGAGAGAGGGGTAGCGAAGCCCAATGTGATGAAAAACGAAAAGCATATGTTATCATAGATTACAAATGTCTTCTTTGAACTTAAAATTCGGTTCTATTTGAAAGATGATGGTCTAATTAGAGTTGATCCGAATTAAAAAAAAAAGATTGATTCGTTATGGTATATAAATAAATCTTTTATGCATTTATAAAGCATGAGGATTTTTCTTGTGTCTCTCATCGAAGCCGGCATTGTTACTGGGAAAGGAAGTAAAACAAATTTTATTGACAATATTATGTGCTTCGAAGTCTATAATAAATTTAAAGTGAGCATACATGATTAGAAAAATACCCAAAACTTAATAAAGGAATTTTTTATCGTCAATTTTTTATGTTATTGTTAAGACGAACGATATTTTGAGTATTAAATAAAAATGAAACTTTGAGCTACTTACTGTTTATTTTAGCTTAAAGGCAGAAGACCTTAAAGAATTTAAATTACTATTACTTTTTGTGAAACAGGAAAATCGGCTGTGGATCATGAAATGAGAAAACGGAGGATAAAAAATGCGATAAAGCTAACACGTTGTTTAATTTTAAAAAAAACTTCCAATTGAAAAATATTATGGATACTATTGTCTTTTTGAAAAAAAAATAAGAAACAATTATGATGAATAGTGAGTTTTAGCCGGCATTGGTTCTGTCTTTTGAAGTTTAATTAGAATAATTTAAGTCTTTTAAAATTCTGTATTAAATTGTAAAAAATGTAATTGTTAATATAAAATGGAAAGACTTGATGGAGTTCCTCCAAAAACCGGTATTTTTTTTTAATCATATCACCCCAAGCAAGGCAGTTCACTGCCACTATAGCGTATGGGGCTACATAGAGCGATTGGGTATAGGAAATGTCAGAAGGATGGTATTTATAGTAAATTTAGAAATTTCTTTTTATTTGCAAAGAGAGATGCTTTAGTGCTAGCGTGCCAACTTTAATGTATGACTGGAACAAAGCAATCATTATAATCAGTCATTTAATTGCCATACGTGATACATGTTTGGGCGATTATGTCTCTTTCCCGCAGTAGGTTGCCATTATTTTCTGCGGTAGACCAGTTGCCAACCAAGGCTATAGAACCCAATCTGTCTTACATAGCTGGAGAGAGAAGAGATGGATTAATATCTTTTCCAAGGGGAAACGAGTTAAACGAATTAGACTGGAATTCGAACTCGGTTCCCTGATTTCTCATTCCGAGCCGATATCCATTACACCACAAAGCACATCCAAAAATACTAATGCATAGTTAAAATAAAACTAAAAAAATAATGCTTAGTTATTTGGAATTTTGTGGAAGTAGACTGTGTCTTTTCTGTCGATTGATTGTTGGATAAATTTGAACTTTAATGTCACTGTGGTAAAGTCGGTTTGAAATAGTCGGGGAACCCTCGTTGCAGGGTGACATTGTAATTTGGGTCGCCAATTTGGTCGCTTCTCATAGTGTATCGAGATGATGTAATGATCGCCTGTAAAGATGTAAGCTGTTCTGAGACACGATAAAAAATGGTAGTGAACGATTACCAAGAGATGCGTCCAGTGGGACGTGAAAATATTGGTTTTGATTGATGTGAAAAATTAATGATAACAAATTACTTAAAGTGCCAAGTAGTATTTACGTATGGTGTCTCATGCGAAAGAATTGGTAATTAGGGAAGATTACAGGAAAATATATCATGACTTAAAATGTAAGGTATATTTTGATAATAGTGGCTTATTACTACTGAAGGGGGTTATCTGGCTCTTATGAATTAGCCACGGGATGAAGTGAAGGAGAGACACGAAAACGATTTACAGTGCATATTGAAAGGAGGAAAATTGTTCGAGATCATATCGATAGTTAAAGATGCTAATAGAAACAAATAGTAGTACAAGTGAGAACATAGAGTGAGGGGGCAGTGAATAACTTTTATTGTGCTCACATGGAAAAAGAATAAGAAAAAAACTAGGGAATGAGATTTTAATGCAACAAATGTAATTGAGAGGAAACGTTAGAGCGTAAAGATTCTAAGAAGAGATTATAGTGACAGGTACACATTAGTGAAAATGGCTCGTGCTAATGATTTAAAAACTAGCTGATGTAGATGGTAGGGTAAGTTCTGAACCTGAAAGAATAAAAGAAAGAAAATGAGAAAAGTCACTCTCGTAAAGCCAGAGGAATGGAATCAGAAAGTGAATCTGAAAATGAAGAAAGATGAATTATGAGTAACCCGTTAGTCACTAAAAGATCTGAAGGGACAGGGTGAGGAGCCAGAGGGATGAAACGTGAAAAACGGTATCCACAGCCCTGATCCAGAAATTATGGAAGAAGAATCATGAGTCGAAGAAGGAGGATGAAATACTCTTTACTCAACACTAAAAGCAATTGAGAGAAAAAGAAGTAACAGAGACTAAGCGTGAATTACCAATAAAGTTAAGTCGGAGAGGAGCAGCACGCTTTACCCACGAAGATGATGTAAAGCAAGTAGAAACACCTCCAGAAAAGGACGGCAGATAGATAGGTGATACACAAAGAGGATAAGGTTTCGACCTGGTCGTGGGTTCTGTCATACGGGCTCCATGTGTGTGTGATGCTGACGGTCGTTGTGGAGGCTGAAAAGTGAATAGCGTCTAAAGAAGATTAAGAGAAATAATGAAATGTTAATATATTAATGCGTAATATGCAAACATTGAAAGAAGAGTTAGCATTAAAGAAAATGCCAGAATTATTCAAGAAAGTTTTATGAAATTGTATAAGATAAATCTGAGCAATTATGCAGAATTATGTAGAATTATGTAAAGGAATTCCCTAAGTTAGCATTAAAAAAAAATCCAGAGTTATTAAAGTCTGTAGAGTAAATTAATTTTGAGAAGTTGAAAGATAAGTTGAATACAATAAGAAGAAATGACCTCAGTTTGGGAGGATAATTCTGAGAGCAAAATAAACTGGTCATCTATGTTGGAAACATCAATAGCTGTTGCAGTGATAATCTCAGTACTTTGGCGCTGAGAAGGTGTAGGAAGGTGATAAACAAAATGTACCGACAGGTGTTGATGAAGGCAAGAGAGGGAAACCATTCGGTGTTTTTTGTTTTTTGTTGTTGTTTTTTTTTTACCAAAGCAGATCAAATTTGACCAAAAAAGATTTAATAAACAAATTAAAACTCGGTCTGAAATATAGACTGAATAATAAAGATAGACTATGAAAATGAAAATAGAAAAAAGAAAACTGATTAAGTTGCAAGGGTGATGCGAGCCCTAATTAAAGAATATATATAAGCACAAAATAGACAGAGATATCCAGGTGCATGATAACAGAACAAGAAATACTGTTTTAATGTTTTGATTTCTACTGCCTAATTAATGAAACCAATGAATGAATTAATTTGTAAGGGGTGATGCGAATCCCACTTATATATATATATATATATATATATATATAAACAAAATGGACAGTGGCATATACAGATGCATGATAACAGAAACAATATATTTTATATTCCTACTGCAGGCTAAGGGATTTTAAAATTTTTCGAGGCGTTAAAACGTGCATCTTTTTTTTTAATCCTTTCACCCCAAGCAAGGCAGTTTTACAGGGAGTTACATAGGAGGAAAGTAATGAGAAAGAGAAACAGGTTATAGGGTTGTTTCACTAAAAGAAGAAAGTGAGGCTGGAGTGTAAAAAGTAAATAGCCAGAGAGTAGGGGAATGGTATGACACTGGAAATCTCCAGAAAATTATCAAACTAGAAAGAAAGAAAGAAAGAAAGAAAGAAAGAAAGAAGGAAGAGATGAAAGAGTCTACTAACTGGGTGATAATTGTTGATATTGGAGGTAGATGAATTGAAAATTAGAAGCAAAAAGTAAAAAAAGAAATGCGTTGAAAAATCATATTTCCAAAGCGAATCCAACCCAGAATTAACTCACTAATATCGAGCAAAACCAAGACCACCGGCCCTCCCCAGTTCCCGCCGATAAGATAGAAGCCATTAAGCGTATGCTAGAAAATGTTAAGTAGAAGGGAGTAATGGTGATAACGAAAACAGAATGGTTGCCAGAATAACATTTACAATTTCTTTTGACAAAACGGAAAAGGAAAAAGGCATCTGTTTTGAATCAGCTACCCAGATGCGAGAGAAATCAGTCTGAAACATTCGTTCTTTATAATTCCGCCAGGTAAAAGTTTGTCCAAAACTTAATTCGAATTTCTTTGAATGCAAGTGATAAGGGAAATTTAATTACTATTTTGAAGTGCACATGGACAAACAGGCTGTGTGGTCGTAAAAATGCATATGCATAACTTTTTTTTTAAGAAGAACTGGAAATAATCTTCTTTCCTTTCGCTTTGTATGGTTTGGCCAATAGAGATCACAGCATAAAAAAGCTGATGACTTGAATCCCTTTTCGTTGTGTCTTTTTTTTTTAAGTTTGGATAATTACCGTAAGCAGGTTTAGGTTAGCTGCTGAGAAGGTAGAAGAATGAAAACAAAGATTAGCGTCGCCATATGAAGACGTAGCATAAAATGAGAGTTGGAGTTTAAGAAAAAAGCGGCTTGACACTTCTGACCATTCACAAAAAGGAGCTGGACAACTACAAATTTGGAAAACCACACGAGTAAAGATATTTTGAGAATATGGAATTTTAGAAAAAGAGAAAAATTCAACCAAACCCAAATACTGGCCAATCTTCACCCATGTCAGATACTGGATTCTATATAAGCTAGAGATTTTAGGAAAGGGAAGGGAGAAAAGACAGTGAGACACACGGAAAGCCCCCACACTACTGCTACCGAAACCTGCATCTTTCGCCGAAACCCCCTGACCAAGATCTTGTGTTGGCCAAGAAAATAAAAAAACTTAAGAGAGATCGAAAGAGTAGATCAGGAGATCACAGAAGACCTGAATAACTCAGAAGAGAAAAACGTAGAGTTTGAGAAGACCAAAATACTAGATCAGGAGTGGACGAGAAAAAACTCCTGACCATTAATGTCCATGAGCCGGCTATGAAGACCAGAACTTGGAAATTTAAGTTACTACCAAAACAAGATGCAGACTCTGAAGGTGATCCGGGTGGCATTTGATTTTAAGTGATAAGGGAAGCCGTTGTGTACAATGAAATATATTTAAATCAAATCGTTGCTAAATTTTTGAACCCGAGTTAATTCTTTATTCAAAAGAATTCTGTTTTGTGCGTAACTCGCAACTGTCGGGGGGCAGTACTCATTTCAAGTTTGTTAATCAGTGATATTCTCACTCTCTGAGATCAAAAACAGAGTGGTGTGGCGTGGATGGTCGTGAACAGACAAATCCCAGCTAAGTCGAGTTAAACCGTACAACCGACACGATGGCAAAACGAGCGACGTATTATTAACAAGTGAGAAGTCAGTTAGATGATAACTACGTTGGCTTAAAGGAACTTGAAGATCCACGCGACTCATAGGGCTACATTAATTACTGATTTAAAAATTCTTTCAAAATTCAAATAATTTTTGGATATTAATTAAACTTTTACACTTATTTACAAGTGAGTTGAATTATTTTAAAATTTTTTTCAGAAAATCTTGGTAAAAAATTTATTTACATTTTTACCCCCAACTTGCTTAATTTATTAAATTTTGAGAAATTAAATTTCCACTCCATATCATTTATATTAGTTAAAAGCATAACTCTTTGGGGAAGTTAAAAATAAAACAAATGCAGTAAGCTAAGACATTATTTAATTAGAAAAGCTTTTAATTTCTTTTATAAATAAGATATCTTAAGAGCACTATTGTCTTAAAATAAATGTTTTCGATGAATAATGATTTTTTTGCAAGAACTGTTTTCATTTTTTTATTTCAATTAGAATAATTTAAGTTTTAAATCTTTTAAAATTATGTATTAATTTAATTCTTTTAGCTATTACTAAGTAAAAACTATATTTACTAATCATAAATTGAAAAGCTTAGTGCAATTCATCAAACACCAATATTCTTAAAGGAATTTCGATTTTTTGTATGTATATAAACGTATCACTTTTTGTAAATTAGGATATTCATACACGACATTATCAGAAAATAAGAGCAATAGCTATATGTAAACTTAAAGCCAAAAGTATCTAAATTTCAATAAAACATTATATTTTGGAAAATATTTTTCTTATGTTTTATGTTAATGAGTATCTAAAAATTATATGATAAAGGTGCTCATGTTATATTTGTCACTTTTTTTTTATAGATAACGCCCCGTATTACATAAATATCCATTTCTCATCAAGCTGTCAGCAAGTTGTAATTAAACTGTTACCGCCGTGTTAAAAAATACATTTCTGCTATATTTTCATGTAAATAAAGTAAATAATGTTTTTGTTATTTTTTTTTTCAACTTAGATTAATGATATTTTAAATCAACTAATATTCGTCAAATAAGTTTAAAAAATATATATTTTACTTTTGGGAGATGTTTTAATAAACAATGCGATAAACGCGAGGTAAAAATTATACTACAATCAGATTTTTGTAGCAAAAAAACCTTTCCCATCAATTTAAATTAGTTTTTAAATAGAGCAAACTGGTTTATTTATTGGAATGTTGAATTTAATTAACTTTAAATTCAAAATAAAATAAAAGCTTCAGAAAACGTTTTTTCATTTTTTTAAAATAATTTCAAAACCTTAACAATAGCGAATCTGTGAAGGTACTAATATAAATGTTATGATTGATTACTATGATTACTACTTTGTCTATTATTAATGCACTTATTCATATTAATGATCAAGGATTAAATGGGTGCTTCTTTTCACATGAGAATCAAGACTTAAATTTATTTTTTCTTAATTGTCTGAAACTCTATTACGTTCATTCTTTGGTAAAGATTGGAAAAATTAAGAAACTATTCCAATCATAACCAAACAAAAAATCTGGTGACAAACTGAGTGATTCTCGTCAGCGGATGGCCAAATCTACTCAAGTCCGATGCGTAAGAACATCTGAATAAATACTAGCTTTCAAATGAATATTGACATTGTTGCTGAAGTGAATGAGAAAATAGTATTTGTTACTATTGACAGACAACATTGGACATTGTCACCAGATAATGTCAGTTGAAAGAATTGATATATCAGTTTGGCTTCCTTCTGGGGATAATTTGGTCATTACAAATATTAAAGTTTTCATTGTAGGTGTTCAGAATATGGATGGAGCAAACAAATGATTTTGGTAAATGGTTTCGAACCTCACCCCGGAAATACACTAGTGCTTAGTCTATACAAAATAATTCCTTAGTCAAATATTTCAAAGTTGTAAACGAGAAATTGCTTTTAGGCTACTCGACTCGGAACATCTAATGATTTGAGAGTTGAATACTACCTAGACAGCAGAGAAAATCCACGGATTTACTGGAACAATAATAGACAGAAGAAATTAAAACTGACTACGTTTTTTGGTTCAAATAAAACAAAGGATCATCGTTTCGAGAAGGAGATTAATTATATTATGATTTTTATGTTTCTGGATTTTCATTATCTATCTTTAGTTTTTGATTATCTATCTTTAGTTGATAATCCACGGATATAGCCATCGCCAAAGTATTTTAAAATGTTTTAGTCAGAGAGGCCGAGAGTAAGCACACTAAAATTAATTCCCATCACTTTTCCCAGGAATATGATTTTCTGAGAAAGTCAGACATTCTCCCATTGGTGACGGGTCTTCCACACCATTAACACACACAGGTGGATGTTTAATGACATACTAACAACATTTCGATTCATGACCGTATATATGCATTAAATGCGCTTATATTGTCTATCTGTTTAATTTCCTCGTGACGATGATAATGCAATGCAGTCAACATTATAACTGAGGTATTCTTTCTTTTGTTACCTGGCAGAAATAAATACTGAGAAAGAGACATCAGTCGCTTTTTAGATGTATTCTTATCAATGCCTCATCTCACAGAAGTAAGTTGTATACAGGCAGACGTTAGCTATCAATATCAGTTCTTAGCAGTTATTTGAACTGTAACGTTACTGAGAAATATGTTAACATAACTGAGGAAGATTAAGTCATTCTTATTGAACATATAGTAAACAAGGAATCAGATCTCTGGTAAAGTAGCGATTAAAAAAGGATGAAGTATTATGAAAATGTACAGGCTGTAGAGATCAGATAATTTCTTTTATCACTTGATGGATTTCGAACAGTTGTAGTCACTATGAAAGCTAAGAAGCTTTGGGATTGAGAATATGTAGGTGTGATTGTGCCTTGAAGATACGAGAGACTACCCTTTGTTTTTCAGATGTCAACGTCATTCTCCGCCATTCCAATTGAAATCTGAAAAAGATTGTTGCAAGTGCTGGCGATAAGAAAGTAAATGTGATTTGATGAACTGACCTTTGTTGTATGAATCATCATACTTATAAGCTCATAATCCGCGAAATATTTCACTTGGTTTTTAACAAGGATGATAATTGTTTTATGCGTTTAAAAATTAGAACATTATGTCACATTATGGTTATTGGAAAACATTCAGGTTAAAATAAGTAAGAAAATTACTATGCATCTGAAAATATTGTAGTTTTGCATTCAGAATAAGATCGATGGTGTTGAACATCTCGAAGTGTTCTCTGATTTAATGTAATTTATGAATATGATACCATGTTGTGATTCTTAATCTAAGTTTCTATTCTAATCTTAAGGAAAAGGATGAGGATAAACTTCCATTCTTCGAAACTGTAACAGTTAATAAATGTGTACTTCATTTTTCTCAGTTAACTTTTTGGTATATTGTGAATTTTTTTTTTTTTTTTTTTACAAAACTTTAGCTTATTTTCCGGTTCTTTTTAAATTAGTAAATAAATTTCTTTCTTGTTAAATTTTATGCTATACAGTTATTGGAAAAAATCATAAAAGTTATTTGCTTTTCTGCGCTTTATTTTCATTCCCAAATAAAAACTGATCATTTCTTCTCCTCAAGCAATTCTGTGAATTACTCATCAAATAGATAAAAATTATTGTAGACGATAACTTTTTCCTATCTGAACATAAATCTAAAATGAAAATCTGAATAATACAACAATCATATCTAATTTCTTCTAAATTTCTTCTACTAGTTTTTAAAGGCGTTATGAGACAACAAATTTTCTGCAACTATATTCATCTTCATTTATTTGTACGTGTGCACATGTTGGACATATACTTAAATATTACTTTCATCTAAACCCACCTTCCTTCTTTATTCTCTTCCTTTTTTCTTTTTTTCTCTTTTTTTACTAAATATCAATCAACTACTTCCGATAATACACTTTACCTGATAGACGACTAAGCTGGGCTTACGGTAATGATGTTTGATAACTAGATTGAAAAGCAACGGCCTTTAGAATCTCTTCAAGTTGAATAGAGTGAAGGATAGCGAGTTTTGGGGAGTAAAAAGAACTCTCTCTCTCTCTCTCTCTCTCTCTCTCTCTCTCTCTCTCTCTCTCTCGTAATCTGAAACCTGTTTGACTACATCGATTACTACAAACATCAACATGACCTTGACACTGGATATTTTTCATCTATGTAGTTTCAGCGACATTTAGATGACGTCATACAACGCCTTTCGGGGAAATGACAGTGAAGTTTATTTTCTTATCGATTTCAGCCCTAATCCATCTCCCATCGTTCAGAGTTTGCCTGTCAACTTTAACATCTCTTACATTTCCTCTCTGTCAGTTAATAGCCCTCGTGTCTTGCAGTTGTAGGATAACATTTTTTATCTATCTTAAAATAATTGTTATTTTTACCAAAACACACCCAATGATTTCACTTTCTTTGAAATTTTGTTTGAGCCAATAGATTTTTTTCTTGAGCTGAGACAACCCTTACTTATTTTCTTAATTCATACGATACATCTGGATGCTAATAAAGGGAATGTATATGAAACACATAACAGCCGAAGGTCAAGTAAATGTGCTTTGTTGAAAGAAGCACAGATTTCAAACATAAAAAGGCCTTGTGTTTTTTTATCCTATTAAGTAAAATTTCCTTAATTTTTTAATAGTTTTGCTTTTAATATATTTTTTAGACGTTCCTGTCGTTTTATATTCTAAGATTCTCAACTAAGTACAACGAACCAAAAATTAAGATGTCGATTCATAAGATATAAATCGACATCTCGTATTCTTGAGAGCACATATGTCATCTTAATTTTGTTTCAGGAGCATAGCAGAATTCACATTTAGCCATATCCTAATTTACGTTCCCTGTGCCATACTATAATAGACATGAAAGCTAAAATTTTTAAATGTGATAGTTACACCGTTTTAATTTTCTACTAGTTTTTCATTCATCATAATTTTCCTTCAATTTATCACAGATTTCATGCAATTTTACATTTAGTCAAGCGCTTAGAAAAAGTGCAATTATAATAACATGAACGAATAACGAGTCAAAAGTTAATAATGACAATGATTTATCAAAGAAAGTCAGACAATTTAAATTATCCAAAGAAAAATTTAAATTTAGAAATGTCAGAACAATTTTAAAAATCTTTGTTTTATTATGAAAAGTTTTTTCAAAGAAAGCCTAAATTCGTCAAGATTCCTTTTTGTTAATATTATACTCGATATGAACTCTTACTATAAACACAAAGTCTAGATTAACGGGTTGATTAAACAGAAATAATTATTTTCTGCATGCAGCGGTCATAAACAAATCAATTATAATCGTTATAGATGAATTGTATTTTTATTTATTTTTCTAAAGGCTGTACGTGTTGATTATCTGAAATATAAAATATTTTGTGAATATAGTATTAGACAATGAATAAACCAGAAGTAAACTATTGTCTCTAAATTTCTTCCTGAGAGTGATTTGTTTTTGTTTTGTTTTTTTTAATCATATCACTCCAAGCACGGCATTCCACTGCCACTATAGCGCAGGAGGTTACATAGAGCGATTGGGTATAGGAAATGTCAGAAGGAGGGTGATAGACGAGTTAGGAGGTACATAGGAAGGGTGTTGGAGAGAATGGGAGTGAGTTAGGAGGTGTCTATTGACCTTACATTTAAACTCCTGAAGGTTGTAGCCGTAGGGGAAGAAAGCATGCGGAAGGGAATTCCACAGGCGGGAAGTGCGAGAAAAGAAGCTGTTGGAGTATAAATTGCGGTTACATTTCATCGGTTTCACTGTAAAAGGGTGAGACCTAGTTGCTAATCTAGTATCTCGTGCAAATTCACACCTAGGGGGCACCAGTGATTTAAGTTCATCAGAGCAGAAGCCGTGAAAGTATTTATAGAAGAGGTACAGGGAAGCCACGTATCGCCGGTGAGAGAGTGACTGCAAGCGGTCAGCCAAGTCGGTATCGATCACATTACAGATTCTTCGCTGTATTTTGTCAAGAACCCCGAGGAGAATAGCAGGGGTATCCGACCAGATGTGGCAGCAGTATTCAATACACGTGCGGACGGTAGATTTATATATGTGCAGGATAGATTCAGACGGAAAGAACTTCCGGGCCCTGCACAGAGAGTCGACTTTCATAGTAGCGGATTTAGCAGTGAATTCGACGTAGTCATTCCACTTGAGGTCCGCTGAGAGTGTCAGACCAAGCAGGCGTAGTGTTTTACTCTCTGGGAGGCAAGCCTGTTCCATGCTAATGGGAGGGAGGTGCGGTTGTCTGTGGTGGTTAATTGACAGCAGCTTCGTTTTGGAAGAATTGTTTTTGTTTTTTGTTTTTTGTTTTTTTGTTTTTTTGTCTTGTCCTTCCCAGTTTGAAAGCTCCTTCCCTAATATATAATTCCTGGCTTTGGCAAAATCGTTTATTCAATGTGGGTTTATCGTTTGTACTTTCATACGCGGGCTAAACATCTTGATTTCACTGTCTTACGTCATCATCATAAAGAAAACATATCTAACTGGAATTATACCCTGACATACATGACACCACCATTCTTCTAAGTGACCATTAATGATTTCCTGGGGGGGGGGGGCGAGGTGTCTCTTATGCTGGCGGTAGTAGATCGATTTTTAGAAACTCTTCAATAGCTAACTAGGTGTCAGAAATTCAAAATATATTCATTTTCTTTGAATGTATAGTAAATACATTGCTTTATAAAAAGTGTTATATTTCATTTAATATTATTTGTTTTTATGCCCAATCAATTAATTCTATGGATTGTATGTCAAGATATTGAATATGTTTAACAATTTTATAACCAAGCTGAAATTGTATCGATCTCAACATTCAAACACGCGTAAGATTTTGTTAGTTTCTTTAATAAAAGAAACAAACAAAATTACCTAAATGTTGAGGTCGATATCATTCATTTACTTCTTCCAAAACAAAACTGATTCAATTTTTTTTCTTATTTATTTTTCTTTTTTCGTTCTTTTTCGGCTGCTGTAACCCTATAGAATAAAAAAATTCAAAATTTGCTTTCTAAAAGTTTAATGCCCTTTATTTTTTAAGCAAGATAAACAGCAGTGTTTTGAATGATACGCATATGTAATTATCTACAGATATTACGTTGATATCAAATAATATTTGGGAATTGTATTAGATGTTTTCACAAATTGTCTTTTTCATTTTATGCATACATCTAAATATTTTAATGTGTTCCTCTTCTCTTTTGGGTGAAAATATGAATAAACAGGATTTTACTCAAACTAAGCTACTGTGCTGCCCAAACCCTCATAACTAACTGTACGTTGATATGCCTGAGAATTCGCTTCTGAAGATCTGAATTTTTGAGTTGAATCTGGTTGTGGTCGAAATTCATCATTCTTCAGTAAAGAACTGAGGACATCGTGAAAACTTCTACCGGGGAAAACCAGTCGGACATTCAGAACAAAGTTGAGCTGTCCCATATAACATCCAGAAGACTACTGATGCAAATAGACAAAGTGAAGAAAAACAAAAAATAAACAAGTGACACTTGATTTGACTGATCAGCACCTTGTACGGTTTGTGACCCTTGCTGCATTTTGCTTTAAAATTAAATTTTTCTTGAGCCATGCTTACTGCTTATAGAAAAAGTTTCTACATGGTAATGAGAAACGTGAATTTCTTTGGCTTTACAAACATTCTCCTTCACTTCAGCGTAAAATCAAATCATAACTACAAGAAGACTATTTGACCCGACCTACAGCCTCTGATTTTACTATTACGACAGAGTCCAATTGCTATGATCTGCAAGTTTCAATAAATACACAAACCAATCAGTAAAACTGATGCAGTTAGGCATCGAAGTTTAACTCCACATTCAATATTCAGAGGACAATGTTTTGTGAGCCGCACAGCAGATGTAAATCAATATGGCCGAATCAAAATGTTCTCTGGTAGTTTGTTGACTCACGTGGCCTCATTTTGTATCATGATTAAACATATTAGTTTTAGGATTACTAACAACAGCATACCGATACTAGTGGTATATCCGTTGACTAATAAATTTGACATTGAGCTGAATTATGACGTTTTAAATTTTCGGGCCATTTATTTTGTTCCAATTTGAAAATTGTGTACGGGTTTCTCAGATGAATCATTGTCATTATGATTAATTTTGACAAGTCTTTCTTTCATCTTTTTTCTCTTTCTTTTTTTCCCGACAGTTATATCAGTAGCGTTCAGAAGAAATAAAAAAATAGATTAAAAATGGTAAAAGTGAATAATAATTTATTGGGGTCTTCTTCAAAAATCATCATTCTTAGTAATATTTGACATACTTTTACATCTGACATTTTTTAATCTTGTCAGTATATTCATAATTTTTTAATATTTCAAATAATTTTGCTTCACAAAACCAAAGAATGGACAGTTTGGCAACAGTTTAGTTTAACTTATTCTGACAGTGTCTTCTAAATTTTGTTCGCCATAATGTAATAAAACATCATTCTTGTATTTTCCCTATAAATGACGATTAATGCTAACGATTTTATAAAAGAAAAGACATAATGAAAGATACAATTGTTATGATTCATTTCCTTCCATTACAACTGATTTGCAGCGTGCAATATTTTAGAATTGCTGTCACATTAAATCAATAAGAATTGCAAATTACTGAATATTGCACTTAGATCGACACAGTAACGCAATCAATTCTGTTTTATTTAATTTAAAAAGTTTTCAACCATTTCTACACTCATTTCTATTTTGTATTTCAAAATCATATTTCCTTCTTCATATTGATTAGCGCTTTCGACAATAATGTCGGTTATTCGAAAGAGAAAAGCAATTTTTTCTGAAACAAAACTGTATTTTTCATAAATAAATATTTTTGCATAATGAGAGAAGTACACAGAAAAGATGATCGTAGTATTTCACTGAGTAAAAAACAGTTTGACTGAATGCACGTGAAACAAGACAATTTTTCAAACTCACAATTGTTTAAGATACTATAAAATTCTTTGACTCAACTTCATTAGTTTGTTGGATATCTGAATTTAAACTTGTTGGTAATTTCAATGTTTAATTTTTATGCAAACGTCATTGTCACTAACTTCGCTGGCATCCAAACATTGAACTTCGCTATGACTCAATCTCTCGGGAAAATGGTAGAATTTCCTCCGCGTTTCCCCAGTAATCCTGATGGACAAGCTTCTCTATTTGATCTCTTTCTTACCTCTACCCTTAACTGATGTCGTACTTTGCAGTTCTGACCTTTTGGCTTCTTTGATCATGCGGTAGTGCCTCTAGATATTTCTGTCCGACATCAGTCGTGAACCTCCTCCTAACAAAATATTCTTTTGTTATCAACGCGTTGATTGGGACTTGTTCCGTGATTTCTTTTGTGATGTCCCTTGAAATTATATTTTAATTATTCTTTTGAAAAAGCTACCAAAGAGGTTTCTTGTGTGAAAACCGGCATCGAAGCTTTCATTTCAGCACGTAAATACTAAATGAAACCACGTTCATCTCCTTGGTTTTCTCTTGTGTGCTCAGCCGCTATAGCCCACTGGAATCATTTCTTCCGGATGTAATGGAGTGACAAGCCTGATTGCAACAGACATCTCTTTGCTATTGCCCTTAATGTCCTCAAAGAAGCGAAGTTACTGTTTGCTAATAGAATGAAACAACGTATAGCCTCTCACAAGTTTGGTTCTAGAGATTACTGACGGCTCTGCAAAAGTGTGCTAAAATAGCAGTCTCAGTCTCACTTTTCTTCAATCGATTTGAATTTCTCTGCAGATAAGGAAGAGTGTTTTTCTTGGACATTCTCTTCCAACCCCACTGTCGTCTCATCTGGAGTATCCCTGCCTGATTTACTCCCATAAAACAAACAGATGTGACGGGATCCCTGCTGTCGTCCTAAAGAAATGCGCTCTTGAGCTGGCTCCTGTTCTCTCCAAACTTTACAATTGCCTTGCTACATCCTACTTTCCAGCTTATTGGAAGCCTTCCCTGTTGTTTATGTTTTTAAAAACTTTGGAGGACTTTCTGAACCCTAAAAATATCGCCCTATTAGTATCTTACGCTTTTTGGCAAAGTATTCGAGGCTCTAATCAATACCAAATTGGTTAAACATTTTCTGATCAAAGACCATGGCTTCTGTTTTAGCTGATTATTGCTTATGTATTAACGGCTAGCACTGAATATGTATGTCGTGCTCTAGATAAGAACGGTGAAGGTCAAGCAGTGACTAGATATTTCGACAGGCTTTGGTATGCTGGCCTTCTACGCAAACACAAGGGATACGGTATTAAACGAAATATATTTGTTTTAATCTTAACAAATCATGAAATAAAGATCTTGTAGAAGGGGATCACTTCCAGATTAATTCATACAAATGCAGCTGTCTCCTCAAGGCTCGATTCTGGATCCTACACTCTTTCTGGTCTTCATCAATTATCTCCCAGATGTCATCAACTAGGAATTTAAGCAGATAACACTACCATTTACTCTTGTATCAGCAGCAAATCGAAAAGACTTGATAAAGTGGTAGATGCTATTGAAAAGGACCTCCAATCAGTGGTTAACTGGAACAAGAAAGGGCGTTTAAATTTTAACGCTTTAAAAACTAAAATGCTTTCATTTAACCTGCACAAAGAACCATTTCTACCTGCTGATACTAGACTCCAGGAGAACAATACGTTACGCTTTCTTAGCTTTACGTTTTCCACAGACTTGAAGTAGTGCGATTTTATTGAATCAATTGCTACAGCTGCTTGGGTCACTGGCGTACCAGAAAGTTTTTCTTGTCAGAATTAATCTTGCACATTTACAAATCTATCATTTGTCAATGCATAAAATACTTTTGCCATATATGTTCTACATATATCCAAAGAAGGATCTGGAATGTAATCGATCCTGACCAGGCACCTCGACTTCAGTCACTTTCTCACCAATGTGATGAGGGGTCTCTTTGTTCTTTCTAAAACAATTTTCAGAGAAACTGCTCTGACAACCTTTTTCCCTGATGCTCAGACTATATGAATTTTAGCGTGGATGCGCGTTGTAGTGCAATGGATATCGGCTCAAAATGAAAAATCGCAGAGTTGATTTTGAATTCTAGTTGAATTCGTTGAATTCACTTACGCGCAAATACCTTTGAGAACCTGTATTAATCTATCTTTTCTCCCTCCAACTATAGGTTAAATATCAGGACATATTGGCAATCAGTTTGACACAGAAAGAACTGGCATCCTACTTTGGAAAACTCTCTTCTGCATAGTTAATCATGAATCAAAAGAATCATGATCGCCCATGCCTTTTATGGCACTTAATTTACTGACTAGATTGACAACTAGGTTTCATCGTTTTACTGTAATGCAACCGTCACTTTTACTCCAACAATTTCTTTTCAGGCACCTGTCGAACTCCTATCCATTTGTTGGCTTCACTGATAACTAAAATTTTCAAATACCTAAATACAGCGCTATTCACTCTCTGTCTTCTTGAACCCTGTTTGTCTTTCATCCTTTCCTCAGTCTTCTCTTTATCTTTATATTCCACTTTCAGTCACTGTAACCGCTGAGTAATAGTGGCATTACCACCTTGCTTGAGGTGAAATTATATATATATATATATATATATATATATATATATAGGAAAAACTACTAAAAAGTTTTAATTTTAAAAATGTATTTTTTTTTACAGTATTTGTTTATTTCTATTATTATATTTGATATTTCAGACCGTCCTCGGTCCTTCATCAGAAACAAACGATTTTAAAATTTAAATTAGAAACGTATTTCGCGAGAGCGTTCATGGAGAGAGATTGTTTACATCACGTGACGCAGAAAGCGACAGGTTTTTTTTAAATATTTGTAAACGTAAACCTATCTTCAATAATATTTACAAATTTTGTTTTAGAAAAATCTTTTTTAATTGTATCTAAAACATGTTTAGCTATTGAAATATTTATCAAGATTCAAAACACCTCAGTCCCTATTTAACCCTAGCTTGTGTGTATTTAATTTTAAAATCCAGTATAATAATAGAAATAAACAAGTACTGTCAAAAAATATATTTTTAAACTTTCAACCTTTTAGTAGTTTTTCCTATACATATTAAGATAGTATACGTGGATCATCACTATATATATATATATATATATATATATATATATATATATATATATCATCACTATGTTATATATATATATCATCACTATGTTATATATATATATCATCACTATGTTATATATATGCACTGCCTTCTTCCACCGAACGCCCCGTGGCCCAGGGGTAGAGTCGCCGACTGACGCCAAATCGGTCGGGTTTCAAGCCTGTGTTGTGTATCAATCGGCGTCTAACCGTACTGATGAGCTGTGATACAGCGAAACAGATCTGTCTGCGGATGACTATATATATATATATATATATATATTGATGTGGACCGGTGATGGGACCACTAAATGATAACTGGAAACACGGTGATATGGTTAACAACATATATTTA
Organism: Ascarosepion bandense; assembly: GCA_037127315.1. Classification (NCBI taxonomy): domain Eukaryota; kingdom Metazoa; phylum Mollusca; class Cephalopoda; order Sepiida; family Sepiidae; genus Ascarosepion; species Ascarosepion bandense. Next base: position 656,712 of record JBBBDQ010002016.1, read on the forward strand.
GTCAAAAATAGATACAAGAGAACAGAGTAAACATAAGCTTAGCTTACTAGTGACTGACAGACTGTGCTTAGCTGAACTGAAGCCACGAGAGTGATTAACTCTCAGTTAATATGCTGGTAGGAAGAGTCCATATGTGGGTAACGCCCCACAACCTATATATATATATATATATATATATATATATATATATATATATATATATATTCATTTGTAAACTCGTTTACAAATGAAGAATATTCAAAAGTTCTACAATATAATTGTATTGAACACTTTTTAATGAAGATCTGCACTTGTCTAATTTTATTATAACCAACAACTAAGTAATTATATAATCAATAGATAGATAGATAGATAGATAGATAGATAGATAGATAGATAGATAGTTTATTATAGTCAATAATTAGGACTCTTAGAAATATACATTTTCTTTACTTTTTTTAAAGTAATAAGTCATAATGATTAATCTGTTCTAAGGTTGTTTTGCTTTTATTTTCTAACTTGCACTCAATTAGTAAGGTCGATATTTCAACTGATATTTGAATTATAAACAAAAATATCAGATTAACATTAAATAAAGTAAAACAAAAAACATAAAATAATTCCATTGATAACAGCAAGGATGAAAGCTTGATATGTGGCAAATATTCCCATACTTTTTGGTAAATCTTAAATTTGTCCTTTTGCATGCAACTTCTTATGAATACTATAGTTTATTACATGGTATCCTATTTATATTTCCCATTTCAGCAATATGTGTGTGTAATATTTTCAGCTGCGTTATCTATTAAGCAATAAATGTCTTATGAGAGAAATTAGAATGTTAGAATCACGCAACAGCATACTTCATAACACTTGCAATAATATCGGTTTATTCCAATTTTGCTGGTGTCATTATCAATGTGATTTATTTACTTTACTCATGTTGCTTTCATTTTTTTATTTGGGGTGCTTTTGTTTTTGTTTTTTTATCTTTCTTTGAGAAAAAAGATTTTCGTTGTTAAAAGACATAGTGGTATTAATGGAGTGGCTGCAAGAGAATACCGAATGTATATTGAAATGTTCTGCAAACAAGTTGCTAGAAATGTTAGTGATTCATGGGAGGTCATTTATAAAGAGGAGAGAGATTGAGTAGATGAGATGACACAATCTTGAGGAGCAACATACTTAATGCAATGTGATACCGAGACGAAGGCTTCATTCATCAAAAATATTACGAGTCAGAATGCAGTCGGGAAATATTCAATATAAACAGTTGCAAAAAATTTCAATTGACTTCTCGCCATGTTTTTAATTACGTTATAAAGAGGTTATGTCCCATTTCAACTCCTACTAGAAATGTAAATAGTTTGAAAAGATTATATATTTAGTTGTATACGCAGCCGTTTTATAAGCCGACAGATGTTTTATGAAAGATCTGCGAGTTTATAAATATTCAATAAATATTATTATATATGTTTTCATCTTAACTCATTTTAACTTAATTCAAAAACCGTTATTATTTTTACAAATTTAAATACTAAAATACTAGATTCTTTCTTCTGAAAAAAGAAAGACGCTAGGGGTTCACAACATGACGAAAATATAAGAGAATATATATTATTAAAGAGAGTGAACAATAAGAAATATAAATTATTAAGACAAAAATTTGACAGACGTTTGACATTGCATTTAAATTTCTGAAGATCAAAATTGACTAGGAAGTTTTCCAAAAGCGAGAAGTGCGATCTAAGAATCTATTAGCATAGAACTTACGGTTATATCTTGCCGTTTCAACTTTAAAAGGCTGATACTTTGCGACTAATCTAGTATTGCGCTTAAATTCATAAAATCTAGGTACCAAACAGGAAAGCTTATCAGAACAATTACCATGAAAATATTTATATTAGTTATAGAAAAGGCACAGAAAAGCTACATAATGGCGGTGAAAAAACTTACTGAACTCAAAATGCCAGGGAAGAGTCAATAAAATTGATGATTTTTCTTTGGATCTTTTCAAGAATCTCTAAATATATAGCAGGAGCACTAGAACAGATGTGGCAGCAATATTCAAGGCAAGGACGAATGGTAGACTTATAAGATAGATTCCGGTGAGAAAAAGTGTTTAGAAGCAGACCTAGTAATTGAATTCAATATAACCTTTCCACTTCATATCAGCTGAAAATATTAGGCGCAATGTGTCAGTCTTTTGAAGGTTAGAAGTTAAAATCGGTTTTCTCAGACGATGAGGGGTATGCAGTTTCGCTTTGGAGACGTTAAAATTAACAAGCCATTCCTTGTCCCAGTTAATGTAGATCATTTTGAGGATAAGCTGCCAATTTGACCTTATCGTAACGCTCTGTTTTACTATTAATACAGGAATAGATGGCTGCATCAGTAGCATTAAGACTGAGTCGAGAACTGTTGCCATCAGAAAGCTCGTTGATGAAAATTAAGAACAATGTGGGTCCAAATATAGAGCCATTTTAAACTCCTGCATTAATACAAAAAGGTATTGAAGAGTGGCTGTCTGAAACAAATTTCATTTTGTGATTCGTTTAGAAAAACTGAATCACTTCAAAAAGTCGTCCAGAAATATCATAAACTTTCAATTTGTGAAGAAGACTATCATACCAAACTCTGCTTTCGAGATATCCGAAACAACTGCACGAGCTTCGCCATTCTTATCTAAAATTTGATAGACTTTTTCAGCGGTAATTGTTAATACACCAGCATTTTACCTAGAAAAGTGAGAGAAATATTGCTTTACTCTAAAAAATCCCTCTGAGGTGAGATGCTTGATCAATTCTCTAGTACTTTGCCGAAAAGAGGTATGAAGCGAACGGGCCGATAGTTAGAAGTATCAAATGGTTCATTAGCCTGAGTTTAGTAACTATAGATGAGAATTCCAAACAAGCCGAAAAACAAGAAGCAGCAAGGCACTACATGTACAGTTTACAGAGAACAGGGGCCATTTCGGCAGCACATTTCTTGAGGTCTATTGTAAGTAAACCATCAAGTACACATGCTTATAGGGATATTTTGATCAAATTCTAGATATCATTGCTGACAACATTGATAAGGCTATTTCCTGCCACCCATTCGCTCACATATTTGTATTCGGAGATCTCAACGCCCATCACTCTGAATGGCTTAAAGACTCTGTTACTGATATAGCGGGCGTCCACGCCATGAACTTCACTATTTCCCAATCCGTTACGCAAATGGTGGACTTCCCCACTCGCTTCCCAAGCACTCCCTCCGGAAACTCCTCACTACTAGATATATGTTTTACCCTGACGCCTGTCAAGTCTCGCAGCTTTGTCCGCTCGTTGTTGACTCTCTCAGTATTTCTTTCCACTCTCACTCCCCTCAGGAGCCTCCTACCTATAGGACCTCCTACCTATAGGACATCCTACCGCTACCAAAAAGCTGACTGGGATGCATTTCGCGATTTCCTCTGCGACGTCCCTTGGGGAAAAGTGTTCGATCTCCCAGTTGATGACTGTGCCTCTGAGGTCTCGTCATGGGTGAAAGCTGGCATTGATGCCTTCTTACCCAGCAGGAAGTATTGCCTAAAACCTCATTCCTCTCCATGGTTCTCTCCTGCCTGTTCGGCCGCCATTGCCCACAGGAACCATTACTTCCGTCTATTCAGGAGCCAGTCATCTGATCACAATAGGCGCCTATTCACGTCTGCTCGCAATAAGTGCAAGAGAATCCTGAATGACGCTAAACGGTTGTTCGCTGAGAGAATGCGACAGCACATAGCTGACCGCAAGTTCTGCTCCAAGGACTACTGGCGGATATTCAAACGGGTGCTTAACAACTGCAAATCCTCTATACCTCCTTTAATCCATGAATTTGAGGTTCTCACATCATCTGCGGACAAAGCTGAGTGCTTTGCCCGCAGATTCTCATCCAACTCCACGTTTGACTCATCTGGAGTATGCTCACCCGACTTCCCCGTTAGAACTGAGGTCAAACTGCACGACGTACATATTACTCCAAAGGTAGTATCCAGAGTAATTTCAAAACTTGACCCCCATAAGGCGAGCGGTGGCGACGGAAGCCCGGTGATAGTCCTTAAGAGGTGTGTCCCTGAACTCTCCCCTGTCCTCTCTAAGCTGTTTAACTACTGCCTTTCTGCTTCCTGTTTTCCTGCATGCTGGAAGTTCTCCTCAGTCGTTCCTGTTTTTAAGAATTGTGGTGAACACTCGGACCCATCCAACTATCGCCCTATCAGTCTTCTACCGATATTCGGAAAAGTGTTCGAGGCCATAATCAATGCTAAAATAGTTCAACATCTTAGTGCCCACAAACTCTTCTCTGACAAGCAATATGGCTTCCGCTTTGCCAGGTCCACTGCCGATATGCTAACAACCTTTACGGAGTACATGCTCCGGACCCTCGATGAGTCAGGCGAGGCTCGTGCAGTTGCTCTGGACATCTCCAAGGCTTTTGATAGGGTCTGGCACTCTGGCCTCCTTTGCAAGTTACGGGGTTACGGCATTACCGGACGCCTGCTTGACCTAATCCAGTCCTTTTTAAACAACCGCAAAATGAAGGTCGTATTGAATGGGCATGCCTCTTCATCCTACAGCACGAATGCCGGTGTCCCCCAGGGCTCTATCCTGGGCCCGACGCTCTTCCTTATTTTCATCAACGACCTCCCAGATGAGATCAAGTCCCAAGTAGGCATCTACGCAGATGACAGCACAATATACTCCCGCATCACTAAGAAACCTGGCATGGCGGAGACATAATCTCGCTGCTGACCTTGAGCGGGATCTACACTCTGTGGTGAATTGGGGCAAGAAGTGGCTTGTCAACTTCAATGCGTTCAAGACCAAGCTGTTGTCTGTCAACCATCACAGGCAACCTCTCCTGCCACACATAAGCATGGACCAAGCGATTCTCCCTGAGTGCAATACACTGCGCCTCCTCGGCCTTACCCTCTTTTCTGATCTCAAGTGGAACCGCTACATCGAATCCATAGCTAAATCCACTGCTAAGAAGGTTGGATCACTGTGTCGATCCAGTATGTTCTTTCCGCCTGAATCCATCCTGCATATATACAAGTCTACCATTCGACCCTGCATGGAGTACTGCTGCCATTTATGGTCAGGCGCCCCTGTCGCTCACCTCAGTGTTCTCGACAGGCTCCAAAGGAGAGTTAGTAACGTGATAGGTGCTGACTTGGCGGCTCGACTACAGCCACTTCCCCACCGACGAAATGTGGCCTCCCTTTGTCTGTTCTATAAGTACTTTCATGGCTTCTGCTCAGACCCATTCACAGTTAGGTTAGCCAAATGCAGACGACAATTCTACTCCTGCAGCTTCTTCTCTCGCACTTCACGCTTGTGGAACTCGCTCCCATATTCTTGCTTTCCTGACAGCTACAACCTCCAGAAATTTAAATGCAATGTCAATACTCATCTACTAACCACTCGACTCTAGCCCTTCCCCCCACCCCGTATATCCTTCCCTTTCTCTCCCCCCCTTGCAACTGTCATTACACCTGCATTTTCATCTTTCTATTGCTTCTTTCTAATTGGTTTGTAATCCTCTTCTCCCTCCTCTAATTAATTTTCTTTCAGTTATGTAGCCCCCCCCCCCCGGCACATAAGTGGCATTTACGCCTTGCCCGGGTGAAATGATTAACAAAAAAAAGAGCGTTCTAGAAACTTCTGATAAATGTTAGGGCTACTACATTCATTGATAAGAACTTAATGGAACATAATAGAGAATTTTGAAAGATCCTGCGCCTATTGAGAGCAGGAAGTCGAGTCGGCATGACTGTACATCTCTACATGGGTTTTCTGACTACTTGTGGAAGCCATTCCACCTTGGTGTTGCTGCACTTGGTCGAGTTAAAGCTTTGACACGTCTTCTCTCTCTTTCTCTGTGTGTGTGCGTGCGCGCGCTTGTTTGTTTTCTAAAATTAAATGTAACAATGCACCATATAGATAAAACTGGATATCCTTAGAAATTGTAGATATTTCCCTTATTTGTGTGTTATCTAAAGAAGATATCAACATTTACCACTAATATAAAATAATGGTTGGCTATTGATCCATCTATACAACGTAACAATCGCACTGAGAGAAGGATCAGTTTAAAAGATTATTAGCGCCTGGTATTTGATGCTCTACAACAGATCTACTGCGCGATTAATTTAATGAATTTGACATTTTTGTAAGAGTTAAAATCAGATGAAAACTGAAAACGTATCCATAAAATTGCTTAACCTATTTCAAATTTTAGCAAGAAAACATATTTTTCCACCTCTCTCTGAGGTCAGGACATGACACAAGGTAATATTTTATGTGAGGTTGGGCCAATTTAACTTATCCCGTTTTATCCTAAAATTGTTACCTATAGATCTAGGAGTAAAACTATAGGTAACTAGTACGACTTTTAATTACTATCATTTACTACTGTCATTTTTATCTGTTCATATCACCTTCACTTCTGTTTAAAGAATTTCGTAAGTAGTAACTGATACTAGCCATAGCCAATAAACGGGATATCAGTTTAGACTTATGGGTTGGATTTACTCAATCGCCATATTCACTTGACCATAATATAGCCACCGTTCACATTGTTTCAAACAAACAATTTCCATGCTTCGTTTATTATTACATGTTTCTTAAAGACAGTGAGTTAGTATCATTAATCAGAAGCTGTATGTCATATCGTTTCAAATAGTGCATCACATTTGACTCTATTCAAGATGTGCTCTTTCGTGTTTGTCTCTTCAGACAATTTATTATAAAAAACAATCTTATTCTGTTATAACAATTCCCGCTGCTATCCCCATGAAGATAATTGTTGGTTATGCTGTTTCCGATTTTGACCAACTTTAATTTGTAAGCTGTTAATTAAAAGGTAAATAAACTATAACTATACTTCGAGTTGTCTGCTTGATTAACGGCGAAATATTTTTTCTTTCTATCAAGCATTTAATTGTAAATTCTTCAAACGTATACAGCTTAATAAACTTATTACTGTCTTCTACCCCTATTATAACATTTCAAAATGTACATTCCTAATAAAATCTTGAGTGTCAGTAGCCAATTTACTACAATGGGGAGGAAATTAAGGATACTTCCAAAAATTTTTTAACTTGGGTCTTAGCCATTCATTTGAAAAATGAACGTGTTTAATCGATTACGTTGCGTAAAAGAAACTATTGCATTAATGATATATTTAGAGAAAGGCTTTTTTGGTTTATGCAAAATCATTTTTCATCGTTCAATATAACTGTATCGAGTTCTTAAGACTGGAATAAATGAAACTAATTCGCTTGAACGGGTCTACGGCTATATCGCGTTGAATGCACCGATTCCCGGTGACCATTTGGGAATACCAGGTGCTGTAAACGTAAGGACCAAGAATGGTTCCACCAGTCTTCCAGGTTCGGGGGTTGGATGCGGGACTAACAACCCGGCCCCGTAAAAAAACAGTTTGTTACAGCAACAAAAAGTTACTGCCCTATGGACCATTGGGTGTGATGGATAAATAATGATGAATTCGCTTGAATGCTAAATTACAATGAAAAGTAGCTTTTGCTATCCTCATGAAACGGAATCTTAAGAAATAAGATAGTCATATCAATAGGAATGCTTAACGTAGAAAATAAACGGGGAATTTTTTAAATTTCTGTGACAAAATAGTCGTGCAGCGGAGATAAGCGGGACGTATTTAGTATACGAGTGTAACTTACTATTATTTTAATGGTCTTTCCACTTTGGCGTGATTGAGTTTTTCTTTGTGTTTGAGTCACGTGATCAAGTAATAAGAAATATCTTAACTGAATTGAAAATCAATAAATCTGTAAAAATATCAGAATATAAATAATCAGCATCCCTAGAAATGTTTTACAAAATGTATCAATCGCGATTTCTTTTCCACAAACTTCAGTGATTTTCAACGAATAAATAAAATTTCATTGTTGTTATGAAAGAAATTAAATTCACAATTATTTACTAGTCTAACAAAAGGCCACAGTAATATGGCATCTTGTAAGAGTCAAACTAGTCTCCGATATGAACAATCACAATCGAGGTAAAGTAGACACTCATAGAAATTCAACTGATATAAAATGAATCTATCTCCCTGATAAGTCATATCAGGTCAAGGATTACTAACTGCTCTCAGATTTATTACATAATCTAATATAATCTATAATTAGAGATTACTTTAGATTTTTAATCTATTGTATGATTCTTGGAGATGAGATTAGCAACACTTATTTGCCCATATTGCTCCGAGAAATATGACGAAGAAGCCAATATGATACTTCGATGACTTGCTCAATTATGGAATAACTTATTTTTTAAAGAATTACTGTTCCTAGTTTTCTTAGTGGAATTTCACAGTTTATTTTTAAAGCATCACTTGATTTTACTAAAGTGAACCTTTAAGGTTCAATGACATATATTGACTTCATTGCAAAGTTCCATTGATTTCTAATCGAATTGTCCGTCGCAATGCAATATTATCAATTATTTTAACTAAGTTAAGCTTTACTCTTTTTTAAATTATTTCACCCCAAGCAAGGCAATAATGTCACTAAGATGCAAAGAGTTACTGAAAGTAAAAGAAACTGAGAGAACATTATTGAGACGACGATAAAATAATATGCGTTTATACAATTAGAGATTTTTTTAGGCTAATTATTTTCTAATTATTTTGCAGAAGAAACATACTAATTGTCTTTGACTGCGTGTCGGATAATGACCTGAGCTTTCACGAAGAATGTTTTTGTCTCGCAGGAGATTTTTCACATGGATTCGGTCTCTGAAGAGAGAGAGCGCGCGATATAGAGTGTCTCTTGTTTATCTTTCTCGTCACAGGGGATCGCAAGTTAATGACATAAAAGAAAAAAGAACGGTTGTAATATTACATGAATGACAATGAGTCTAGCGCATAAAAAATCCAAATGTATTATTTCTTCTACCCTTCCATACAAAATAAACCAATGCCAAATACCCTCCACTCATAAACAACATATCGATAAATTACAGTTAATTAAATCCCATTACGTTCAATATGAAATTTTATACGGTTATTTTCCAATAAATTATGTGTGTTATCACGTCAAATTTACTGAAATTGTTATATTGGTGATTTTCTTCGTATAAATTATTCCTGTTACGGATTTGGGTAATTTAATCCCACTATATCTGTAATGCTACCTTTATTAATAGGTAACAATATTTGATCAATAAATGTTTTTTCTTTCTTTTTTGAGGGTGATATTTTATACTTGATACTTTTCTTGGAAATGAAACGCTATTTAACAAAATTATCAAAATTTTATGAGTTTTAAATGCCTACTAGCATTAATCGCAACTTTCCCCAGAAAATCGATTATCTTGCTTGCTGTACTGTTAAATTTAACGCTCGTTAAATGTTCGTGTAGGTCATATTTATTCTATTTTGCTATATTCATGTTTCTTACATGATCAACGGAAATATTTTTAGAGAGTTAAAATAATTTTTACAGTATATTGGATACTGGGTGGGGGTCTATATATGAACTGTTTCAGTTACTTATATCACGAAATATATTTTCAAGATCGACGAATTTGATTGTGGAAATTAAGCATTTTCAGAGTAATGAATAATAAATGAAATTCCAGTTATTTACAGAATTTAAAATGGAATATATTTATAAACTGACTGGTTTCAGTTATCGTTCGAGCATTAATGATAAATTCAACAGTCAATACTTTTTTGATTCCATTCAATTTGCTTTCAAAAAATGAAAAAATAAACATTATTTTTAACAGATACTAAATTTGAGTAGATCTACTCAAATATATATATATATATATATATATATATATATATATATATATATATATAAGTGAAGCATCCAATATAATAATGTTTGAAGTAATAATAATAATCTGAGCGAAGAGTATATATTTTGCTTTAAAAAGAGCTGCGATATTCCCCGTAGCCAATCGGTAAATCACACTGGATCAAACAGCGGTTCTCCTTAAACAAATGGCGGCACAAGTTTGATTCTTGTCTACGGAGATTTCTCGAATGTGCTGACGTGACGCATACTGTTTAACAAATAAAAAAATGAGGCGTCTATTTCAAATAGGATGTATTCTTTACAATAATTATTGAAGTAATTATATATATATATATGTGTATGTGTTAAAGATGTTAGCTTTTTGGTTCCAATTTGATATGGTAAGATAGCAGCGTGAGGTGCCGTTGTAAACGTTGACGTTGACCCGGAACTTGTGAGTGAAATTAGACAGATGGATCTCTTTTGGAATTTGTCGATGGTTCTACTGGTGCCAAATCACAAGTCATCGTACCCGAGAATCTGAGCGTAATCACGCTGTTAATCACGCCAGGTTGTGCTCTCTGTGTGTGTGTGTGTGTGTGTGTGTGTGTGTGTGTGTGTGTGTGTGTGTGTGTGTGTGTGTGTGTGGCTAACTTGTGGTTTATGCAGTAACTATATTGTGTAGGTACAATATAAACCACAGGTTGGCTATATGAGTATTGATGAAACACAAATGTTCCTGAGAAGTCGTCTGAAACAGGGATTGGTAATATTCCTATCAAACGTATGTGCGTGATCAAAATAGATAATTCTTTGTTTATGACCAACTTAACGAGTTTGTTTTAAATCATGGAATATGTGTCATTTTAAACACACGACAGACAACAGAAACAAAGATTGATTTTGAAATTAACCGAAACGAAAGCTAATTACGCGTGATTTTTTTTTAATTTCAAGTTCATAAATTCAGTCAATATACTTACTGAGCCCAATTTCTTATAACAGAGTCGCATATTAAAAAAGAGTACAACGCGAACTGATATCTTTTCGCTAGGAATTCTTTTCGTTGCCCTTTAAAACTTTGTATATTTCTGCCAAGTAATTCACTGATTGAAACAAAGTTAACATAACCAAAATGTGGGTTAGAGCAAAAGCACAATAAAAAAAGTCATTCGAAAGGTCAGTTGTAATGTGTTTAAAAGAAGAAGAAAAGTATCTTTGTTTCATGTTTAAATCGGGTCATGAAAAGAAAGCACCTTCCAACGATCAACTTTAAAGAATTGTTAAGAGGAAAATGGGAAAAAATTTCTAAACTAAGTTCCCTTCTTCATTTTGACAATTTACATTTATAAAACAAATACACAATGCATTGTCTCTTTACGCTCAACTCGGAAGTGTTTTAATATTTGTTTCATGGATTAATCTTCGTTGATTCGCTAACAATTCTGGCTGTTAAACATGAAATTTTAACAGTCGACTTCAATTTTCTTTGCTAATTGAAAATTATTGTGCACTTCATTTGCCTTGCATAAGATATATTCATACTTTGCTAAGTTGAAATTTGCCATTTGGAGTTTTTAATCCCATATGATAAGCTTCATATAAATGGATACATAAAAATACTTTCTAAAAATAATAAGTTCTTGTTGATATTTGGAGGCGATTATCTGTGGATACAATATAATTTTCAAGTTTCTACATGTTGCCATGAAACACAAAACCCTAAAAAAGAAGACAAAGGGAGTCTCAAAACAAATCATCTCAATCCATGAGTTATAAAATTAATTTATAAAATAAGTTGTTGACTCCACATAAACTCCCCTCCGCCTAATTCTTTTTAGTCGTGAGGATGATTGCGAGGAGAAACAGGATTTATCTGAATGTAATATTCCCTTCGTGATGGATGACACGCCATACAAAATAAATAAAGTTTAGTCACATGAAATATGATAGATTTTCTTTGATAAATGGCCGCCTTTTAAATTTACAAGAAGTAAAGCTTCTAGAAATAATGTGATGTCAACTAATCAGATGTGAACTAAAGGAAAAAGTTCAGTTTGCAAAACAAAGAGGTGTGTGTTTGGTGATATATTAAAAGTGTTTACAACAACTAAACTGCGTTCGAATGCAATCAGAATAACTTTTCTCTCCTATTCAATCAAAATGTCAATGTTAAGATAGCTCGAGAGAAGTTTCTAAAAAATTCATTTACTTTGATGAATGCTATGCACTAAATAAAAAAAATGCTGATTGTTCTTAGATATACTAAAGATATAATGATCACACATTTCACTCAATTATATCAAAAGCAAACAACTATAGAAATATTCTTTATAATCAAACTTTTAAGGATTCTTTAAAAATGTAGCAATAGGCATTTATTGGAGTAACAAGAACAAATCAAGATGTTTTCATTCAAATGTTCATAACATACGACAAAATGATTGTTTTCGTTTATAAGTTTCAATATATATGTTTAACAAGTATTATTAAATGCGCACACGTACCCACACAAAGTTTGAAAAATTAAATTTTGAGATGCTTAATTTTACCATTTACAACAAAATTATCATAAAAGAATCTAAACAGATAAGGAGGATAATAAACGGACATTAAAAAATATAATCCAGAGCCACATTTGGCGCGCATTTGCTTACATATTACTTAATACATTTAAACAGAAACTTATTTATTCACGGAATAACTTCGCGCTCACACACGCACACACGTATATGTGTATTCAAATGAATATCTACGAAGTTAATTAGAATAAAACAAACCTGTTTTTTCTTACGAAGATATCTCTGTTATTTGTAGACTGTATGCTGTCTGTGAGTTGTCTGACAATAACGATAAATAGATAAATAAATATATAAAGTTAATTATATATATATATATATATATATATATATATATATAAAACATTAGGAGTTAATATGTCATCAGACGATCTCATATCATTCAATTAATCGTATTCGTAACAGAGCCACTCATGTTCGTTTATGTCAGCTCCTGTCAGAACATCTTTTGACGAACGATACCGTTTCTGTCAGTAACTCCATCTGATCAAGTTGAGCGCCTACATGAAATCAAAGACGCAAGGAGAGAAGCGAAACTGAAGATATCAAATCTGTTATCGGCAAAGAGAACTGATAAATATGTATGGTCTGCAAAAAGCTTTCTGAAAGAACAGTGGTAGCAGCAGTAGTCGTGAAGAGCGAATTTAAAGATAACAGTTATATGATCCTTGTGTGTAGCACAAGGCGAAATGATAGCAAAGAATTCACCTCCACTGTACTCGTCCACGGAAGCCAATTGACTTTACCAGATTTAAGTACCTTTAAATGTCTACAAGGCAAACTTATTTACATTTGAATCGTAATGATTAAACTTTCATCCGAGTTAAAATTTGCTCGTAGAAAATTTTACTATCGCAACTTTTTATTTTCGTCTCTCTGGCTTCATTTTATAACAATATTTCTATTTCATTATTTTGCTCAAGATTAATGTATAATACTTACAAAATGCTTTTATCGTTTATAAAATCTATATGAAGTTGTTGATAGAAAATGATGGTAGTTTGGCTCGCCATAATGGAATTCGTCACTTTAAATACAGTTAATATATTAAATTAGTTTATTTGCATGAAAACGGTTTTTTATTTTAATCTTTTGCGCTGTTCTTCAAATTCTTACATGCACGTTGTCATTTGTTTAATAAAAACAAATTACAATAATGTTTGAGCACTTAGACGTGGTGTAAAGGTTAGCAAGCTTATTTCGCTATTTTAATTGCTACTGAATAGTGAGTTCGTTCATCACTGGGTACCCATATTTTCGGCCTTGGGCTGCATCTAGGCCTTGCTTAAAAATCATAATATTTGTTGAAATCTGAATCTACAATACAATAAAAATAATTGAAGAAGCATCCAATTTTAATCCATAATAATATTATGCTATTAATATTATTATACTATTAATAGTAATAAAGGAAATTAAATCCTATGCAAATCTATATGAGCACTTCGAAATAAATATTCTTTGTATGTTTCATAAAAATATCCCTATCATTTGTATATTTTAATTCGTTTAATTCGTTTTTTCGTCTTTACAAAATAATTTATATCGTAATAATCTATATCGTGGTGTGAAGCAACCTATCAGTGTATTTTCCATAAATATAAATTTTTGGCTTTCACTTCGAACTTTGAGGAACCTTTATATACTTATGAGCATTGTACTTTATTTACACTGTTCAGACTGTTGACCTCATTTTTATTGCCATGTTGAAGATGTTTCGGCCGTTGTAAACTCCGGTCTTCTTCAAGTGCTAGGAATTTTGAAGATAACTAAATGGTATCCAGAAGTGGCATCGCACATGGAATGAGAATTATATAGTGATCGAAATAAAGATTCGGCTCAAAATTTCTAGCACCTGAAGAAGGTCGGAGCTTGCAACGGCCGAAACGTCATAAACATGGCAATAAAATCAGAACAGTCTGAACAGTTTAAATAGTGTAAATCCTACGTCATCTTAAAAGTACAGACAAATATCTCACATTGTGTCTCTAACCTCTTTCTGTTACTAGATCAGCAAAATAGGTAAGCATTAACATAATAATAATAATAATAATAATAATAATAATAATAATAATTGAAAGACAAAAATAATCAGTGATACTAATTTTAATATATTCACTAAGCTTTCATCCCAGTAGTAATTGGTGACTTTCACTGAAGATTAAGTGACAGCAAGTCTCTGCACATTCATCAATATTTTCACTAAATTTGATAAGACTGTCGTCCTGAGGGAATTACAATTCTTCAAAACTCTTTGCAAGATATTTGAGAACAGTTCCAATGAAGTCAAGAAGAAACTCTCAATTTTAGGTTATTTATCGTTCTCTTTATTTTTTTATTTATTTTTTAGCTCTTTCAAATGCTTTTCAAATTTTCTCTTTTACTTTTTTAAATTTATTTTGTAATCTGACGAAATGAAAAAATCTACCAGCTGACACAAGTTCTTCTCTTTCGTTACGAATATTGAGTCTTCTAGCTTGAGCTGGTGAATCTGGTTAAATTTCAAAGTTCTACAGAATCATATTTTTTGTTTTCTAGAATGCTTCTGATTTGTGCACATACTATTTGGCTGCTTCATACCAATTGTTTGTATAATTCCCAGTGGATTATTCTTTCTATCCAGCCACATACTACTTTTGATTTCATTTTTTTATCTGATTAATAGTTGTGTATCCTTATAATTACTATTCTGCTGCGACTTGTTTATTTATTATAGTTATATATGATTCTTAGAGATCACTATTAACAGAATTTAGATTTCTCAATTCAAATGTCCTCCACACAATCATTATCATGTCATCTTGTTTTTAATTTTTTTTACTTATTCTTTTGTCATTCCATTTTTGTTTCCCAGTTTTGGAGATGTCTGATCTTTATGCGTCACCCTATTTATTCTTATTTCTACCGTTGACTGCCATAATTAACCTTTCATTAGTCATTTTGGTGTACTCACTAATTGACACAGTTTTCAATACTAACGAGTTTTCTTCCTCTGTCTTTTACTCTTCTCATATAATCATCGTCTTCTCTAAGCTGAAGTGACACAGTTGTCAATTCCTTTGTCTTTTGAACCAAATTTATTAGTTTTTCTATTGTTTAATTTAGAAATCACTTAAGATATCTGACTGCTGTCATATTCTTTATGCGTTTCATCATGTTTCTGGTATGAATTTTAGATGATGGTATTTCCTTATTCTGAATTTTATCAATGTCGTAATTTTTCTTTTCCTCTTAAATTTTGCAAGTTTTCTGGTAGAAAAATATTATTATTATTATTATTATTATTATTATTATTATTATTTACGTATTAATAAATGACAACTGACAACAAGTCATTACTTGCAAATGCTTTGCTAGTATTTTTGCTGGGTAAAGTAGTTTTAATGGTTGAAAATGTTAACTCCTCTACCACTAGTCGACAGGTCATGAATCGTGTAAGCTATTTGGGTCTTAGAAGCATAACATTTACTGACATGTCTAGGGTAAGATAGCTAAATAGAGCACTTCCTTCTTTATACTAGTTTTGAATTCAAAGTTTCCCTCGGATTACCGATTCGTCTTTCTGACTTGATAACCACATTTCAATATATACCTGCTTCTCGGAAATCAAAAATCATTCAAAACTCCTTGGAAATTACACTATTTATTACTAAATTTGCAACTTTTGTTCTTTTAACTACGTAAGGAATTTTCGACCGTTTGCCAAAAACTTATGGCGACCTAAGACACTCTCTTAATTGTAGTAATTGTCTTTTTTTTAGTCTAAAAGTTGGTATAATAAATGCACATGACGAGAATAAATCTATTTTAGCTAAAATCTTATAATCCTATAATAGATAGAGATTAGAATCTTAATCTTCTCCTGCTGTTGTATGACTTTTCCTCGGAAATTTAATGAGTCTGGCACAAGTAACTGTTTCAGGGAAGAGATCAACTCAATGGGGCATCATAATAGAAAACATTGAAAGCAGTCGTTGGTGCTGTAAAATTTACCTCGTCATTCCACTTCTTGCAGTTCTCCGTTCAAGGCAGACTAAAGGAACCAAGCCAAGAAGAACTTTACAACCAACTCAAGTGTTAATCCCACTTAAACCTTTGGACAATCATGGAGTCATGTTACCGGGTTGTGAAATATGGCCTTTGTTTAAATGTAGTAAAAATACGAATGGAGTTGCGAGAAAACAATCTGGTAAAAGGTGATTTTTATAAATTATTCGGGCTAGTGATTAGGTGAAAATAAACTGTTCTTTTCGTATCCTGAGATTTTGGTAGGCGCACGAGAGTCATGTATCTTTAATCACTCAAGTCATCCTGGCGTTTAATGATTTTTATATTCGCTTTCAGACTTCTTTCTCCTGACAAAGTAAATGCATCACGTTCTGGATTTAGGAAATTATAGTGTAACATGCGTTCCTTTAGGGATCGGAGTACATTGAATTTCTAATTTCAACTTATAAATACTTCGTCTCTTGTTTATACAGCACAAAAACGTTTCTTATAAATAATGTTCTAAAGAAAAATAGGCTTAGTAATAAGCTACGTATGTCAGGCAGTTTTACCTCCCTAAAACAAATCATTTTACTACTTCCGTCTCAGGCGAAGATATTTGATCACTGATTTTGATTGGTTACATAAAATAAAAAAGGTTGTCTGTCAGATTCTATTTTGATGCTTATGCAGAAAATAGAGAATTTCCAGTTACTTCATATGAGTAATTTCTATCAAAACATTCTCTTATCGTTGTCTTATAGAAAGCAGGCTGTAAACAAATGTGTAAGTCTAGCCTTGACCAAATAAGCGTTGTATAGCAAGCGGAGCAATCATAAGGCCGTGGAAAAGTTGGCTTGCCGAGAATGCAAAATCATTAAATGTTGTTTTGATAAAGAACGTCTCCGCTTATATTTGGTGGAACTGTGTCAGCCGGCTGCCATGAACGAAATGACTTTGCTCAAAACAGATTGATCGAGACAGCCGCAGTAGTGGTGGCGGTGGCCTTCGCTGCCGGCAAGAAAAGTACATTCCAATTACGAAAACAGAAAACTAATAAGGAACGTGTACCAAATCGAAAGATTGGAATTTAAATAATTGGTCCAATTTGCTATTAATTATTAAGTATACTTATAAAAGAATAGCTATTTTTCTATTTCTTTATTCCTTCTTGTTTAGATGTTCATTCTTTTTTACTTTATATTCATTTTTCTCCTTGAATCCTACTCATTTTTTTCGCTATGCAATTTTACTGAACAATAAATATAACTAAAGCGCCTCCCTCAAAGTTTTATCATTATTTGCTGAAATAGCTTTGCATTTCTTACTTTGTTTACAGAAGCCAATATTCAATATTGATTATGTAGTTGCTTTATATATATATATATATATATATATATATATATATATATATATATTTCATAGACCAATTATCAAAGACAATGAATCCACATTGTGTATAAACAAACATGTACGCGCTCACACACATAACACTTCAACATTATTAAATTATTGTATATTGCTTATTATCGTTAATATTTTTCTCTCGCGCCATACATCCATATACATACATACATACATACATACATACATACATACATACACATATCTGATCCAAGCTGAAAATGCATCTTCGCCCTAGTCTTCTAACCCTATGCATTCTATTTTATTTAAAATTCACCAAGAGTATATTTGCTTGATTTCACCACAATAATGAAAATCTCTATTGAGCTATATGGTCATAAATGAAATACTGAATACCCCCTCCCATATTATATCTCTCTAGTCCCGTGTCAATAAAGTAAAGATTCTCTGGAGTTATCCAAATCAAGTCAAAAGATTTGTCTTTGCAAAATTACGAAAATTCAAAAAAAATTTCAAGCTTTTGTCTACTGGTAACGAATGCTAATGTTTAGTTTTGCAGACACTCATGTTCTTTGGTACTACTCTGGGGAACTGACATTATCTTCCTCTGCATGACTAGTCAATTTAACTTATACCTAGTACATGTTTAATATTTATTTTTCACCCGTTTTTTTCCGGGGTGTTAAGCAACCCGTTAGGATAAAATTAAAGCTACAAAGGGCGGAAGAATTCTTAAAGGGCCAACGGCTAGCTAACTAGAGGTGGTGTCTCAATAAATCACCGTGGAGAAGGCAACGGGATACCACTCCACTATCTACTCCCACCCGGACAATCATGGCTTTTCACAATAAGTATATGAAACCCAACGGCGTAAAGAGTGTTAATTCCAAAGGAAGCAACTCATCGCTCGGTAAGGATCGGTATGGGTAATAGGTGTCACCTGACCATCATCCGGCGACTGTTAGCACCAACGGTGTAAAGGGGACATTTTATTCCAAAATTAATCTCTCACCAGGGAAGGAACAGCATCAGCAACGGGTGTCTCTGGACCTTTGTCCTGCGATTGGACGCAGCAAAGAAAGAATTACCTTAGGGACATGGAATGTTAGTGTTGTATACCAATAAACAGACAAACACGGGTGTATATAAAAATATATGACTTATATTTTTATTGATGACGATGGACCGTGTCGCCTAGGAACAGAGAGTTGAGGGAGCGCTTCCAGGGGCTGACGTGGGTGACGACGTGGTGACGGGGGGTTCGACGACGGGAGTGTAATCTCTCTTAGACTGCCTGTCGAGGCTGACTTCTTCGACTTCTCTGTTTCGACTTCTGACTTCGACTGTGACTCGACTTCTCTTCTACTGTCGAGGCTGGAGATTCAAAACTGATTCCAAGACTGTGTTTTTCGCAGTCTTTATATATCTTCCAAAAGCGGAAATTGTTTCTTCCGGTTTTTCCTTGATCACGCGACGCCTACGCGACGCCTACGTAAATTCTCAGAGACCCTGTCTATTTCCGCTCTGCCGGAAATAAGGTCAAACAACCATCCGTTCCTTTCAACGGCCGGAAAACGCCCACGCTTCATCGGCCTTCTTGGGTGCGGCCAGATTATTATATTACATTAGGACGCTCAGAAACTGTAGACAACTAGAAAATGTCAAGCAGAAGATAGACAGACTGAAGATCAATAATCTGGGCATATGCGAAATCAGATGGCCTAACAATGGAGACCTCAGCAGCGACGACCACAGGATAAGTTACGCAGGAGGCAAAAGCAACGAAAAGGGAGTCGGCCTCATACTGGACAAAGAAGTGAAGAAATGCGTTCTTGGATACTGCCAGCTTTTAGAGAGAGTCCCCTTAGTTAAACTGAGAGGAAGACTCTTTAACATATTTATCATGGTAGTTTATTCACCAATAACGCAAAGCACTGAGAAAGAAATAGAATCATTCTACTCCATAATTGACAACGCCAAGGATCAGTGCAAAAGCCAAGAAATCAGAATAATAATAGGTGACTTGAATGCCAAGGTAGGCAAAGAGAGGATAGGAGACATGACTGGTAACTTTGGATTAGGAGTCCGCAACAAACGAGGAGAAAAATGGATCCAATGGTGCAGAGCAAATGATCATGTAATAATTAACACCTGGTTTCAAGAGCACCCACGATGTTTATGGACATGGAGAAACCCATGAGGCAACACAAAAAAGAACAAATAAACCAAATAGATTCTTCTTCTTCTATGTGCCCTGTCTCTTCAGGACGTAGGCGATCATGGTTCTCCACGTCTCCCTATCTCTTGTGGCTCTTAGTATGTTCGCTCCTGTTACTCCTGGCAACCCTCGTTCCGTCATCCACCTGATCAGGCCCTGAAAATATGTTATCCGCTGCCTTCCTCTGTCTCTCTTTCCTTCTATCTGGCCAGTCAGTATTAGGTTCTCCAGGCTCTCCTTCCTCATTGCGTGTCCCAGGGACTTCAGTTGTCTCTTCCTGATGCTCAGTATTAATTTCATTTTTGTTGCCATTCTTTCCAACACCTCATCGCTGCTTGCATGCTCAGTTTACGATATCCGCAGCATCCTTCTGTAGAACCACATTTCAGCTGCTTCCAGTTTTGTCCTCATTTTCGATGATATTGTCCAGCATTCACTGCCGTATTAAAGAACTGATATCACATAGCAATCCAGCACTTCTTTGTTTCTAGTGAAATTTTCCTGTGTGTTAGTACTTTACTCAGCTTCTGGAACGTGTCTTTTGCCATGCCAATTTGCCTTCGGATCTCTGTGTCATACTTTCCATCTCCTGTTAGAACACTTCCTAAGTATTTAAATTTTTGAACTTGTGTGAGTTTGGTATCCTTAAAGTGTATTTGGCATTTTGGGTTGCACCTTTTGTTGATGACCATGCATTCAGTTTTCTTACAGTTTATTTGTAGTCCTTTTTTGTCACTCTCCACCGCTACCTTCTGTAGGAAATCTTGTAGTTTCCTTTCCGTGTCTGCAATCAGCACTGTTTCATCTGCATACCTTATGTTGTTCAAGTTGTGGCCTCCAATAACAAATCCTGGCGTGTCATCTAGGGTCCTCAAAATATTCTCGCTGTACAGGTTGAACAAATCCGGTGAAAAGACACATCCTTGTTTTACGCCTCTTTCTCTCTTTGTAAATCTACTGAGATTGTTACCTGTCCGTATGCATGCCGTTTGCTGCCAGTAGAGATTCTTGATTACTCTTATGTCTTTCCCGAAAACGTCGAGGCTGCCGAGCATCTCCATCAATTCTTTGTGTCGTATCTTGTCGAATACCTTCGCATAGTCAATGAAACATAGGTACAAGTCTTTCTTCATTTGTATTGCCCTTTCGGAGAGCATCCTAATCATGAATATGGCATTCTTTGTTCCAATGTCTTTGACGAACCCGCACTGTTCCTGCCCTATCTCTGGCCTGATTCTGCTTCTCGCTCTATTCATCAGGATTCTGAAAATCAGTTTTGTAATGTGACTCATTAAGCTGATAGTTCTGTGTAGTTCACACACGTTTGCACCTGGTTTCTTCGGCAGTGCCATAAATATCGACTTGCATAGGTCGTCTGGTATTATTCCACTGCTATAAATTTCGTTTATTATGTCGGTAATTTTTTCTATGCTATATTCTTCTAAGGCTATCAGCAGCTCTATCACTATGCCGTCTGGACCAGCTGCTTTGTTTCTGTTCATTTTGGCCATTGCAGCTTCCACTTCGGATTTTAGTATTTCCGGTCCCTCCACCTCCTTGTGTATTCTCGGTTGTTCTCTCCTGTCGCAAAAAAAATCCTTTATATACTCTTCCCATCGCTGGAGTATTTCCTCTTACTCCAATATGATTGTTCCATCCTTGTATTTTATGCATCCTATTGAGGAGCAGGTTTTTTGTCCTGGCAGTTCTCTTATCTCTTTATGCATCTCTGCTTTATTGGTCCTGCTCAGTCTCTTTACTTCTGTGCATTTGTTGTTGAGCCATTCCTCTTTAGCTTGTCTGCATTTGTTAGTTATCTCCCTGTGAAGCTTCTTGTACTCTGCTCCATGTCTTGGCGTTATTATTTGTCTCTTTTGCATCATGTGGAAAATCTCTTCGGTCATCCACTCGTTTTTTCTTCTGCATCTGATTTCCTTTGGGGCTATGTTGTTCGCTGAGGTCAACATCGCTTCCTTTAGTGAATCCCATTTTGAGTGCCCTTTTCCAATTTGTTCTTCATATTTCTTTCTCACGCTGTTAGTGTATACTTTCTGCAGGGTGAGGTCATTCACAAGCGAGTCCTATTGCAGCCTTGGTGATGTGCTGGGCTTCTTCAGTCTTCGGAGTTTCACCCTTAGTTTGCAGATGACTGGGACGTGGTCATTTTCGCAGTCGGCACCTGGATATGTTTTGCATTGGACCACTGCATTCCTGAATCTCTTGTTTATAGTTATATAGTCTATTTGGTTCTTCGTGTCGCCTCCTGGGCTTCTCCATGTCCATAAATGTTGAGTTGTGCGGTAATAAATACGAACAACAGAAAATTTTAATAAATGTATTACGGACGAAAATAGTATTTACAAAGTGGGATTAGTAATCATATAGGAAACAAGATATTAATTGTACGTATCTTCGTACGATGTAAAGTCCGATTATAATCACTTCCGGTTGACTACCGGAAGTATCCGACTGACTTGTTAGTACAGTTCCAATCACTCCAGCACTGGTATAGCGCTACTGTAACATTACCGCCAATAACACCGAGGTCTTGACACTACCACTATTTGGAGTGCATGGAATAGTTCATTTATCATTAAAATGGTGGAGAGCACCCTAACACCCCACTCCTAAGATTTTTTCATCAATTCACATATTTCTTTCTTTTCGGGTCCACCACCAAATGTTGCGTTGCCTTCCTTTTTCTAGTAGATTTCCGCTCTGTTACTTCTTTCTCTTGCGGCATTTGTAGGTCGAACGTGTCGTAAATCTCTTCTATGCTATCATCTACCCTTGACAGCGTGTCTATAGCTTCTTCAGCTAATCTTTTTCTTATCTGATTCACGTGTCGTCTGTCGATAAATTTTTTGCCTTTAATCATATATAGCATGTTTCCGATCAGTCAGTTGAGTGCCATACGTGATACACGCTTGGGCGATCATGTCTCGACAGAGACATGACTGACTGTGCAGAAGATTATCCCGCAGTAGGTTGCCATTGCTTTCTGCAGTAGATTGGTTGCCGACCAAGGCTATAGAACCCAATCTGTCCTGTTATTTAACCCATAACTGGAAGGAAGAGACAGATTAATACCTTTCCCAAGGGTATTTGCGCGTAAGTGAATACAATGGATTCAACTGGAATTCGAACTCGGCTCCCCGGTTTCTCGTTCCGAGCCGATATCCACTATACCACAACGCACATCCATGTTTCCGATACGTTCCTTTATTATTCCCGGAAGCCAAGAGGCATTATTATTTTTGGAACTTTTGAAATAAACTTTTTCAATTTTGTTGAACTTCCTTTTTGGAGGTTGAGTTGTGGGTGTAAGTGCTTTTTCTCTTGAAATTAATTTATCAAACGCCGATCGCACCTTTATCGCGAACATCAATTCTGCAGGTGACAGTGCTGAAGGCGCAGCTTTATTAGGGGTTATCCTATAAACTTGTAGGAATAATTGCAATACCTTCTTAGTAGGTGTCACTGACGCCCTTTTTAATGCCCTTTTTCAGGTGTCGACAAATCTTTCAGCCAATCCGTTACTACGCGGATGGTACGGTGGAGTTTGTATATGTTCTATCTGAAACGTTTCACAAAACTCCTTGAATTCTTTCGAAGTGAATTGCGTTCCGTTATCACTTACTAACGTGTCCACGACTCCGAATCTTGTGAATAATTCGTGCAATCTATTAATCCCGCTGTTGGTCTCTTCATTTGAAATACTTCCGGTCTCTTACTGTAGCTATCTACTATTATCAGATAATATAAGTTGTCGATTGGTCCTGCAAAATCCACATGTACCCTTGACCAGGGTCTATCTGTTCTTGGCCATGGTTTCTTCAATATCTGTGGCGCCTTTGCAGCAAGAGCGCACCCTTTACATCTACTAACCATAGTCGCGATGTCCGCGTCCATCCCCGGCCAGTACACGTAAGATCGCATAAGACTTTTCATACGATTTACTCCCGGGTGTCCTGCATAAAAATCTCTCAGAATCCTCTTCTGCAAAGCTTTTGGAATTACTACTCTTTCGCTATACAGCACTACATTATCACATAATGAAAATGTCTCCGAAATCCGGTGGTCCTTCTCGGCTCATTTTATTTTTGTGTCTTTGATGAATTGGTCTTTCTCAGCTTCTTTCTTTATTTCTACTAAGGAAACTGGCAATTCTCTAATAGTGTCATTCAGCATATTCATTACTTCCACTTCTGCTCTCAGTGCTACGATTACAGTATCTTCCAATGGTTCATCTGCTTTTGGAATTAGCCTAGATGGGCCATCTGCATGTCCAATTTTTCTCGATGGTAAGTGTTGTAATTTAAAGTTATAATTCAGCAATATTGTTCCCCATCTTAATAATCGATTTGCCGTGTAAGTAGGGAGTCCCTTCTTTGAACCAAAGATGGTTAATAACGGGTTATGGTCCGTTTGTAATGTGAAAAATCATGGATGTACCTATGGAATTTAGTTATAGACAAAATTATCGCTAGCGGATCTTTTTCCATCTGTGAGTAGCTGCGTTCTGCTGGTAGTAACGATCTACTCGCGTGTGCGATCGGTTTCATCGCGCCGTCCTAGCACTTATGTAAGATGCATGCGCCAATCCCATATTCACTGGCGCCGCAAGCTATCACTATTTCCAGCTTGGGATTATAGTGTGCGAGGAATAGATCTGATGTTAGTCTATCTTTTATTTCTTCGAAAGCTTTCTTACACTCATTAGACCAATGCCAAGTTTTATCTTTTTGCAGTAATTCATTTAGGGGCGCTCGCAAATTGTGCAAGTTTGGAATAAATGCTTGGTAATAACTTACCAAACCTAAGAAGCTCTGAAGTGTCTTAATGTTTTTGGGCTCAGGCATGTTCCGGATTGCAGAGGAACGGTTCAGGTCGGTTTTTTTCCCATCCTTATTAATATGTGTTCTAGGTATCTGATCTCTTCTAGCAAGAAATCACATTTTCCTTCCTTCACTTTGAACCCATACTTTCTTATCCTCTAGAACACTTCCTGAGTATGTATTGTGTGCTCCTCGACTGTTTCACTCTTAATTAAAATGTCGTCGAGATATGCGGTAGCGAAGTCAAGATTTTTATCCATAATTTGTTGAAATATTGCTGGTGCTGTTTTTACATCGAAAGGTAACCGTTTGTATAGTCCTTTATGCATATTTATGCATAGTAGCTTTGAAATTTCCTCATCGACCGGTATTTGTAGGTATGCCTCACTGAGATCTATTTTAGTGAAATATTTGCCACCATTTAACTTAGCGAATACTTCATCAGGGCCAGGTAAAGGATAATGGAAGTCCTGTATGGCGTTATTTAACCCTGTCGAAAAGTCAGCGCAAATGCGAATGTCGCTCGATTTCTTTTTTACATAAACCGCAGGCGCGGCCCAGTCACTATATTCGGTTTTCGAAATCACACCTGATTTTGTCAGTCTTTCCAGTTCCGCATCATTTCTTTCAATCGCCGCGTAAGGCGTATTTCTCTTCTTTTTTGAAAACTGGTTGTATGTCCTTTAATTGGATTTTTGCTGCCGTTTTGGTGCATCTCCCTAGACCTTCTGAAAATACTTCAGGGAAAGTTTTTTTTATCTCAGTTTTTAATTTTTTTAATCTCGTCAGTCGTTTCACTAATATTTCTGCAATATGTGCTTATAGGTAAATCCCATAAATAGATTGTTCGTACCTTTCATTATAAACATTTTCACTCTTTTTGTTAGATTGTCGAACTTAACATTTAAAATTAATTCTCCTTCAAACTTAATTCTTTTCCCTGTGACAGTTCTGGCAACCTTATTTGCTTTCAATAAAGTTGATTTGTTCAATTTCTTCCACGTTTTATAGTTTATAATCGAAATATCAGATCCAGAATCTAGCTGCATGTTAATTGGTTGATTTAATATTTCTACTTGCAAATATTTTCTCATGTTCTGGTTCTGTTCTTCTGATCTTGTAATTTTCACGTGACTTTTACTTTTTAATCTGCATTTAGACTTTATATGACCTCGTCTATTGCAGTTCCTACACGTTTTATTTTTGAATGGACAGTCACTTCTCCAATGACGTTCGCCACAACCATAACAATGTTGGGGGGGGGTCTTTTTTTCATACTTACTCCCACTTGTCGTTGGTGAATGATATTTGCGTCTCGGTGATCGAGACCGAACACGTGTCCTTCTAGTAACTTTTTTATGCTTGCTATAGCGGTTTCCTGAATTTTCTTTGCATCCTCCTTAATACTAACACAATGTTGGCAATAGTACGCCAGCTTTTGTAACGTAATACTTTGCTCATTCTCCAGTTTTTTCAGTATCCTTCTTCTCATACCTGCGTCTTTGTCAGATGCTAAACCAAGCACAAACACTAGACAATTAAATTTATCTGCCGTCAGTTTTGCTAATCTGAAATCATCACAATTTTTTTTTACGCAAACGTTGTATAGTCCTCATCATTATTTTTTGTAGGTTCAAGTACTTCCACCTTTTGTGAAATAAAGATAATCTCGGACTAAACAATTCTTTCAACACACTTATTGCTTCATCGAATTCCAAGTCTCTTGTTTTCCTTGGCAAGGTGAAATCTGTGAATTTATTGTGTTCATATGTCCCTAATTTCCTTAAGAGAAGTCTAATTTTTTTCTCATTCGGCCACGATTTGCAATCTATTTCGTAAAAATCTTGGTTTCTATGATACTATCTCTCAAACGTACTATCCTCGTCGGGATTATAAGTGAAATTTTCAATCGTAGTCCATATTGTATTTTGTGAGAACGTTTTATCATCTGTGCTTTTATTTTTCTCGATAATTATTTTATGCAAGAGTTCCTGCATCTCTACATATTTCCTAGCGTTTTCCTCCTGAAATTTTTGTTGTCTTATATCATTTTCAAGTTGCATTTCTTGAAATTTTTGTTGTTTTTTCTCATTTTCAATTTATCTTTTCTCATTTTCAATTTGCATTTCCTGTAATTTTTGCTGTTGTTTTTTATCATTTTCAATTTGCATTTCCTGTAATTTTTTCTGTAATTCCAATTGTTGTTGTGTTTGATATTTGATCAGTTCAAGTATGGTGTTTTGAAATTGTTCCATTATGTTTTTTTTTTCTTTCTACAGCGAATAACTTAACGTCAAAAGATTTTCTTTCACAGAGGGGAGGGTCACAAGTTTCACAATACAATTTTTTCCAACAGAAAAATAAAAAGTTAAAAGTGACTTATAATTTTTCTTGCTGCGAATGTGGCTTTCCACGTAACTTTACGTCTGTTGTCGATTGTTGTTACGACTAAAGACTTTCCGTGTTGCTAAATTTTCGTCGGCAATAGTTCCGTTGTAACGAACTACTTAAAATTTCTCTGTGAAACTAGATCCACTGTAGTACTAAGGACCGCAACTGAGTATTTTTTTCTTGAGAATGTCGAATACTTCGTCACACTGTTGTGTCGTGGGACAATTTTGCAATTTTTCTTCCCATGAGTATGTCGAATATTTCGTCACCACTGTTGAGTTGTGAGACGATTTTGAAAAAAATTGTTTTTATTTTTTTTTTTCTCCGTGTGGATGTCGAATAATCTTCGTCGCCACTGTTGAGTTGTGCGGTAATAAATACGAACAACAGAAAATGATATTAAATAAATGTATTACGGAAGAAAATAGTATTTACAAAGTAGGGATTAGTAATCATACAGGAAACATTCGTATTGTACGTCTCTTCGTACAATGTAGTCCGATTATAATCACTTCCGGTTGACTACCGGAAGTATCCGACTGACTTTTTTGCACAGTTCCAATCACTCTAGCACTGGTATAGCGCGACTGTGACATTACCGCCAACAACACCGAGGTCTTGACACTACCACTATTTGTAGTGCATGGAATAGTTCATTTATCATTAAAATGGTGGAGAGCGTCCTAACAATAAACGTTGTGGGTGTTCTTGAAACCAGATGTTAGTAATTACCTGGTCATTGGCTGAGCACCACTGGACCCATTTTTCTCCTCGTTCGTTGCGATACCCTAGTCCAAAGTTGCCGGTCGTGTCTCCTTCCCTATCTTTACCTACCTTGGCATTCAAGTCCCCCATTATAATCCTAATTTCTTGGCTTTTGCACTGAGCCTTGGCACTGTCTAGTATTGAATAGAATGTTTCTATTTCATCCTCCGAACTTTGAGTTTTCGGTGCATAAACTACTATAATATTGAATGGCCTTCCCTTCAGTTTAACCAAGCTGATAGTGTCCAAGAACACATTTCTTTACTTCTTTGTTTAGTATTAAACCAAACCCTTTTTCGTTGTTTTTGCCTACATAACCATAAACAGGAGATTCAGAAACGCAGTGGTTCAATGCAGAAACTATCGAAGCGCCGACTGTGGGAGTGACCACGTCACAGTCATCTGCAAATTAAGGATAAAACTCCGGAGAATGAAGAAGCCTAGTACAGCACCAAGACTGAAATACAACACGCTCGTGAATGACCTCAACCTGCAGAAAGAATATACTAACAGCGTGAAAACAAGTACGAAGAACAAATTGGACAGGACATTCAAAATGGGACTCACTAAAGGAAGCGATAGTGACATCAGCAAACAACGTTGCCATAAAGAAAATCTGATGCAGGAGAAAAAACGAGTGGATGACCGAAGAGATTCTGGACATGATGCAAAGGAGACGGAAAATGATGCCAAGACATGAAGAGAATACAGTAAACTGGACAAGAAAATAAGGAACAAATGCAGACAGGCAAAAGAGGAATGGCTCAACGACAAATGCGCAGAGATAGAGAGACTGGGCAGGACTAATAAAGCAGACATGCATAAAGAGATAAGAGAACTGACAGGACAAAAACCTGCTCCACAACAGGATGTATAAAATCCAAGGATGGAACGATAATATTAGAGTTAGAGGAAATACTCCAGCGATGGGAAGAATATATAAAAGATCTTTTCCACCACAAGAAAGAGCAACCGATAATACACAAAGATGAGGACGGACCGGAAATATTAAAGTCCGAAACGGAAGCTGCAATGGCCAAACTGAATAGAAACAAAGCAGCTGGTCCAGACGGCATTGTAATAGAGCTGCTGATAGCCCTGAAAGAATTCGGCATAGAGAAAATTACAGAAATAATAAATGAAATTTATAATAGTGGTATAATAGCAGACGACGTATGCAAGTCTATTTTCATAGCACTGCCTAAGAAGCCAAGTGCAAACGAGTGCGAATTACGCCGAACTATCAGCTTATTATAAAACTGATCGTCTAAATCCTGATGCATAGAGCAAGAAGCAGAATAAGGATAGAGATAGGACAACAACAGTACAGGTTCCTCAAAGACACGGGAACAAGGAACATTATATTTATGATTAAGATGCTCTCTGAAAGTGCAATACAAATGAAGAAGGACTTGTACCTGTGTTTTATCGATTATGCGAAGGCGTTCAACAAAATACGCCACAAAGAATTTATGGAGATGCTCAGCAGCCTCGACATATTTGAGACATTAGAGTAATTAATAATTTCTACTGGCAGCAAACTGTCTGCATACGGGCAGCTAACGAATTCAGCAGATATACAAAGATAGAAAGGGGCGTAAGACAAGGATGTGTCATTTCACCGGATCTATTTAACTTGTACAGCGAAAATATTTTGAGTACCCTAGATGTTATGCCAGGATTTGTCATTGAACATAAGATACGCAGACAATACAGTGCAGATTGCAGACACAGATAGGAAACTACAAGACTTCCTAGAGAAGGTAGCTGAACAGAGTGACACAATAAACTACAAATAAACTGCAAGAAAACCAAATGCATGGTCATCATCAAAAAGAGCAACCTATAATGCCAAATACAGGTGGGGGACATTAAAATCAAGCAGGCACAAAATTTTAAATACCTGGGAAGTGTTTTAACAGAAGACGGAAAGTGAGACACAGAGATCCGAAGGCAAATTGACATGGCGAAGGACACGTTCCAGAAGCTGAGTAAAGTATTAAAACACAGGAAACTTTCACTAGAAACAAAGAAGATAGTACTAGATTGCGATATGATGTTAGTTCTTCAATATGGCAGTGCATGTTGGAAATATCATCAAAGATGAAGGAAAAACTTGAAGCAGCTGAAATGTGCTTCTACAGAAAGATGCTGCGGATATCATGGACCGAGCATTTGAGCAATGATGATGTGTTGGAAAGAATGGAAACGAAAAGGTAATTAAGAAACAAATGAAATTCCTGAGACATGCAATGAGGAAGGAGGGCTTGGAGAACCTGATACTAACAGGTCAGATAGAGGGAAGAAGCGACAAAGAAAAGCAGCGGGTAATATATTTGAAGAGCCTGAGCAGGTGGATGACAGAAAGTGGGTTGTGATATGTTACAGGAGAAAGCGTGATAAGACCCACCAGGGATAGGAAGACGTGGAAGGCTATGATTGCCTACGTCTTGAAAGAACAAGGCACATAGATGAAGAAGAAGAATTCATGAATTCTGCTATACTTTCCAAACTAGATCTTCACAAATGTTCTAAAGTAATGTAATCTTAAATGGGCTCCTGTTCTCTCCAAAGTCTATAATAAATATCTTCCTCTTTCTTCCTTTCCAAATGTTTTGCCAGTAATTCTGATCAACATTCTTCTTTATTTGTTTTGTTCTTTACCTCTTCTAGTTCTTGTTGAGTATCGTAACGGTCTTCGTAACTGTTCTCATAGAAATTCGGATCATGCTGTAGTGTCTGTTGATATTTCTTTGGGGTCGATTATTATGCAGGAATCTCCTGTTCACAAATTTCTTTCTGTTATCAACGTAATGATTGGGATTAATTTTGCTACTTTCTTAGAAAAGTCTATTGATTAATATTTTACCTTCATATTGAGAACTGCACCAACGAGTATTCTCTCTGGATTTGAGCCAGCATCAATACTGGGTAACTTCTCGGAAATACAAGAAGAAATCACAATTTTGATTTACACTTGCCTGTTCAACCTCTATAGCCTTCATAAATCATCTTTTCCAGCGTGATAGTTCCGATCACAACAGACGCCTCTTTTCTCGTAACAATTGTAAACATATCCTCAAAGGAAGTAAGTCTTTGTTTCTTTTTCTTTTTGACAAAATGAGGTACGAGTTCTCTATGGTTTCGAAGCATAAAATCCAGTTCAAATATTATTTAGCTAATTTATATTTGGATTTTGATCTGAAATGTTCACTGTAAAATGTTTAATCTATTTGATTAACGTTTAGCCCAAAATTAAATGCATAGTGGCTTTTGATTAAGAAAGAATGTACACTGAAAAAGAAAGATTCAACACATGTGCCAGAACACTCGTAACTTCTACTACTAGAATACAGAAAGTTGGTTCAAATGTGAATTACCCCATAAATACATAGTGTTAAGAAATGAAGTGTTGATTAAAAGACATCTGGTTCTGTGGCACTTATGAGTTCAATTGTTGGGCATAGGAGTGCTAAAATGTCACATACTCACCTTTTGATGAGATATAAAAACTTGAATAAGGTTAGTGAATCTAAAATGATATTCTCTAAATATTAAAAGCAGAATGAGGAGAAATCGCACAAGTCACATCGAATAAAGGGATTGGTTAAAGAAATTCCGAGAAGCCTATTGGGTATGACAGACACATGGAAAAAACGGACGTACAGCTTTGGAAACGTTGCGAATATAACAGCCATGATAAGTTGGTACGAAAGCGAGACAAAAATAGTACCTAAATCTATCAGGATTAAGATTTTATATATATATATATATATATATATATATATTGAAAGACAATGATGCATATCAGTCTGATAATGAGTTTGTTTTAACTTTACAATATATTAATAATTGTCGGCTTTAACGTCAACTGGAGAGTTTTCATATATCGTATTGATATTATACAGTGAAATATCTTCAAAAGAACTATAATTCTAGAAAGGAATGCTAGTTTGTATATATATATATATATATATATATATATATATATATATATATATATATATATATATAATACAAAAATGAACTATTTGAAATTGGTTTACCTATAGTTTCTGTACATGTTGAAGGGTAAGGAATACATCACATGACAGTCTAGCGCAATGTGCATTAAGTCTATTTGGTACCCAATTATCAGAGAAAGCTCACTTAACTCCAGAACACCATTTTATTTTCACCTTTATATATATCACTGACACAATTAAAAGAGAAGTTCTCTACTAACTGAGACCTTAATTCACTTTTTTTTTCGCTATCTGACCAAATTATTGTTGGATTCATGTTCTGTAAATCAGCTGATAAACTGTTTTTTTCAAACAGTTATACAGTTATTGTCCTTGTTTACCTTTGAACACAGATTACTCTAGCGTAGTTAAGGTAAGGCTTAGATAGGAATTATTAGTTAAATGTATCTTCACAAGCCAATCAAATATATACATCTTTGAAGTAATTTTGAATTCTCATTGAATAAACAAGAATTTCTTATAATATACTTAGGTGTTGGTTTTTAATTATATGTATTTGTTAATACTTTCGGTTAATTTTTAATTTTATTTTTGTTTATTTTTTCGAATTTTAAATCCACACTTTTACGATGATGAATATGCAAAAATGCATATTGTTAACAAAACAGATAAATCTATTTTGCCTTTAGTATTTAATAAACCTTTATTTATATTCTTGCTTTAAGATTTAAAAATATAATTTTCATATTTTTGCAAAATCTGACCACGAATCCTTAAAAAAACACAATACAAGTGTAGTAGTAATCCGAAGACAGAATGGCAGATTATCTTGAATCGAAGGGGACAAACAATTAAAACAGGAATGTAAAATGTGAGTGAAGGCCAAAAAGGACATATTGTCTTTGGAGAGATTTTTGAAGACATGCTGCTTCCAGAGAAATTGAAACAGAAAACCAAAGGACGAAAATTAAAATAGATGCAGAGTATTTATATAAATTAATTTTAAAAAATGTATTTTCTTAGAAAATAAAAATAAAAAAAGAATCATAAACATAGAATTTAATTTTAGGTCCTGTATTTGTTTATTTAAGATATTTTTATTAAAGTTAAAATAAAATAATTAACTGAATTTCCTAAATTTTGTAATTTTTATTGAATCTAATTGTCAGCCATTTTTAACGCAAATGATATAGTGAATTCATATTATTGTATTCATTTTAGGAATTTATAAATCAGACCAAGGTTATATAGGTGGCTTTTTAAAAAAAAATATGACCACTTTGTAATGACGTAAAATTTGTTTTAAAGATGGTGTTTATTTTTTGCATTAACTAATAATCCTTTCAGAAATAATGAGAAACAGGTGCTTGTTAATCGACGAGATCTAATACTGCTTCATGACAATGCTCAGCCACACGTTTCCAGGATGACACTGCAAAAACCCACCAACTTAGTATATGAGACTTCGCCACATCCACCATATTCTCAATGACCTCTCTCCATTGACTACCAATTTTCAAGCATCTTGACAAACTTTTTATGCCAAAAGATATTCCGTTGTAAAAAAGAAGCAGAGACAGCATTCAAAGATTTCTTCATATCCAATCGTTTAGAGTTTTATTGCAAAGACATAAATAAACTTGTATCTAGATGTCAGAAATGTATAGATGTTCAGGGTTCCTATTTTGAGTGATTTAAACACTCTTTCAATACATTAATTTAGAAATATATGTTAACAAAAAAAATAAGACGTTATTTTCTCAACAACCTAATATCTAAAGCCCCGGTGCGAGCTTCACTAATATAAAGCCTGATAGGCAATTTCAGTAATATGCACTAACACATCGGTGGGTGACCTACAGAAGTCAATGCCATACTGTTTATCTAAAAAAAAGTGGGGGACGCGTAAAGTGAGATTCTCTACTAATCTGGAGGTGATTAGATCCTCTACAATTTACAACAAAAAAAAAAGGTTAAAAAAAGATGATAATTCGAGGGATCAGAAGGTTCACCCAAATTCTAAAAGGCATATTCTATATTTTATTCTATAGAAATTAGAACATGTCTTTAAATATTCTATTTCACCAAAAGACTGATCAATGGAAAAATTGAAAGTCTGAATATCAGCAACATCAGTAACATTAGAATGCTTAAGTCCCTTGACATGAGCATTAGAATAAATAAACACAAAAGTTTTTGCAGGTGAATACAAAGGGTGTCATTTCTATACTGTCAGATATTCTTCCTGAGAAGAAAGAGACGACAAAAGAAAAAGAAATCGCTAACAGTGCAATAAAGAAAGATGAAAGCACATGAAAGAATCGTTTCGGGACTCAAGAGAGAATTCCTTTGCTACTGAAAGATTTTCCAGGTTGTAAACACTATAGCCATTTTTATGTATCCTAGAATCTTTTCGGCAAAGACTAAGATAGCCTTTAACAGAGAATTCATTAGTAGCGTTTGAAGAATTTAAATTAGTGTCGCAAAGTGTTAAGATATCTGAAGAATGTTTCAAAGAAAAAATCTAAACTGCAGAAATTGATACGAATATCCCTAATATTGGAGAAAGAAAGGTGAGTTTGTAGGAGATTTTTTACTGCTTTTCTCGTATTTGTAACTGTCGTAAGAAGAGAAAACAGTGACAATAGAAACATTCCAAAAGGTGGATAAGACTAAAGCATAATGTGACCTAAGGGTTGCCAAACAGAAGTATATGCAGGGATTCCTCTCCATGCGCGATATGGCAATACAAATACCTAGATAGCATGTGAATGTTAACCAGAGTAGTCTCTCTATGCGCTACCAAAGAGTGTACTTTAGTTAAGAAAACAAAATATTTTACAATAGGCGCATATCTGGGTTATTTTATTGACCTGTGTAATTCTGAAACCTCGTGAATATATCCATAGCAATAACCAGAATGTTAGATAATGTAATAAGAATCTTTTTACAAACTTTCTTGATATAGTAAAAATGATTTTACTATATCCACCTTTACAAAATATTACTTTTGTATCTATCTTGTAAACAGATCATGAGTCTCCATACTGGCGATGATTGGAAAATAATTGTAAAATCAATTTTGTTATTTTCGTCGAAAAAGAAATGATCGATCCACAATAAAGACTTAGCGATTTATATATTAACGGTATTCGGATAAGAAAAGGAGGGATGTTCACAATGTTTCTGTCAGAGGATTTCCAAATTTTGTCTGACATTAGACAAATGAAGTCCTCTCTCCACACTAAAAGGAAAAAACTAATGTAAGCTTCTTTGTAAAACTTGACAAAGAAACAACATACAAAGAATTTAAAGCCGATAGGGACAAAACTTCTTCTGCAATAAGATAAAAAATAAATACAAGCTGTAAAAATACCCGTTTCAAATCTTAATGCTTTCTATACTAGTAAAAAGAACATGATAGAGATATCTTAAGATTTGTTCAATAAAGTAATCGTACTTACCTGTGTGGACAAATTGTGGGAAAGTTATAATCGAGAAAAATGAAACTAGGAAAAGAAAAGGGGGACCAACAGTAACGAATAGCATGTTAAATTTTATAAAAAATAAAATTGCAATCCCATAAATGATGATGAAGAAGGTGGTGGTGGTGATGATGATAATTTTGACTTGCGTACAGGAGGTGCTTACTCGTCAGTTGTAAATATTCTGAAAACATTTTAAAAGCCTTCGACTATCTTGTGATGTTGTAACATTCATAACCGTGTACCATTGATGAAGCAAAGAATTATCTTATTCATTCATTTTTTCTTTAAGATTTTAGCGTGATTTTTTCCATATTTTACGACAAATCGAGACAAGTTATTCTTTATTTTAATTTTGAATAATGTCATATGGCATACTTACAGCAAAAATAATCCTATATCAACAATGCAAAAGTCTTTACCCAAGAAATTGTTTAATGCGGGAGTAATAAGGCGAAAGGGACAATTCGAAAGAAATGTTTTTTATCATTATGAGTTTCGACGATTTTTATTCAGTTTTTCTTTTTCTCAGGAGAAATATTAAAGTTCCAACTTGCTTAACTTTGGTGATATTACCTTAAGTATAACTGTATAACATGTATAGAAATTAGTTTTAAAATACATACCGATTCCAATAATAAATTAGTCAAATATGACTTAAAAATGAAAAGTGATTAAATGATTTATCTAAAATGACATTTTTTCATTCGTAAAAAGTCATATTTTTAACATTTCGGCTTACAGCCCTCATTAGAAACAAATATGTCACCATACTTTTCCTTTTGCAAAGCTAAAATCTTAAAAATATATGCATACACACTTTGAAACTGACCGATTATTGTTTTATGATTCAAAAGTTGCAAAAATACCCGTAAATTATTGTCCAGATGAATCTCTTAAAGAGTTCTTCACTTTAATGAAGCCCAAGCAAATGACCTTTTTCTATTTTATCTGATTATGCGACAAAAGTACTTCTCGTTGTGAGATTATTTTTTTGTTAAAACTCTTTGTTCGATTTCAAATGTGATGATTGTCTACCAAATAATGTTTATGTATTATTTGCGTCTATTTCTGTAATCATTTTGCAGTTTTAGGTAAACTTTCACTTCCGTATTGAAAGACTTTCTACTTCAAGCACAAAAATAAAATAGTTGCAATTGCAGAAATTTTGAACAATGCAATGCAAATCAACAAATTCTAGAAAAGATCTTAAAATCAACAATGCCTACTAAATTTAGAATTAACCCGTTATTTCTTAGAAGTATTTATGCTTCTTATTACAATGCTAATTAGGAATAAAAATTTCTAATTACGTATTATCTCAGTATTTGTCTCTATGAGGTAGTATTTACATTATTTACATTGTTGTCCTCATCTTTATTGCCCTGTTATACGCTCCGGGTTTCTTCAGGTGCTAGGAATTTTGAACCAAACCCTTTATTTCGATTACTGGGGTAGAACTTTCTCGCTCTGTGTGCGATGATACTTCCGTTATGTGCGTTATCTCCCTTTAACTCAAAACTCTATAAGTTATTTTTTCACTACTGCTGAAGGTCCGCCAAGTACAGAAATTAAATAGATTAACAGATGTGAATGTCCACGAAATCCATCACACAGTTGTAAGTATCAGTCAGCATCAGTTGAGTGCTTCTGAAGAGTCAGTGCTGAACAAAGGTCTTTACTTCGAAAAGGCCATCAATCGGATACCATACTTGAATACCATTGCTCGAATGGAAGAAATAACTTTGAAGATCACTCAGAGTTAAGCGGATGAGCTAAGATGGAAAGCGAGACAAATTGAATTGATTGAACGCTGGACAACCGACAAACACACTAGTCGTAAATACAGTAAATACAACACACTTCTGTTGTATTTACTGTTAAATATACAATATTTCTATAACACATGTTTTGTTTTCTTAACCCTTTCACTTGGTCACAACACTTTTATAATAGTATCGAGATTTGCATTAACCAATCATATTTTTTGGTATAAGAACCAATGTGAGGTTTGCGCGCGTCTTTCACTTTCGGCTTTCCTGCTCATGCACATTGAAATACAACTAATGCGTCTTGTCCAACATTTCTCCGAAATAACTAACAGCAATTTTAAGCTGGCGACAAAAGTGTTGAAGAACAACATTTGTTCGTTGTCTGTAAACTGCGTATAAGATAAAACGTGAATTCAATAGATGGCCTAAAGTTGCAAAAGAATAATTATTTTCACTAGTTGAATAAAATAGAATTCATTAATATAATGAAAGTCATTCCTAACAGAAAACATTCGTTATTAGTTTATCAACTAATATTATCAGTACGCAATTTTAAACAAATCCAATTTGGTTCAAAATTCGGACTTGGTAAAATAACACTTGTCTCATTTTAAAAAAAGCTGTAGTATACAAAAAAAAGCATACATTTAATGATATTCAGTTTAACGGGTTCATCATGAAGATCTAGGTTTTGATAAGTTCTAGTCCTTTATCTGTGGTAGCAAATATAGAACAGCCACTGTTAGTGGGATCATCAGCCACACTTTCACTTTTCTGGAGTTGGTCCAACTAACAAAACTTACATACTCAACTGTTGTTAAAATTTTGTAATGTAGATTTCAAAAGGGTAACACTTAAACTACAAATAAATTATGATATAAATTATATAAAGTTTTCAAGCTACTGTAATTAATTACAAGATAATTATAATAATAAATATTATTATTATTATTATTATTATTATTATTAAGAAGAAGAAGAAGAAGAAGAAGAAGAAATAATAATGCACCTACTGTAGCGGCAAAGAACCTAAAAAAGAAAGCAAAAGCAAATTCAATGTACCAAATGTAGCAAGATAAGTCTCTTCATGGTCAATACGGCACTGATACCAAACAAGCTGATGTAGACAAACCCCGTACCCATCAGTGGTTACTGAGCACAAATTTAAAAACTGAAATCAAAAGTTTTATTCTTGATACACAGGACCGATGCTTGATAACTAGAAATAATCAAGTACGCATACTGAAAAATTGTGTTAACCCGAAATACAGATTCTGTGACGATTATCCAGAAACAATTGATCATCTTGTATCAGATTGCACGGTCTTAGCACCAACTGAATATAACACTCGGCGTGATAGAGTGGGCCAATATATGCACTGGAAAATATGCAACTTTTAAGGGAAGAAACTGGTATGAACATCACCCAGAAATGGTTACAAATATAAGACCTGTAACATTTTTATGAGGCTTTACAACACACGCAGACAAAACAATCAAAGCTAATCGGGTAGACATGGTAATGAAAGATCACAAAAACAGAATGTGCTGTCTTATTGATATGGTAGTCCCTGCAGATTGTAATATACCTTTGAAAATCTTTTAAAAACTATCAAAATACAAGGAATCTAAAAAAAAGATTCCAACATGATTCCCAATTCCAGTTGTAGTTGAAGCCTTCGGATTGGAGACTCATTGAAAGGATTCCTGGTAACCCATGCCTTAAAGAAATATAAAAAAATTGTACTCACGAGTACAGTTCACACATTACGAAGTGCTTTATCTATGTAAAATGTGTGTGATCTTAGATTTTTTTTTTTGTTTATACAACAACTATCCATGGATAATGTCATGAAATCATTCTGAACCCATAGATCTCTAGTTGGGACCCGTAGGGAAATATGTATACAACAGAAACCTAAAGAAATACTACTGATAATTTTTCTACTAATACTACTACTAATAATAATAATAATGAAATACATATATATGTATGTCATATTGCAGTCACTTAAAAAGATATATATATATATATATATCTTTTTAAATGACTGCAAAGCCATCAAAGTGACTCATCAGCTCCCATAAAAAAGATTCAAATTAATTAGAAAAATATTGTTCATTGGCTACTGAAACTTCTGTTATTATTTAATTTTTACACTTTGTTTGTCCCGTTATATTATGTTTCCTTTTAAGAAAAAACATTAAAACGTGTTATTGAATTTTCGTTATTTTTTAAAAGGGTGTCGACCTTGTTTTTATATCGCTAGTTGGTCTGCTGTTGTCTAGATTTTACCTTACGCAAGGGACATTTGGAACCTATCTTCCACTGATAATTAGCTTGTGTGTGTGTGTGTGTGTGTGTGTGTCTTTGTGTTCGCGCGCACGCGCGTACGTACGCGCGTGTGTGGAAATGTTATGAAATTTAAAATCTTCGTTACTTATTGCTTATTTTTCTATGGAATAGTTGTAAGTTTCGTCGTATATAATATAATATTTTTAAAAATAGATTTAAATATTTTAAATGAATTTAAAAATGAAGATCCAGTCCTGCCAGTATGAATATTCATAGATGAAAACAAGTCAACTTAAGAAAAATTGCTCAATATTTGGTGTATATTCCTGACTAAGGAATCCTCCCTAAAAATTCTGACATTTGGTTAGATTTTGGGAAGTGGGTCCACCTGAAATCATTTCACCACCCATCGTATGAACCTATTGCCATTAATATTCATTTCTTTTTAGAATACTTTTCGTGTATAGCTTATACATGTGTATCACTATATAATTAAGGTAACTTCCGTCTCTCACTTCTAAGCTCGGTTAGCTATCTCTTCTTCCTCTACCGCTCCCCCTCCTCCTCTGCCTGTACGGTACTTGATAGCATCTCTACTAATATCGACAGGGCCATTTCTTCTCACCCATCTGCCCATATATTTGTGTTTGGCGATTTTAACGCCCACCACACCAAGTGGCTTGAAAACTCAGCCACCGACCTTGCTGGGATCCGCACCATGTATTTTTCAATAACCCAAGCTCTAACACAAGTGGTGGACTTCCCCACGCGTTTCTCTAATAACCCTAACGGAAGGGACTCTTTACTCGACCTTTGCTTTACTTCCATTCCAGACACCTGCACTACCAGGCAGCTCTGCCCCCTCAGAAACTCTGACCACGCCGTAGTTTCCGTCAACATCTCAATCCGCGCTAACTCTACCCAAGAAAACCAGACCAGCAGAATATCATACTGCTACCAGAGAGCAGACTGGGACTCGTTCCGAGACTTCCTCTGCGACGTCCTCTGGAACAACGTCTTCGATCTTCCTGTCGACGACTGTGCCTCCGAGGTCTCCTCTTGGGTTAAGGCTGGCATCGTTGCTTTTATCCCGGCCAGGAAATGCCAACCAAAATCAAATTCTTCCCCCTGGTTCTCACCCGCTTGCTCGGCCGCCATTGCCCACCGGAACCATTTCTTCCGGCTCTATCGAAGATGCTCGTCGAACCAAAACAGGCGCCGTTTCGCCTCAGCACGGAATAAGTGTAAAAAAGTACTGAACGAAGCTAAGAAGGCGTTTGCTACCAGAATGAGGCAACGCATAGCATCCACTAAGTTTGGCTCCAAAGATTACTGGCGACTCTGCAAAGCGTGCTCAACAAGAGCAAGACTTCAATACCCCCACAAATCAATGAATTTGAACTTCTCACCTCCCCAGCGGACAAGGCTGAATGCTTTGCCCGTAGATTCTCCACCAATTCGACACCTATTCGAATACCTACACCCGACTTCCCACCCAGAACTAAGGCTCAACTAAATAACGTCCACATTACACCCTCGCTGGTCGCCAAGATAATTGCACAACTTGACCCACACAAAGCGAGCGGTGGTGACGGAATCCCAGTTATAGTACTGAAGAAATGTGCCCCAGAACTCTCCTCTGTCCTCTCTAAACTTTATAACCTCTGCCTATCTGCTTCCTGTTTTCCTGCCTGTTGGAAGTCCTCTTGTGTAGTTCCCATATTTAAGAATTCTGGCGAACCCTCAGATTCCGCCAATTACCGTCCTATTAGCCTCCTTCAGATCTTTGGCAAAGTTTTCGAAGCCATTATCAACGCCGAGGTGATTCAGCATCTCACGGCCCACAGGCTTCTCTCTGACAAACAGTACGGGTTTCGCTTCACCAGATCTACTGCTGATATGCTAACGGTCATTACCAAGTACATATACCAGGCACTTGACAAGAATGGCGAAGCCCGAAGCGTTACCTTGGATATCTCCAAAGCGTTCGACAGGGTCTGTTTGACCTCATCCAGTCATTCCTCTCTAACCGCACATTGAAGGTGGTATTAAATGGACATGCCTCCCAAAACTACCATACGAACGCGGGCGTCCCTCAAGGTTCTATCCTAGGTCCCACGCTCTTTCTGATGTACATTAATGATCTCCCCGACGCCATTAGATCCCAAGTAGGCATGTATGCCGATGACACAACAATCTACTCTCGCATCGATCAAAAACCAGGTGTGGGCGACAAAGCGAATCTCGCTGCTGTGCTTGAAAAGAACCTCCAATCCGTAGTGGCCTGGGGTAGGAAATGGCTAGTAAAT
Organism: Ascarosepion bandense; assembly: GCA_037127315.1. NCBI lineage: Eukaryota > Metazoa > Mollusca > Cephalopoda > Sepiida > Sepiidae > Ascarosepion > Ascarosepion bandense. Next base: position 698,472 of record JBBBDQ010002016.1, read on the forward strand.
TTCAATGCTTCTAAAACGAAGTTGTTATCAACTAACCACCATAGGCAATCGCATCTACCTCCCATTAGCATGGGACAGGCTAGCCTCCCAGAGAGTAAAATACTACGCCTCCTTGGCCTTACACTTTCGGCGAACCTCAAATGGAATGACTATATCGAATCCATTGCCAAATCTGCCGCTATGAATGTCGACTCTCTGTGCAGGGCCCGGAAGTTTTTCCAACCTGAATCTATTCTGCACATATACAAATCTACCCGTGTATTGAATATTGCTGCCATATCTGGTCGGGTGCCCCTGCTGCTCTCCTTGGGCTTCTTGACAAAATTCAAAGGAGGATCTGTAACGTGGTTGATACTGACTTGGCAGACCGGCTGCAACCACTCTCTCACCGGCGTGATGTGGCTTCCCTGTGCCTCTTCTACAAGTACTTTCATGGATTCTGCTCCGATGAACTTAGAGCACTGGTGCCGCCTAAGCAGGAATTTACACGAGATACTAGATTAGCAACTAGGTCCCACCCTTTTACAGTTAAACAGATAAGATGTAACCGTAAATTCTACTCCAACAGCTTCTTTTCTCGCGCTTCCCGCCTGTGGAACTCCCTTCCACAAGTCTGCTTTCCCGACAGCTACAATCTCCAGGTGTTTAAATGTAGGGTCAATAGACACCTCCTATCACTCTCCCAATTATTCTCAGAACACTCTCATCTACCCAACCCTCATTCTCGGTATCCTTACCCGCCTATCACCCACCCTCTGACATTTCCTATATTTAACCATTCTCGGTATCCCTACCCGCCTATCACCCACCCTCTGACATTTCCTATATTTAATCATCCTTTCTCCACTCTATGTAGCCCCCTGCGCAGTAGTGGCAGTGACATGCCTTGCTCGGGGTGAAACGCTTATAAAAAAAAAAAATTCTAAATGGGCTACCAAGCGATAATATGTGTGAGTTTGTTATATAAATTTTCAAAATTATAAGTATAAATCAATATGAAGACATCACTTTGATACTATAAACTTACGTTTATTAAATAATGCATATGTGATATATAGTTGACAGTTCTCTATTGACTAAAATTTTAGTGCATATATTTGCTAAATAATGAATTCTAGTAGTCAGCTGAAGTTATGCAAGTGATAAGAGTAATGCAGAAGTATGAAGGAGAAAATACCAAAAATAGATTAATACATGATTTCAAGACATGGGTTTAGTGGAAACAAATTCAGAAGAGAAAGATAGCCATAATCATAGCTTTAAATTCTGATAGCTTTGCATTCTAAGATTAGCTTAGTAAAATCTAAGAATTGTTGCCAAAACTTCAAGGGATTTTCTCCACAGATTTAAACGTGAAAACTAATTTCTTTGGGGGACTTTAAAAAAGGGTAATATGTAAGAAAATCCTTCATGCATGTTTTGCAGTAATTAAAGTACATAAATATTGATGAAGAAGTTTATTCTTTGTGTCAATTTGAAGAAAGATTTTGATGAAAAAAATTACTTGTTTCACTCTAATAGAAAACAGTTTTTCAAATTATGTTAAAATATTGTAATATCCACTCTTTCAACTCGGTATGAATGACTAGATTTTTAAGAATATGAAAAGCAATCCTATTTTCTAATCTGCAAGTTGACTTTCTATTATCTTCAAAGAAATATATTTTAGAACAGTTTAAAAGGATCGCTTCACAGAGAATTCAACCAAAAAATAATAAATGGAAAATATAGACTCAAAGGTGTGTCATAAACTAAATTTTATAATCTTGATTTATTCTTGCTCGAAAACATGGAAAATTCTTCTCACATTCATACGCGCGCACACACACACACCCACACACCCACCCAAACACCCACCCACACACACACACACACACACACACACAGAGAGACATATATATATATATATATATATATATATATATATATTATATGTATATATATAATATCTATCATTTTAATACAACTACTTGAAAATGAAGGCCACAATAATTGTGCATGTCTAAAATTATCAACTTGAAACTAACAATACTTTAAAAGAATTTATCAATTTAATGAAACTCCTCAATATAATTAATTTACTTCCTGAATTTATTTAATCCGCACTAAATGTAGTTAAATATATATTACACAATACATTACAATAACTGAGGAGTAAATCACAACCAAAATTTATAAAGAATCTGAACAGTCGCAGCAGGGGCCAAAATAACCAAGAAGTACGCAAAAAGCTAAAACTTCCGTTTTAAAAGTATTTCATATGTTTGTAGTGTTTCCCGTCATATAAACAACACGATATTTTATTTAACGTGGACTAACTTAATTATCGTATATTTTTGCGTATAAGGCGACCTTTAGATAAGATGAGGTAAAAAAATATAGCAAATTTTCATGAATTTATCCTATACCTGTAGTATGCCACGACTGCTCATTGATTATATAAAGATGACTTTATTGGAAACGTTATTTACTGTGTTCTTAGAAATTCAAAATAAACGAAATAATAAAACCGATTCTATATTGTATTTTCCAAAGCACTTCTCCTAAAAGGGAAAACCATTGTTTTGTTTATGTTGCATCACGTGATCTCTTACGAATACTGATTCTTCTACTTCTTCTACTTTTCCTTTATCTAAACAGTTACAAACAGACTGGTGTACTTCCCCACTATTTACTTATGCTTCATCGATAACCACAAAATACAGCTAATAACAGTACGGAGAAACGAGTTCGAATTCCAGTCGAATTTGTTTCATTCACTTACGCGCATATACTCTTGGGAAAGGTATGAATCCATCTATTCTCTCTCCAGGTATGGGTCGAATAGCAGGACAGACTGGATTCTATAGCCTTGTTTGACAACAAGTCTACCACAGAAAGTAATAGCAACCTACTTCGGGAAATTCTTCTGCCTAGTCAGTCGTGTTTCTTTCAAGACATGAGCGCCCAAGCGTGTATCACGTATGGTAATTAACTGAATGTACGATAACAGTACATTTCACTTTCAACATTTTTTATTCAGTCTGTTCCTAACTTCTGTCTAGGTCAGTTAAAATTTCTTATTAATTTATACCCATTTCAATCATAGAACCACCCTCGCAAAACAAAATCTTAAATGTTATTACCACCGTATTATTATCCAAAATTTAGCAAAAGATAAAGGTTGCTGTGAACACAATCATAACTCGATGTTTACATTTTCTGAGCTGAGCTTGCATGGATAAAAGCTGATTCCATTAATAGTCTTCCTATAATCTTCTTTCAAGACTTGCAGAGAGTGTACTAGCAAATCCTTAACGTATGAGACAGTTTCTAGAGTCAAAGCAAATACAACGAAAGCAATTTTTCTGTTATGAGATGAAATACATTTTACTACAAATACAGCATCTATTTAGATAAAATAAACTTGAGGATCAGACGGAGAAAAATTGGAAAAAGTTGTCGAAAATCGATGTGCTCACAACATCATCTTCCATGTTTATCTTAAAGGTTCCAAGGTTATCTTAAATGTACGAGAATAGATATTTTTAAATTATGCAACAATGCAGAACCAGGTTTATTGTATGTAACAGAATGACCGTCCGCGTGCAGAAATGAATTCACACAAACCAGACCAGCCTGAAAAAATTCTTGCTGACGGAATAAGATTTTTTTAATTGTTTCACGCCAAGCAAGACAGTAATGCCACTAATGTGCAGGGGGCTACATAAGAGGAGAGCGAAAAGTTATGTCAGCAGAGAATGGGTAAGAGAAGGATGGTGTGAATAGAGTAACTTGAGAGTAAAGTGAGAGGAGCAAAGGGTGTCGGGGAAAGGATAAGAAATGATGGAAATCAATGAGATAAGAGATGGTGATTGACGTTGCAATTAAATCTTTGGAGATTATAGTCATCAGGGAAGCAAGTATACGGAAGGGAGTTCCATAAACGGGAAGTGTAAAAAAAGAAGCTATCATGGCAGAAGAGGCGGTTACATTTAACTATTTTGACAATAAAAGGGTAGGGCCTTGTTAACAGTCTAGTTGCTCGAGTAAACTCATGTAGAGGGAGGAACAGGGAGCTAAGCTCGTTGGAACACAAACCGTGAAAATATTTGTAGAAGAGACAGAAGGTAGTGACTAGTCGGTGAGAAAGTGACTGGAGTTGAGCAGCCAGTTTTGGATCGATTACATTGCAGATCCTCCTTTGGATTTTGTCAAGAACTTCGAGATGAACAGCAGGAGCGCCCGACCAGTATTCAATGCACGGGCGGATGGTTGATTTATATATGTGTAGGATGAATTCCTGGCTCGACACAGTGACCCAAGCTTCCTAGCAGTAGATTTAGCTATTGATTCAATGTAATCCTCTACTTGAGGTCGGCTGTGAGAGTGAGGCCGGGGAGGCGCAGTGTATTGCTTTCCCGGAGACTAATTTGATCCATGCTGATGCTGGGAAGAGAGATTGTCTATGGCGGTTAAAGGATAGCAGCTTCGTTTTGGAAGTATTAAAATGTACAAGCTATTTCTTGTCTCAGATCACCACAGACTGGATGTCTGCTTCAAGATCTGCGGTGATCTTAGCTTTGTCAGCTTTATCAGATTTTTTACGGTGGCTGGAGTAAATGGTGATGTCATCAGAGTAAATGCCAACTTGGGATCTGATCACATCAGGTGAAGATCAGTAAAAGCATTGGGCTTAGGATAGAGCTCTGAAATCATTTTTATATATAATATTTATACCTTAATAATTACTCAGGTTGAAGTATTAGCACTAGTTTTTACTTTTGTTGATGTAATATGTGACAAAGATAGGTAAATGAATAAAAACTCAAAAGAAGATATTTAGGTGCTTATCGGGGATACCCGCGTTCGTATGTTAGAATGTGGAGGTATGCCGGTTCATCACGACCTTCATTACGCGCTATGGTAGGAATGGTCGGATCCAAATCAAGCAAGAGTTCAGTTATGGCATAGCCCTGTAGCTTGCGCAGAATGCTTTCGAGATATTCGGGGTAACAGCTCTAGCTTGCCCGTTCATATCGAGAGCCTGGTATATGAATTTGGTAATGGTCGTTAGCATATCCACCGTTGATCTGGCGAAGTGGAAGCCGTACTATCTGAATAATTTATGGGATGTAAGATGTTGAACCAATTCAGCATTGATGATAGCCTAGAATACCTTGCCAAAAATCGAAAAGAAACTGATAAGACGATAATTAGAGGGATCCGAGGGTTCTTTACTGTTCTTAATTACGAGAACCATCGAGGAGGACTTCCAGCAGGCAGGAAACGAGAAGCAGAGAAGCAGTAATTGTAGAGTTTAGAGAGAACAGAAGAGAGTTCAGGAGCATATTTCTTCATGACGATGACCGGGATAAGCTTTATGAGGGTCAAACTTTGAAATTATTTTGGAGGCCAGAATGAGGGTTTTGTATACATCCCTCAGTTCTAGGTGAGAAGTCGAGTGCTGATACCCCAGACGATTCAAATGTGAAATTTGAAGAGAATCTGCGACCAAAGAACTCAATCTTGTTCGCCGTGGCTGTAAGGATCTCAAAATTATTGATTAGAGAGAGGAGTGGATGGTTTGCTATTGTTCAGCACACTTTTGCCGAGTCACCATTAGTCTTTAGAGCCGAACTTTTTCCCAGGGGACGTCACACAGGAAATCGCGGAACGAATTTCTGTTCTTTGGTAGCAGTAAGAAATTTTGTTGGTAGGAGGTTACGGAAAGAGTGTGGGTGGAGAGTGATAGAGTTTCCAAAAGAACAAAAGTGCATGGCTTGGCAAGAGTCAGGGATAGAGGTGAAGCAGAGATCTAACAGAGAAGCGTGTTCCATAGGGATACTGGGGAAACGCATGGGGAAATCCACCACTTGCAAAGTTCTTCGTTTGGATGCCCGCAGGATAGAGTTTTTCAGTTACTTGACAAGGTGGGCATTAATGTCACCGAACACAAATATATTTGCAAATGGGTAGGAAGAAAGAGCCTTATCTATATTGTCGGAGATACTGTCTAGCACAGAACAGTCAGGAGAGGAAGGGTGCGGTAGGGAAAGAAATAATAGCTGATTTTAAAAGTGAAAGACGAAGACACATGTATGAAAGGTCAGGAGATTCAAGAAAAATCACCCTAGTGAGAGGGGGTGTTCGCCGACATCACCCCCAAACCATGCATATGGTTACTAGAGTCTTTCCTTAAAAAGTAAAGGTACCCAGGAACCGAGAAATCAGTGAAGGAGATTGAGGGGATTAGTTTCGCAAAGTGCGAAGCTGTGGGGAATTAATTTTCATGTAGGAAAGATTCCAAGCTGTAGAATTTGGTATGCATACCACGGATGTTTGTGAAAAAAGTGTTGAGTGGTTTAGATGATTTTCGATGGACTGGTTTAAATTTGTTTCTTGGGTTGCGAGAGTTAATTTTTATATTGCTTTTGTGAAGAGCGGCCACAAGTTTAGGTGACAGACAGTCATTGACTGCGACATGTGCAGGAAGAGAGCTGGCACAGACTGCAGTATAGTGTGACCTCAGGGTTGTCCACCGAAAGCGCTTACAGGGACACCTATTCATGCACGTCATGGTACTGCAAAAACTCTAATATTATGCAACTGTTGATCAGAGCAGTCGCTCTCGATGCAACGCAAGAGTTAAGGCTCCTAACTATCAGTCGGAAGCAGCAACCAGAAAACTATGAAGAGACGTTGCCACCGACCGCACGCATCGCAGAAAATTTGCGTGGACACCAATATTAAGGCCTGAGAAAAGGAAAAGAACCGGGAAGCACTTCCTAAACAGGGAACAAGGGGTGAGCCTCTACTCATTTTCAAAAGAAGTGGGAGGAGTATAAGACGGGTGGTAGTAGAGATTATCAACACCAATGAAAAAATAAATTTAATCTTAGTGAAAGTAAATTCACTAAGTTTTGACTTAGTTAAAGTCAGGAGTTCCTTTACTGGTTCAGTAAAGGATTTAGGCTAGAAACAATCGAAAAAATATTATTTTTTATGTGGAACTCCCTTCCGTATAGTTGCTTCCCTGAAAACTACAATCTCCAAGAATTTAAATGCAAAGTCAATTGCCATCTCTTATCTTCTTCATTCACATCCTTTCCATGACTACCCTTGTATCATATTCTTCTCCCTTTACACTCCACTCTCATGCAGTCCTCTTCACACCTGTATTCTCATCTTGTTCTTACTCATTCTCTGACTCCCCTGTAACCTGTTCCTCTTTCTCATCTCACCTCTTTTGTAAAACCCTGGACACTAGTGACAGTTCTGCCTTGCTTGGGGTGAAATAATTTTTTAAAAAGTAATATTTTATCTGAAAGCAAAATATTAAAGTAAACGAAAGAAAACAGCAACAAAAAATAAAAATAATTTAACAATAAATCAAAAATCAAACACATGGGGTAAATTAAAGAGGTGTCAAACAACTGAAGCAGAAAGTATTGGAAGCGAAGATGAGTTTGCGTTGCCAGTAGCAAAAAAAGAAGATGCCGTCATTCTTCGAATTTCTTTGTAATTTTCACGAAGAAAATCATTAAAATGTTCGCTTATTTTACCTCATTGGCAACTTCGGTCGGCTCACAAATCTTACTGAAGAGAGAGCGCTAAAGGAGGGGGAGAGAGAGTAACAATTTAGTTGATGCAGGAAGGGAAGTGTGGGTTGATAGCGAATGCATTTGGTCAATGGAGAATGGGGTAGGACGAAGAAGTAAGAGACGATTGTAAAATTAAGTGAAAAATCCGTCCATTTAAACTGAAAGTCATAAGTTCCTTTACTGGTTCGGTAAAGAATTTAGGCTAGAAACAATCAAAATAAAATATTATAATAATAATTTATCTGAAAGCAAAATATTAAAGTAAACGAATGCAAACAGTAACAAAAATAAAAACTAAACTGTTAAGTTAAAAGATTTTATGCATTTATTATTTTATCAATAAAATATACGACTTGTTGGCACATCTCTTATGTAGAATAATTTTAAAATTATTAATTTGATAATGGAAGTGGGGAAATTATATCTGGTACGCTGTAAAAATATTAGCAATGCCGAGTAGAACTCCGTGGAATATTTCTGAGGAAAAGTAAGTTGATCTAAAAGTAAATTTGAGTAAGTATATATACTGTATATATACTGGAATCTTAGCCGGAAATCTCCAGGACAGAAATGTTTCAAGAGTTTATAATTTTAGTGAAATGTGCACATTACAACCGTGGACTGCTTTGAAACTAAATATTTATATTTAGCGAAAACAAAGACGTGGAAATATGATCAAAATGGTTTGAAAATAAGATTTCCGAAAGTATCGTGGAAAGAGAAAGTTAACATGACTGTGTTCTTCTTTAAAACTTGTACGCCATAAGGCTTTCCGCGGCAAGTAACTTTTATGGTTTATATTTTTTTTTAAATCGACAAAGGACATTTTAAGAAACCATCGGAAAATGTATTTTATTCATATTTCAATATGCAAACACCATATATTTCCTCGTAGAAGACGACTTCTAAATCCCAAAATCACCCCAAAAGTTAGGGATTGTCTCATATCACAGTTCTAAAAATGAAAACTTTCATTTTGAATGATGTTTGTAGGTAGGTTAATCTTAATCTCAGTGCGATAACAAATAACGTACATGAAAAGATTGACATTATCAAGTAAACTGATAAAAAGTAATAAAACCGTTTCCTCCTTTATATATTACTGGCATAACTTAATAATTACTTGCCTACTCGAAACAACGGAAACATAAGTTATGAAGAAAATATTCTAACCTCATCGTCTGCAGACGTTATCAGACCAGGAGTTGGACGAAGGAGTTTGGCGTCACGTATTCATTCAAATAATTTTGACTTCGATTGCAGACAATCATTTTTGGAAAAGCTAGTCGATGTTTCAACACATAATCAAACTATTTTGATTTTTTATGGCCTGCAGACAGTGAGATGAAGAATCTACGTTTCATTACTCAACTGAACAATTCAACGATTTAATTGCGATTCTCCTTGGAGCAGACGTTGTTCTGGAAGCAATTCTACCAAATAACGATGGACTTGTGGATACCATACCAAATTTGATCGAAAACTAAGAACTACATCGTCTTTTTCGACAAACTCAAGGAAATAAATAAGTCGGCAGATACATCAGCAAGACTTGTCATACTCAAACCATGATGTCTTTTTTGCTTACTGACATAAACTCAAAAATTCAATTCACAACGGAACTCAACTCTTTCTACTTCCTGTCTCTTTGTTTGATAAATACAACAACCTATATTATATAAGGTGGATGGTTCGATTATTCACACTTATGAACACAAGTGTTTGTCAATGAATTGAAATTTGTAACGAGATTATATACGGACCGCTCTCATAGCCAATCTTCTTGTGGGTTGACATAAAGCCTGTCAATAAACCATTATTTTACGTGAAATCGTAATGATTTATCGATAAACTTTTAAAAAACATAAACTGCATTGATATTACTATTCACATCAAATCTACAATACTTCAATCTACAATTTTTCAAAAGAAAAAGTTACAGTGACTCAGCGTGTTTCGGAATTCTCACTTATCAGATTAACCTGAAATAATTATTTCTGATTTCAGTGATTCCAAGAAAAAAATGCTTATCGGTCTGAAACTATCTGTTTGGCCATTTTTCCTGGTGGACGAGTTCAAAACAAATTTAACATTGTCAAACAAGAATTTCAAAATTTAATGAATCATAGTATAACTTCACATTTTATCTAAAAAAAATTATTTTCCGAAGATTTTATCGTAGGCCACATTTTGTTCCTATTCAATATTTCACCAGCAAATTGCGTGCTATGTCAATATTATCAAAACTCTATTTCACTTGAGCATACTCGAATTCCTATATTCACTATTTAGACTTCAAAATGAGGCCAAATATTTTCAGCATTTCATAAGTAAAATTCTTCAATGACTAGATTAATTTTTTGGCTGCATCGACGACATTCTTATAACCAATACTTTGCCAGAGAAACACAAAGGATATTTGCAAAAGAATTTCGACTGATTTCGACAGTATTGCTGTAAACTGTCAAGTTTCAAGTTCGGTTTATCCGAGTTCGAACTTTTAGATCATAGAATTCATGCAAATGACATTAGCCTTTTAACTCAAAGGACTAAAGCTATTCATATATTCTGATTCCATATAACTAAAGAATTTGCATCCATTTCTCGCCATGCTTAATATTTTTCTTAATCCAGCTAAAAAAAATTTTATATTGACTAATATTCTTCAAATAAAAAACAGAAAAACTTTGACATAGAGTTGTTTGTAAAAGCATTATCAGTTTTAAACATAGCAAGAGAAAAATTGTCTTTTCCTGGTCCAATTACGCTATTTGCAGAGTGTTACCGCCATATACGACTGATTAATGGCTTCCTACATTTTTCTTTTCCTTCAAAATGTTATCAGAAAACCGCTACGCAATACTTACAAACATGAACTACAACACCATTCGATATTTTTGCCATTTTTTCAGGAGACGGCCTTTTCCTATTCTTTGATTGAGCCAATTCAAGCAAAGTCGGACAACTATTCTCCTCGTGATATCTGATTCCTCAATTTCATTAATCTATTCGCCATTTATTTTTATCACATAAAAGCTTTTTTGGCAAATACCTAGTCCAGGAGTGTTTCTGTTACTAATGAATATTAGTCTTTACATTGACTATGAAGCTCCAGCATCTGCACAAGAATAATGTTTCTTTATAGACAATGACAATATATACATCTCAAACAAAACAATCTTTGTAGCACAACATTTTTATCACTGTTAAAAAAAAACTTTCATTCTGTAATGTTAAGAGGAACTGAATACGTCATTATTTGCCTTGTCATAAAACTAAGGTAGCTCGACATATTAAATGACTTCCTAAAATATTTCCTATCCTGACATCCAGTTTGATGATGTTTACATTGATAGCACAGGCCTATTTTCTCTTTGTCAAGGCTACTGCCTTCTAACACGTATTGATAGCTTTACTCGATGTCCGGAAATTGTACCTCTTACTGACATTTGTGTATAGTTTCGCCTAAAACTGTTTTAATGATTGGATCAACAATTCTGTTGTTCCAACCACCATCCCGACAGATAGAGTTAGTCAGTGTGAGTCATCTACTAACCCATTTACATGGTACTGATAAAATTTGTACGACAGTTTCGCACCTTGAAATGTGTAGAGAAAACGAAATTAAAAGTAATTCTCTTCACTTTTCACAAAATTCACAATTCCGTGTGAAATCCTAATTTTGACAAATAGGAAAAAGATTGACTCCGTACTGAAACAAAAAGACGAAGCTGGATTTCGCGATCCGATGTTAAATTAATTTTCTAACCAATCGAAGGACGTGATTTGAAAAACTGAGAGAAAAGTTAGCAATCCAGTGTGAAAAATCAAATGGCTTTAAAAACACAAAAAAAGTCAGAATCAATCAATAAGATAGAAGCATTGATATCACACACCAGAAACATGTGACAAAAATTTCAAACACTGACCAGGACATAAGGTCCCCGCATACATTAGTTCTCCTTCTTCACTCGTGCTATTTTCCTTTACCTCTTCTTCTCCATCCTCAACATTCTCGCAGTCAACAAAGAAGAAGACGACGACAACAACAGCAAGATACTTCAATTATCTCTTAAATCTAACATCCACTAAGTATAATTTCCTTTGTTGCTTTACCTTATTTTCACTTTCTCGTCGGCCAAAATAGAAGTAAAGAAACAGACTTTATTTAGTAACTTGTTAATCTTTCTACATACACACATTCTGCTACTTACGACTACAAGGTCTGGATACACTTAATTCCTTACTACTATTTCTCTTGGAAGGTTTAAACCTACAAATTAATATTATTCTGTTCTGTTAAAATAATTCTAATTTAAACATATAAACGAAATACTTTACTCTTCCACATTTCAACCTTCTGATAATTATGATAATTCCAATGATGATTTTAATAATCTTTAATTTGTGAAGATTACCGGCTATGTTTGTCAATTGGCCTTGTACCAGGCATGGCTGACCGTCCCTACTTCAAATGAACAGCATGAGTGAACGTGTCTTTTGTTTCTCAAGGAATGTTTGAAAGTGTTATGGAACTATACTTTTTCAGAAAATATTTCATCTTTCAGTATTTGTGGAAAATATGATTTCCTCCACTAGGGTACAACAGGAAAATTTGTCGAAATGGAAAATTGACATGCATCAAACTTGATACAAATCTATGAGGTTCTACTTATTCACAGAAATCGAAGATGCAAGATTTACTTAAAATTGTAATTTTGCATGAAAGATGCTGCTGTCATGCCTCCCTTGCAAATTACCTATAGAGGCGTATATAAAGCTTTCAAAAATATTTTTTATAAACGTTGATAACCAAGCAAGAGTGAAACTGATCAGTTAAAACTTTCAGCGTTAACAACATTAACGACGTTAATACTAAGATGAGTTTTCTACAGTTCAAAAAAACTCTTTAAAAACCCAATAAATTATCCTCTCAGTCATGATTAACCTTCTTGAGATTGTTTTATCAACCATCTCACTTGAAAGAGAGCAAACGTATTGAGTCACAGCCGGAAATTACACCGGATGTGGACGCTCACATGGCGGAAACCCAAGTGACAGCCACCTCAAAATAATCAGTACATATCGGGTTCCAAATAGTACTTCCGGTTGGAACAGATATAGAATCATAATTTTATTTTTCAGCTAATCCCAATCATTGCTGAAGGTCTTGTTTCTGAGCTACCACGAACGGATAAATCAACCAAAAGCCACAAAAATTCATCTGAATAAAAAGAAGCAGAGCGTCAGCATAAAATCTGCATCAACACTTCAACTAACTTATGTTATGCCAAATCTTTCTTTCGTATGCATAAAGGTGAATACCTATATTTTCTATGCATACATTAAAAGATCTGCATTTATCGCTTGTATAAAATCATTTATTGAATTACACACTGAACTTTAATGAAAATGTAAAATATTGCTTGTTAAAATATTAACTTTTGTTGACTGTCGTTTTTCTTTTAGAAAACTAGTTGTAGTTTATCTCGTATTAGAAACAAGTCAATAATTTTTCATTTACTATATATATATATATATATATATATACTGAGAGAGAGAGAGACAGACAGAGATAGATAAAAAGAGTAATTAACCTCACATTTTTCTTCTGAAAATATTATTGTTGTCAGAGGGAGTAAAGTTAGAAGAATAAGGAGGACGTGGCAAAGTTTTCTTATTTAGGACTACAAACTTTTTGTAATTATTTTTTAAATTTTTTAATTATTTCTAACACGTTCAAAATTTTTGTAGAAAGTCTTTTTTTTCTTACGTCAGTGCGAGACCTAAATTGCAGTAACGTTTATTAAGTAAAAAAAACGTAATATTGCACAATACACTTTTTTGACCGTGAAAGACACATTAATTTGAAAATTCTTGCAAAAATCAAATAATCGTCGGATTTTGATGAAAATTTCAGGACTTATTTCTAATTGACCGAAATCAATTTTGAAATAATTATTTTGTATAAAATATTGGTAAAAATATTTTTTTACATATGTTACCCCCCCACCCACCAATTAATTTCCAGAAATGCTTAAAAATTCGACTTTCGGCAACAATAAGCCTAATATAATTAAATTCAGGAGTCATTGGGGAATGCTAATCAACAGTTTTTTCCTCCAATAGAGCCCTTTTTCTAAAACATAGGCCCAAATTGCGAAAAATGAAATAAATATGCTAATTTTTATGTGGATAAACTTCTGATTGCTTTTATGAACAATATAAATTAAGCGTATCATAGTCTGAAAAGAAAAAAAAATTCAATGAATAATTAATTTTTACAAGAATTATTTTCATTTTTTTTTAAATTTTTTAATTGTATATGAAAATTATATATAAAAAGTTTCAAAATTATTATTAAATTTCGTTGTCAATGGGGTCGGCTAGGGTATGTAATTAATGCATGAAGACTACAATTACTAATCGAAAATTTAAAAGCTTAATACAAATGATTCAGCCAATGGATTTTTTAAATTATTTAAAACATTTTAATTGTGTGCATTTTGATTGCCCGTATCTTTATTTGTACGGGTGGCCCTACGTGATATTTATCATTAAAAGGTCACGTGATTCAAGGGTTGTCTTCCCTTACATAAAAAATTAAATTGGTATATTTTTGTCGCCTATGGCCTCCCAACTTAGCCTCCTTGACAGCTTCTGGTTCTCATTAACAGCTGTCATCACCTAGACTTGACACCCGGACTACCGTAACTGATAAAAGATTTTCCCAAATATTTCAGATAGTAAGCAAGTACAGTTGTTTGAAATCAGATAAAGGCAAGTTTTAATTTAAAAAATTGACTTTAATAACGTGTCAGCGACGTATATTTTATTTTTAAAACAGAAATGTGGCTACTGTTTAACGTATGTGTCAATCAATCAAAAACATGGCGGTACGTTTAAATTTTTTTTTTAATTTTGTTAATTTTAGATTCCAATCAATATAATTTCGGTTTAAAATACGCCAGTGTATTTTGTTTACTGGAATTACTAAATTTAATCTCTTGACTTTCAATTAAAGCTAATTTTAAAGCTAAAATATAACTTATTTATTTTAACAATTTCATTTTAAAATCAGGTATCGAAAATTTATACTGAAAAGTGGAGGTACCTACTCTCACACAAATAATCGCATCTACATGCAACGATATTTTATTAAAATTTATTTTTATATCGTCATATATCAAGTTGTTACGCTCTGTCGTAAATTAATTGCCTCTGCAGGTGTAAAGTGCGTGAATATGTACAAATAAGCGAAATGAAAACTTTTATCCTGCTTAAAAGATTTACAGAGCATTATGCAAAGATCGTGTTTAATCCTCTGCTGCCTGACTTGATCTACTTACATTGGGAAAGCACTTTGAAAAGAAAATTATTTTTTAATGTACAGAAAAGGGACAAGCAAACAAAATTAGGCAATAAAAAGGAATATCCATAAGGTGACATCATTTCAGGAAAGACAAGAAACATGAATAAAGGCTGGGCTCTCTTGTTTATACAATTGTGAATCCAGACATCCAGTGCAGCTGTGACAAAAAAATATTAAGGGAAAAGGTATTGGCTGAAACAGAATTAAAGCAAATATGTTTAGTGTGATTGTGTGAACGTGAGTGAAGGCTATTATTTCTTGTTATAATTTTATATATGGTTGTGCGTAGAAATTACAAACATAGCGATAAATCGATATTGACAAACTCGAGAAACTCATGTAGTATCTAAGTAAATTTCATCAAATATGTCCCCTTCGTATAAGTATCTGTTTTAGTCCGTGTGTTGTTTTGAAACGAATGAGCAAGCAGGGTAGTACGCTAAATCAGCAGCTGTGCGAAATGTAACGTTTCAGATTCAACTACTGAGTATCGTACGGCTATCGTGTCTAGAAATTTGCATTACTTTATATCAAAGAATTTGTGTATGAATGTCAAATAGAAACATCATTTATTTTACTTTTTCTTTCACAAAAATAGCTTCTGTTATTTACGTTTAAATATAAGTCAAACCTTTAAAGTTGTAGATATTTCATTTATAACCGTATAATCTATGTGTATGTGTGTGTGTGTGCGAGAGAGAGAGAGTAAACGTGAATAATCATCAACGACGATAATAATGTCGCCTACTTACTTTCAACTAATTTTATTAAAAGACGTAATAATTTCTTTATCCGCCATAATTTACGATAAACTGTTTTTTACGTATTTTATTAAATTTTCTGAATAGTATCAAGACGCAAAACATTATCATTAACCACATTTGGTATAATCAAAGAAAAGGCGTCTTCGTTTCGATATTTATACAACTTAAATGACGCTAAACAATGCAAAGTTATTGTTTGATGATAGAATGATACAACGTATAGCATCTCACAAGTTTGGCCCTAGAGACTACTGACAGCTTTGCGAAAGTTTGCTGGAAAATAAGCAAACACGCAATCACTCATCCATTCAATCATTTCCAAGTAGTCCTCACATCTTCAGCAGATATGGCTGAATGTTTACTCGCAAATTCTCTATCATCTCCACACTTGACTCGTTTGGCGTACCCACATCCGTTTTTCCACCTAGAACAGAGGCTCAGCTGAGTGATACATGCATAACCCCATCTCTGACATCATTTCTAAATTAGACTAAGGCAACCGAAGATGATGGAATCTCAGTCATCATCCTTAAGGAATGTACCCCTGAGCTGGATCTAGTTCTCTTCATGCTCTATAAATATGACCTCTGTTTCCTGCTTGTTAAAAGTCTTCACCTGTAGTTCCTGTTTTAGGAACATTAGTGAACCCTCTGGCCCCTTTAACTATCGTTCTTTTCGGCAAAGTATTCGAGGCTCTAATCAATGCTGAAAAGTAGTTAAGCATCTCACCTCTCACGACCTATTCTCTGACAAACAATATGGCTTCACCAGATCTACTGCTGATGTACTAATGGCCATCACTAAATATGTATACCAGGCTCTTGATAATAATGGCGAAGCTCAAGTAGTTGCTCTAGATATCTCGAAAGCGTCTGATAGAGTTTAGCATGTTGGTCTTCTGTGCAAGCTTCAGAGCTACTGTATTTCTGGACGATTGTTTTAATCCGACCCTTCCTATTAAATCGTGAAATGAAGGCTGTTTTGAAAGGTCTTTTCATACGAACGCGGGTTTTCCTCAAAGCTCTATCCTTGGTCTTACGCTGTTTCTCGTCTTCATCAATGATCCTTCTGATGTAATCTAAAGAAGAATCAGCAATGCAATCGGTACTGACTTCACATCTCGACTTCAGTCACTTTCTCACTGACGTGACATGGCTTCCCTCAGTCTTTTCGACAAATATTTTCGTGGCAACTGCTTTGATGAGTTTTTGTTTTTATGGTACCCCGACCACATGAATTTAAGCGTGCTACTAGATTGGAATCTAAATCCTACCCTTTTGAAATAGTTAAATGTAACCGTCATTTCTCAAACAGTTTCTTTTCTCGCCTTGTTGAACTCCTACCTGCGGAACTCCCTTCCGTTTACCTGCTTCCCTGATAGCTACAATCTCCAAAAATTTAAATGCAACGTCAATTGCCATCTTCTATCTTTTTGAATCCCGTTCATCTTTTATTCTTTCTTCAAAACTCTCTATACACACTCTTTTCTCTCACTTTAACCTTCTGCGCATTAGTGGTCCAAACCTGCTTGGGGTGAAATGATTAGTAAAAACTTATTTCCATTTTAATTCAACGAACATACATAAACAGATTGACTGACATTCGGTTTTTAAAAACAGAAAATTAAAAAAATTAAAAAAAAAAAACAAATATATATATATATATATATATATATATATATATATATATATATATATATATAATTTGGAAATGAGTTATTTCCGCAACCTAGGTTTCAACCTTTCGGTACCTTGAGGCAATTTGTCATGACCGATTTTTTTCCGCCGTTTTTTAAACGTATGAACAGGGAATTTTTACGAACGCACAACCGGAATTTTTAAACAACCGAAAATTTTCAAAATTAGGGTGGAGTTATTCAAGGATTTTACAACACTTTCATCCACGTTTGTATGATACTAGTATGTATTTATAGATCTAGTTAGATCTGGACATTATTTCTGATATTTCATTTAGTTTTTTTTTGTTTTTGTTTTTGTTTTTGTTTTTTGTTGTTGTTATGGGAACAACATAATGGCTAACATTTCCTCTAGGTAAATTCTGCATACATAGCCACCGTTGTATAATTTGGCTATTTTCACTATACACCAAGTTATATCAGGGTCTTTTCTCGCCAGTCTGTTATAATTTTTGAGATTTCCAGTTTAAATGTAGATTTATGATTATTCTATCTGTTTTTTATAATACCTTTAGTAGACCCCAAATATGTTTTTCTTTGGTGATCTATGCCATGTACCTCTGCTTTGCAAATAATCCTTTATGTTTTACAAAGTCCGTTAAGTGGGCATTTGGTTTTGTCCCTACAGTTACATTCCTTGTTGGTGATGCTATTCTGTACGTTATAATATAAGTTTCTGGCAATTTGTTTTTTGTGTAATTTTATATAATCTTTTAAATTGCTATTACTTTATTTGAGTGAATTTCTATGGAAAATTATGCCCAATTTTGAGTATTTGGGGAAGTGTTTATTGATTAATTTAAAAAATATTTACCCTATTTTGAATTTTACTTCTAAGTTAAACTGCGACATAGAGGAAGCCACTAATTGATCTATGTTGATCGGTTCGAATTCTGCCGAATGACACACATTTTTGTAACAAAATTTATCGTAAATAATCAGGCTCGTAGAAATAAATATATAAATATATATATCAATATATACTGTTTGATTAAAAACAGAATATCTACTCAAATACGAGTATCGATTAAAAGTAATGTTCAAATCATAAGTCATAAGAATTAAATATTACATGTACATAAAAATTTAGGGAAAATTAAAATTTGAAAATTTAAAAAAAATAATAAAAATAAGATAAAAGAAAAATAAAGAAAAATTAAGAGGTAAAATTTAGAATTAAAAATTAAAAATATAAAGAGCAAAAATAAAAGGGTTTTAATTCATAATTGTTAAAAGTAATATTGCGGTGGAAAGAAAGAAAGAAAGAAAGAAAGAAAGAAAGAAAGAAAGAAAGAAAGAAAGAAAGAAAGAAATAGGCCAATGTAATGAGGGGTTAATATCGATCTGGGTCTAAGAATTTAAGTAAATAATTTTTCTATGACAGCATGTAATCATTAAATCCCTTTTTTATTAAGCAAATTTGGATTCTTGATATGGTTTAAGATGACAAGTTTTTAAAAGGCATATATTACACATATCTTCTTTTCTATTGTAATGTTTGGATTTAGCTACGCTTTTCCAGATAATAATTGGGTTCTTACTGTTGTTTTTTTTTTTTTTTTGTTGTTGTTTTTTTCAATGATGTATGAACAAAACACTACTTTTGCTGTATGTACTGTTGTTCAAAGAAAACATGTGGTTGTTAAATTTTATCTTCCACCTGTTAGAAGTACTTCTAAAGTAGAATTTAACATCATTATCATCCAAAAGAATTCGAGCGCTATAAACAATATTTTCAAACATACACTGACCATTCAATGGACAGATTTTATTTTTTCGGTTGTTGCAATTATTTTTAGAAGGATAATTTTTGCTATTAGTTGGGTGACGGATGTTGTTTATGTGGGCCAAATATTTATTTGATATCAGGATTATGTTGTGAAATATATTTATCTTATGTTTTTAACGCAACTATAACTAACTTTGACATTGTTTTTGCTGAAGTTTTTTCCTTTTAGTCAAGGTTGAATGGTAGAAATATTTATGAATTAAATTAAGGAACAGTTTACCAATGTTAGTTTGGACGTTACGATTGAAGGGAGGGTTAAACCAAATAATGTTACGTTTACGCAATTTCTGCTTATTTATGCCTACCTTGTTCTTAAGGGAGTATTCGAGACTAGTGTTTAGTTTACTTTTTTCTAAAAAATGAATGTATTTAATTTTAGAATTGTCAAAAATTTCTTTATTGCTAGAGTTGGTACTTAAACGAAATTGGATAGATTTGTGTAGGTTGTTGGTGGTTCTCTGGGGGTGATTTGATTTCCTGTTAATGTATGTGCGGTTGTATGAGTTCTTAGTGAATGGTTTGTAGAGGCCGTTGCACAGGTCGATGATAACATCTAAGAAATTTAAGACTTTAATTTCAAAAATTTTATTAAATCCTTTCTGAGTATATCCGTTTTTTGTGGATTAGTTTTGCAGAGGATCATCAATCCGTCGTCTCGGTAAAGTCTGGTGTTATATAACTCGAAAATGTTCCTAAGATTCCAGATCAAAAAAGATCCCTACCAAGTCGTAGGCTTCTGCAGAATCATACGCCCCCATGGAGATCCAGAAATCAGGGTTGTTTATATATATATATATATATATATATATATATATATATATATATATATATATATATTTTAAAATCTATTATATCGTGCAAAAGTCAATTCATCTACAAATCAGATCTTCCACAATGAACTAAAAAACATAAAACAGAAACTCATCAATAATAATTTTCCCAACTACATAGCTGATGAACAAATGTTATTTTCTTAAAAAGCTTAACATGGAAAAAACAACACATGATACTAACCCAACCAATCCTAAACATATCACTCTCTTATACCATAGCCAGATGCACTCCAACTACCAACTAGATGAAAACATCCTAAAAATACTCATAAATACTAATATTTCTCCGACAGACTCTAACAAAAGAATTAAGTTTATTATATATTACACTAAATCCACTACATCTAATTCATTCGTCCGCAATGACTCTTCCCCCACCGTTAGTGATTTGCAAAAAACCAATGTAGTATATAAATTCATATGTCCATTTAGAGAATGTATCTCTAACAACCTCAATAATATCTACATTGGCCACACCACAAATTCGCTCTCACGGCGTCTGACGTTGCACTTAAATGAAAATTCAAATATATTCCGTCATTTAGAACAACACGGTTATCAACGCACACTTCTGAGAAAAACGCTTGTTGATAACACGTACATACTTAAACAAGAAAATAATAAACAGAAACTAAAAATCCTCGAAGCAATCTACATTAAACAATTTAAACCTGGTTTGAATACAATCAATTTTGATATTTCCAACAACATACTCAAATGTCTCTAATCAGACCAGGGACCACAACGCCACTATTTTGTCACTGTCTTCGGCCATCCGCCACGGTAGGGATGGACTTATATTTTCAATTCAATTCTCTTTATTGTTAATAGCTTAAATGTTCTATGTTTACTGTGTGTTAATATTTACTCTTTGATAATGGCTTATGTGAGCCGAAAGCTTAGACCTGATAAAAAAATCAACAATTACTGTGATTTTTTGTTGTCTTTCAACGACATCACCATCAAGTATATCAGACGGTATGAACGGATCCTACACAAAATTAATAGACAAAACTTGTCTATATTATTCAATGAAACCTGCATTAATATATATATATATATATATATATATATATATATATATATATATATATATATATATATATAACGTAGAATATTTGGTATTTAAGTCATGTAAATTCCGATAGAGACGAAATAAAAAGAACTCAATGTTAAATTCATTTATTTAATTTAACAGAGTAATATAATCTAGAAAAAAATTAGATATTCTACAATTTCATGGGTAATACATATTTCGCAGCCCAAAACTTGCTGCTCGTCAAACCCAAATGATGCAACAGTTAATATTCAAAATTATCCAGAAAACAATCACATATCCATATCCAGATTAGACATTTGTAACGGTAATCTACAAAACATTTCCTCGTTCATTCAAAAAAAAAAAAAGAAAGAAAGAAAAATATATAGAAAAATCATAAACAGAAAAAGAGAAAGAAAAAGAAAAGGAAAGGAGAATGAACAGTATAAGGAGAAATGAAGTTAAAGTTAACGCCTTAGATCGACACCAGCATCTATTGCAATTCATCTGCTTACTTAGAAAAACATGACATGGAAATTTAACATTAAATTCAGATTTAAAGATAATGGGATGTATCTAAGGTATAAAAATAAATGCTAAATCATACTTTTTAATACAAATTAAAACATTTGTAGAATATCTAAAAAAAATTTCTAGATTGTATATATATATATATATATAAATCCGACGTTCAATAAAAGTAAAGAAGTAAAGAACAGGGAGGAAAAAGTCTTTAATCTAACATGTTTCACTTTAACAAGCTTCTACAGTGATATTTTAAATACAAATGATTTAAATGTTTTAATCTTTTGTTTAAAAAAATTCCAGTGACTGTATGCTGATTGATGTTTAAATTCATTGGTCAGATATGTGTAATATGGATGAATATTTTAAATGTGGAAAAAAACATATGTCTGTTTATGTGTGTGTATGTGTGTGTATGTGTGTGTGTTCCACGTGTAATAAAAAGCAAAACGACATGTTTATTTTGAATGTACGTGTATGTTTGCGAAAATATTGCATGTGTTAAGCGTATGTTAACTATAGACGAATTAAGTGTGTTTATATGTCGTTAACTTTATTGTGTGTGAATGACAAAACGAATTACATTGCCGTTCAAAATTGTAGCGAAATAATGTATACATGTATACAAAATACAGTGTCTACAGTGCAGTAACATATATATAGGGGAAACATCGTGAATCTACGAACACAAAAGAGGCTAACATTTGAATGTACGTTCCAACTCCCTTGTATTACATTGAAACAACGTAGGACACATTTCTGATTTATCTAATGCCAGTTTAATTAAAAAATAACATAACGTTATAAGGCAGAAGTACTTTGAAAACATATCAATATCATTACAATTAACATTGTAAGATTGTTTTCTCTTCATGCGCTACATTCTATTTTACTTCATAATTAATCTATTATAATTATGTTTTCTCCCTGTTATTTCTTCTTATTTATATTTTTCTACCTATTATTATTATTATGTCATTTTTCATCATATTTCGATTTCTGCTTTGGTCTCACTACCAACCAAGTCTGCGGGGAGACCTAAGGCAGGTCGTGGCGTGTTGTTATGGCTCCATTTCATGTTTTTCTATCTTCCCTATCATCCCTAGCATTACATAGATAAAGTTTTCCTTAGTGTGTGGGCTGTACTTAATAAGACAATTTTTTGTATATCTCTTAAGCTGGGGTTTCCAGGGATTCTTTCAATGTGTTGTTTTGTTCCATTTTTTATCATTCCAAGTGCACCTACTATCACTGGCACTACTCTTGTTTTCAATTTCCACATTTTTTCTATTTCAATTTCCAGGTCTTTATATTTTGACAGTTTTTCAAATTCCTTGATTGCTATGTTACAATCCGCTGGACAAAACATATCAATTAATAGACAAGTTTTCTCCTTCTGGTTTTTAACAATAATGTCTGGCCTGTTTGCTTCAATTTTTCTGTCTGTGTAGATGGTGTAATCCCATAGAATGGTTACATCTTCTATTTCTGTAACCGGTGCTGGGTGATGTTCATACCAGTGTTTGTTTACAGATTTTCCATAATGTTTGCACATTGTCCAACGTAAATATTGCCCAACCCTATCGTGGCGATTTTTATATTCATTTGGAGCAAGCACAGAACAGCCTGAGATTAGGTGGTCTATTGTTCCTTGGTGTTTATCACAAAACCTGCATTTTGGATCCATATTATTATGCATAATATTTGCCTGAAAGTTTCTCGTGAAAAGACTTTGGTCTTGTGCTGCAAGAATAAAGCCTTCAGTTTCAGACTTTAATCCAGATGCACGTAACCATCGATGAGTATTAACTTTGTCAACATTGGATTTATTGGCACGTTCTGGATATTGGCCATGCAGAGGTTTGTCTTGCCAGCGCTGTTTCATCTGTTCAAGAGCTTTATCTTTGGCTTTCATTTTCATATTTTTTGCCGCAATAGTTGGTTCTTGGCTTCTGTTTTGCTTTTCTACAGAATCTACTAACTGTAAATCTTGTTTGTATTTACTGCTTTCTTTTATTATTGAATATTTTTTCTTTCTTTCTTCATGTTGCCTTACTAATTGTATCATCCAACCCTTTGTTGTTTCTATGTATGTTAGTAAGCCAATAGTTGTTGTCTTGCATGACAATTCCAGCTGAATAAGACCTCTTCCACCTTCTTTACGGGGTATGTATAGACGGTCTACATCAGCCTTTGGATGATGCATCTTATGCTTAGAAAGAAGCTTTCTTGTTTTAGGATCCATTCGCTTGATGTCGTTTAGAGTCCAGTTTAAGATGTTGAAGCTATATTGGACAACTGGGATTGCAAGGCTATTAATGGCCATAACTCTGTTCTGAGAATTCAATTCAGTTTTTAATATCATTCGTAGCCTTCTATAGTACTCTTTACGCACTATTTCTTTCATTTTTTTATGGTAAATGTTTTTACTCTCATTTACACCTAGGTATTTATAAGCTTCTTCTGGTTTCAATTCTTTTATTGTTACAGCAGGGTCTAAGCTAATTGAGGATGTTTCTTGTATTGATCCACGTAAAACTGTAGCTTTAGCACATTTATTCAAATTGAATTTCATTCCAATGTCTTCGCTGAAGCATTTTACAGTTTGCAGAAGACCTTCCAGCTCATTATCATTCTTAGCATATAACTTTAAGTCATCCATGTAAAATAGATGGCTTATTTTCTTTTGACCTATTTTATAACCACATTCTGTCTTATTAAGTTGACTGGTTAGTGCTATTAATGATATGCAGAATAGTAATGGAGACAAAGAATCACCTTGAAATATACCTCTTTTGATGTTTATTTCATCAGACTTATAGGTTCCATTTATATGATTGAGGTAAAGGGTTGTTTTCCATATAGACATGCACTGTTTGATGAAATTGATGATGACGGGTGATATCTTGTATATATTTAAAGTCTTTAAAATCCAGGAATGTGGCACACTATCGAATGCCTTACGATAATCATCCAAGAATGTGGCACACTATCGAATGCCTTACGTTAATCTTAATCATAAGTACAAAATCTAACCAACCCAAAAGTATAATTAGGCACATTCACAAAGAAATAGAACACAGGCTATCAAAAAATTCGTCAAACAAAACAATATTTCATGAAAAAATACTATGAAGATGCACTAAGAAAATCTGGTCATAAAAACATTTTACAATATAATTCTCAACCAAACAGACAAACAAAAAATGATAATAGAAAACGAAACATTATCTGGTTCAACCCACCATTTAATTTAGAGGTAAAGACCAAAATAGGAGAAATAATCTTTAAACTAATAGATAGACACGTTTCAAAAAGTTCAGAACTAAACAAAATTTTCAATAGAAACACAATCATGCTAAGTTATAGTTGTACTAGTAATTTAGATAGTTTCATAAAAAAACAAAACGCCAGAAATTTAGATAGCATTGTACAAAACAAGATCACTAATAAAGAATGCAACTGCAGGGACAAAAATAAATGCCCACTTCAAGGACTTTGTAATACAAAAGACGTCATTTACATAGCAAAAGTACATGACTTAAATGGTCAAAATAAAATATATTTTGGATCAACCAAAGTCACCTTTATGACCAGGTGGTTCAATCACAAGTCTACATTTAAAATAGAAAACTTAAAAATCTGTACAAAATTGGCTAGCCACGTGTGGAAATTGAAATCAAAATATGGAAAAGACCCAGACATAATGTGGAATATAGTGAAAACAGCCAAGCCTTACAACGGTGGCAAAATATGTAGACTGTGACAGGAAGAAAAGTTAGAGATTATGCTATTCCCAAACAAAAATGAACTATTGAATGAAAGAACAGAAATTATGACTAAGTGTAACCATACTAAAAAATACCTATTAGGTTCATAAAACCAAGGATGAAAACATTATAATTTCTTGTAATTATAAAAATTGCGCGTTCAGAATTTCCCCGTCACATAAGCATTTAAAACAAAAACACGGTTTCGTGAGCGTTCTTAAAAAAAGGTAAACGGTAAAATTAGTTATTGCAAATCGCTTGAAGACACCACTCATGGTAGAAACCTAGGTCACGTAATAACTCATTTATAAATGGAATATATATATATATATATATATATATTCGACTTCGGGTTAATTAAACGTCTCAAACCTGTTAACTAACAGAAAAGAACATTAAAGTATAACAAAATGTATGAGAATCCTACAATTCTTGCAATTCTTACCACAACCACCAACTTCTAAAATAAAATCTGAAGGCTCATTATTCAAACCCGGAAAAGATTACATTTCAGAATTTATAACTTTTACTATGCAACTCCTTGTGATATTTTAGTACATGCAAAATGAACTAACTATAAAATTACATTTTTAACAATACCATTAATTGTTCTAACTTTCATTGAGAATAGTCATTGCCAATACAGAGTTCAAATTTATTTGAGCCGATAAAGCTAAAGTTTCATTACAATTAATATTAATTTACCTCGCCTTATGAATGAATCCCTCAATTATTCTTTAGTGGTACATTTATTTTCTATTTACCCCCAAATCTTCATATTACACAAACGCCTACATTTTTACACAACGTCAGCACTTTCGATATGAAATTGAATTAACTAGGAATATCTTCAAGTATCAATTAAACGTTTTGTAAATTTGATGAAATGGCATTTTAAAATTCAAAGAAATCTCTTAATCCGCAGTGACACAAATACAGAGGCGAAAGAGAGAGAGAGAGAGAGAGAGAGTGTGTGTGTGTGTGTGTGTGTGTGTGTGTGTGTGTGTGTGCGCGTGTGTGTGTGTGTGTGTGTGTGTGTGTGTGATACGATAATACTTTTTAATAAATATAAACTTCCTAAAAGCCAGTTTATTTTATTCGAAAATGGGTGGCTATCATCAACCTTAAAAACTATTATTATGGCAACCTAATAAAATTTTTCACTTGTTAAACCATTATAATCTTTTTTTGTTTTGTTTTTATATAAAATTACGTTTGACTAATTCACAATATACTTCAAATGAAACAACTTTAGTATACAAGACCGAAAACTGGATTCCTTATTCCAATGTGAGTATTTCATCGCTTATTGAAATGCAAGATGCATTTCCGTATTTTTAAGGTGTCATGTACATTTTTACCAAAAGATTTAACCTGGATATTCTTTTTAATGAAGAAACTCCCAGTAATACCAAAAAAATGTAACTACTTCTCTCATTGAAGCAAAAGGATAAAATAAAAGTATTCTTTTAAATTACTTTTTTTATTTTTCAGTAAAAGAAAATCCTTAATATTCATTAGGAATATATTCCTATCAGTTTCTTTTTTTATCATTTAATAATACTAAGAAATGTTGCAGTTTTTACTAAAGATAAACACTACCCATTCAGTTGATTTATAATCATGTTTGTCATGATGGTATATTTATTCAATTTGATTCAGTTTTTGAATATGAAATCTTTAAAATGTAGTAAATTTAATTTTCATTGTCAAGTAAATTATAATTTTGTTCCAACTTATGTTTAAAATAAGAATAAAAATAGATACAATATTTTAAGCCTTATTTAATGACGATACATGCGTTTTCTGATATTAACAAAAGTGTTGAAATTATGGTTACTTATATTTGTAGTTGTGTAGACATATCTGCTGCACACAAATTTTATACATCACATTAGCATCGCTATATCAACAGTGTAATATTTGCCTGTCTTCCCACGTAATGTGTGTTTTACGCTCCAAGAGAAATATATTGCATAAAACCTTCAAGCATCAAAATAGTAAAGATCCCTTTAACAGATCAAAGCAGTAATAAAACTAAAGCCAACACGTTTTTCTGTCTTTATTTCGTCTCGAACCATTCCCGTTTTTTACGACAATTTTACATGTTTAACTGCGACATGTTTCGCAAGTGACTTTTATTCCACAAGAACGGTTTTACTCAAACTATCGCTATATGGAAAATAGATTTTATCAAATGACAAAACATATTTTATGGTTTTATGGAATATTGTTATTTTATTTTTAAATAAAATATTTCGTGGGTTACTAAATTTTAGTACAATTGATCATAGGGAAATATAGAACACCTTTCAAGTTATGATTTTCATATGTCCTACATATGATATGGAACAAAACATACAAGTAAAATGAAATTCCCATTTAATGATAATACTTTTAGTAAAGAAACCTCTAAATCTTGATGGTGATTTCAATTTTAAAAAATCGGGAAGGTTGGTGAAAACCAATTAATAAGGTTTGAAAATTAATGGAAAATGATCCAAATATTTCAACAAACTTCAATGTATACCAATTGGAACGATTTCAAATTAATCAAATTACTTGGCAAGAGCAAGAAAATTGTAGAAAATGGTGAAGACTTGGACGAATGAAAGGCGCAAAAATGAAGGTTATGAATGAAAAACCAGCTGTTTGATATTGTGCCCATATTCATAGTGACCAAACAATTAAGGCACCTGAATACGGCTTTAGTTACACGAAGTAAATTCTAGAAAGAAGTTACAACTGCGATGGAGGCTCACTGATGGAATAGGAGATCAAAACCTAAATATTTCAAAGCTGTTGTAGAAAAAATATTCAAAGTTCAATCATGGAGAATTTGTTATGAATCTCAAGTTTTAAGCCTTTTTCTCTTTCTTAACACTAACTTTTTTCTTTTAGGTCTTTTTCTCAGTGAATTAGCCTAAAAGATGCTTCTTTACTTTCCTCTCAGTAACTTATATAACTCACTGGTGGTGATCAATGTGACGGGAAGTAAAGATTTTCTTTAAAGTGTTATGCACCTCTTCTGTAACTGCTTCCTTAAGCACAGTGGAAAGTGCACAGATTAATAAAAGTTTTGATAATCTACTATCCTCGATACATATCTTGTCTAACTGCCGAGGTATCTCGGGGAACATTACCTGTAAGTTAGCAAGTTTTAAGAACTTTGGTATCTTGCCTCTTTCTGTCTATTTTGATATCAGAAGACACGTTCTAGCTAAGTTATCCTTTATTTATTCATTTCTGTCTGCCTAATGGAGATAGATGGCCATGGATATTCCTGTTGATATACATGATTATATATGAATGCACTTTTTCGAATTGAATTGGATAGTAAAGAATTTCAAAATTGAGCCATCAGTAAACAGTTTACCTAGTTACTCTCTTTGTGTACACACAGTGAATTTGCCTCATATTAAACAGACTAACATTCAGACCAGTAAAATGTACACATTGTTCTTATCTGCAGACTAAAAAATGTTGGATAAATATGTTTCACTTGTTTAGCAATCACGAAAGAATGGGAAAAGTCGCTGTCAATTTTGAAAGATTTGTGTTTCATGAGCTGAGGTGAGAAACTTTGTAGAACAACCAGACTTACCGTGGATTTACCAAATTCACGCTCTAATTATTAAGTCTAATGCTTTTTTAACACAAAAAATGTGATATACAATCTTTTGTGTTGCCTTCGATCTTTTCTTGGATCTGACTCAGGACAGAAATCACATCAACAGTGCCACAAAGCCAAGCTGCTAAGGTGATCTCCGGCATCAACAGATACTAATCTATTAATGAATTGATTGATAATTATTTTTACGGCTTATCAAGCTTTTATGAGTTATTTAAAGCCAAATACATTTTGAATTGTAAGAAGAATTTCTTTTTGACGAGTGGATATTGAATTAATTTGGGAATAACTATTTCTTCCTGTTACAATTTATACAATTTAACCCATAGATGGAGATTGATGGAGTCATACCTTTCCCGAAGATATTTTCGCGTAAGTGAATGTAACGAACGCGACTGAAATTAAAACTCGGTTCTTTTATTTTTCACTCCAAATTTCTATCTATTACATCATCCGCATATTCCTGTTTAAACTTCGCGAGAATTTTAGCTGCTTTTGAAAGTGGAGTAATTCCTCTGTAGCTTGTACTTACAAACAATTGAGTTACAATAACTACGTCTTTGAAATCCTAAAAATTTCTCTGTAACTAGTCGCAGGCAAAACATTCATAAATCCTTGCTTGCAGTGGACAGTACATTTTTCGAGATATTCGGTAGAAAGTGATCAATAACTGAGGCTTTACTTGTTTTCAGTTGAACAACTACTATTGTGATTTCCTATGTAACTGTTATCTTCTGAACGCAATATTAAAGAGCTACTCAAAATAGTGGTTACAGTTAGTGTTCGAGATGGCATCGACGCGGTAATTTGTTCCACAATGTGGTGTGCAAGCCAGTCTTTTCGCTACACATGGACCTCAGGGTCTGGTAGAGTAGGCTCATGTACAATGTTTAATACTTGGTAGAAAATTTCACGTCGTCGACATCAAGATAAATGCGCGCTTCTTCCGTTAAGTTGCTTACCCACCCAATTGAGTGGTGTCCATGGATAGGTAAACCAACTTGAAATCTTCAAAATACAAAATACTGTTCATTTTATATATGAGACATATTTACATATAGACTTGCTAACTTATTCATTTTGGGTCGGCATTAGAATAATTTACTAGGGATAAACCGCCTGCATTCGAATAGAAAATGAACTCAACACGGAGACAAAATAAAAAATAATAAAGAACATAAGACAAAGATGTATCTTCTTTCCGGATTTACTTAACCTATACAGCAAGGCGATCCTAAAAGAAATAGTCCTGGCAATATTTTTATTAAGGGACACAATTTTTAACACATAAGATAAACATATGACACTTAGTTGATGGCAGACACAGAAAAAACCTGAAGGACTTCCTTGACAAGGAAAGCGAGTAAAAAGAATCAGCCATTAAACTTAGAAAACAATGTATGATCAGTAACTAAAAGGATAGCCCAAGATTCGAGTTACGAATTAGAAGCGTTATAACAGATGGCAAAAATTTGACATAGAAATCCAAAGGAACGTTGGGATAGTGAAAGATACTCCCCAAAAGCTAAGGAACAGAAACAAAGACAAACATGTTGATATAGTTCTATGGAAGGATACTGAAATTGCTATGGACGAAATATGTGAGCAACGAGGTAGTATTTAGGAAAATGGGAATAAAAAAACACTTGTAATTAGAATCATTAGAAACAGTTGAAGTTTCTGGAACACATAATGAGGGAAAAGGGTTTGAAGTATTTGGCAGTAACATGATATATTTAAGGCAAGGGGATTGAGTGGAACAATTAGTAGCCTACCTAATGAGCTTGTATGGATAGTGGAACAGAAACTAGGAGAAGCTTTAGGGGACAAATATTGATTTGAGCTACAAAGGAGAGAAAGTCTTTTCTTCAAAACGCACATTTATGAGAATCTCTAAAATTTCGGCTCATATGTGATAAACAATATTTTTATGTGAATTTGAGCAAATATCTATCTATATATGTGTGTGTGCGTGTGTGTGTGTGTGTGTATCTGTGCGTGTTTGTATGTATACAGACGTACTTGTTGCATATATTACTGAGTTTGCATTTATAAACTAACATACGATATTTAATGTATATTTTATGTCAGTGACGACTACAGCACATATGGGTTCCATAATTGGTGGCAGAGAATCTATAAGTATACTCTTCGCCAATCTTTACAGTTATACCGAATTCCCATAAACGTCTGCTCCTATCATATATTGTACACCTGCGTCCAACATATTCAAGTATACAAAACTCAATAGAGAAAATATCTCACAAAAACGTCAACTCCCTTCATATTTCTTTCTTGTCATAGTTATATATATATATATATATATATATATATATATATATATATATATATATATGAAATGATCTGTTTGAACATTATTTTTATCAATACTCGTATTTAAGTAGATATTTTGTTTTTTATTAAACAGTATTATATATTTTTATTACAAAGATGTGTGTCATTCGGCAGGATTCGAACCTGCGACCCCTGTTTGAAAATGTTAATCTAAGATTACATTTTATCAAGTCAGACATTTACTTTTTATAAATGTATGGAACTCATCTCACTCTCTCTCTCTCTCTCTCTCTCTCTCTCTCTCTCTCTCTCTCTCTCTCTCTATCTATCTATCTATCTATCTATCTCTTTCACGCTCGCTTTCCCCCTCCTTCCTTCCTCACAAATTCTTTCTTTTAATACAAAAATTACTTCCGACTTTTATCCAATAAAATATCTTCCTTCATGCCTATCCGAATGTCTCTTGATATGTTTTTTGGTTTATAATATTCTTTTTTCTGTTGTATTGCATCAAACTTCATTGCTCCCCTACAGTGTACTCCTTTTATTCATGTGAACCCCGTTTGACCGGCCACAAGTTTTTTTCCTGAACCCAAAACAATATCAATCATGCTTGGCTGCACACAAGGTTAAACAAGTTCACAGATGTTACCTTTCTCGGTTCGGCCACATCAAAACTTATTGTTGTCAAAAGAACGATCACAAATGAAACACTCATTTTACACTGACACATTCGCCTGTTAGCTCAAACTAGACTGCCCTCTTTATCAATGAAGCTCTTTTATCATGACTAATGTGACTCCGAAGATATAATTAAAAAGTTACTGATTTTTATAGCAGAAAATTCAGGTAAAGACCAACGTCTGAGGTTGGATAGCAAGAAATTAAATAAAACTTTAATTTGATTTAGGTAAAATGTATGCACGTGAGCAAATCCGCTAGCAATATGTAGTGTAATTAAAGTTTAGCTTTCTGCTTAAAAATTACATCCTAGGTGTCAAGAACTTGAAAAGACTGACAAATAATGTAAATGTCTTTTTCGAAGTTCAATGTGAGTTTTATCCAAAAGAATATAGCAAAAAACTAATTCGTAAAATAAGAAAAGGAATTTTACATACTTAAGTAAAGTTTTATATACTTTTAAATTATGAGCACGATCACTATGCACTCATCAAACCTCCATTACAGACGAGAAAAAAAATTAAATCTCTTTAAATTCCAATATTTGTCCAAGAGATTTGTTTCAAAGTAAATTTAATGATTATTTCACTTGGTTTTGTAAAAGTAATTACAGGAGCTGTAATCAAGATTATAAGCCAACAACAGTAATTTTCTTTCATCACTGACTTTTTCAAAAAACGTGAAAAATTTTACAACTTAAATACTGCAAAAATACTATAGCAATAAAGTGTTTGGTATTATTTATGTTTAAAATAAATTATATTTAACTATGACCAATAGTTTAATATATTTTTATTCTATACGATTTTATAAAAGTTAGAATGATTTTTTATACTGCATTAGAAGTATATAAAAAATTAAAAACGAGTTAAATGATAATTTTAGTCTAATCCATTGTTTGTTTGTTTCTTTTTTCTTATCTGTTTCATATCAAACAATTTACTTGCACTTAATGAAGTCTTTTTCAATTATACTGATTGAAGAAATTATTAAAATTAAGGAAGTTACCACTAAACAAAAATGGAGAAAATTGATAAGAATTTTATTAAATTTATAGTGTTAACTGATTGCTTTCACTTTGATTTCTTTCATATTAAATCATCATAGGAATGGCACTTCTAAAACACAATGCAAATCTGATTTTAAAAAATGAAAATGAGATCATCAGATTTTTTAAATTAAAAATAATGACATTTAGGGTAATTTACTACAAAACTTTGTAAAAATAAAATTTCCAGGTAAGTTTAACCCTTTTTAATTAATCAATGACATCCAAGTGATGCCTTTATTTTCTTTCTAATATTATAATCTTAAGAAACAAAAAATTACTAATGCCTTATGAGTTAGAGACATGACATACAAGACATTTTGTTGACCCCTAAAATATTCGCATTTTGGGTATTTTTTCCTGTCTATTCTCTCCTCTTCTTGAATTGTTATTTCTCAGCTGCCTTCCTCATAGCATCTTAATATTATTTCTTTTTAACTTTCGCACAAAAAATAATCTAACATTTGTAAAAATGAAAAAAATCTTCAGAAAATGTTCACTCAAAAATAGCCTTAAACTTTATATTTTTCAAAGTTTTTTATTTAATTAAAAAAAAAGGCTTGGTACGAACTTCAATTGTTTCAAAATTGCACTGAAAAATTACAAGTAAATTTTTAAAAAGTAAATTTTCACTCTAGATTTTTCTGCCAAATCTGAAATAAAATGTTTTCTTAAATTATGCAAGTACTACTTCTCAAAACTAGTTATTTTTTTTAGTTTTATTTAACTGTAAGCTTCTGGACAAATTTTTAACCTTTTCAAACTTGATATTGCATAGTTTTTATAATAAAATTACATTTTCAATTATTTTTCTTTATATAACAGAAACAATTTCGCGAAAACCTACCAACATTTAAGAGTATACACGATATATCGAAAGAAAGTGGGGTTTAACCAAAAAACATTTACACAATATTTTCAAATAAAATAAACTGTTCAGTATACAATTAATTCATTAAAGAATAAATCCTGAAAATTTCTTTTAAATCGAATACTTTTCTGAATTTTGGTATATTTTTAAAAACATAAAGTAGAGTTTTCTATTTCGGGAGTGCCTGTTAGAACACTTCAGACACTCATAAAGAAAATGTTGGAATCCCGAGTTTAAAAGTTTTCACAGTTACTGTCTAACTTTGATCTCATTCTCAACCTTTTCGTCATTCTAGTAATTTTGGATAATTACAAGAAGGATCAAGGACAGAGCATAGAACATTCTGCGTTGACTTTCGAGTCATGGCTCCGAAAGTTTTAGCATTTTGCAAGTGTTCTAAGTTTCGACGATTGGCTTCCTTTAAATATGTTTTTATTCATAGATGCCGCTCCTCTTAAATTGACAAGGTGACAATGTGAAACGAGTTAACAGCAATCTACAGTCTTAAATTTCCAATTCAATTTCTTCAAGTCACTTGGTGAATTTGATGAAATTTCAGTTTTCACTTTTTGTTTTCGGGGTTTTTTTTACGCCAAATTAATCGTGAAATTCATATTATAAAGAGTCTCAGAAGATCAGAATGATGTTTTCTACCATTCTAAGATGTCTTTCAAAAACATCGGTGATCATCAACTCAAAGCTGATTTCATTATATTCATAACACTGGATATTTGAGCTCTAACTTTGTTCCATTAGGAAATATCTCAGTCAAAATTCATTATTCATTATTTTTTTCTAGCGAACTGTACATCCCAACAGTTACATATAAACTAAAC
Organism: Ascarosepion bandense; assembly: GCA_037127315.1. Lineage (NCBI taxonomy): Eukaryota > Metazoa > Mollusca > Cephalopoda > Sepiida > Sepiidae > Ascarosepion > Ascarosepion bandense. Next base: position 733,205 of record JBBBDQ010002016.1, read on the forward strand.
CTTGTAAAGAATCATGATCAATCATGCTAAATATTTTTTACTCTTGTCTAAATTTCTGGTATGAGGTTTACAATTATTTCCTTTATTTACACCCGGACCTTTGTCCATATTTTTCACGTTATTTTTCTTCATACACATTTTAGAAAGGTTTTAGTCACTTGGAACAAACACTGTTTTTATGAACATATAAAAGTAATTTTAAAGATTTTTAGAAAATTACCACAAACAACAAAACAATAAATGAAAATACAATTTATTAGAACGTACAAAATTTTAGTATGGCTTTAAAAACGTACATCTTAAAACTTTTATCATAATATATAATATATGCATACATATAAACATATTAAAACTGTGAGAAGAAGAGCAAAGAAAAAATACCATAAATTGATGAATCAAAATATGAGAAAGAAAAAGATAACCGGATATCGTTACTCGTTCTTCACAATTCAATTGAGGACAAAAGATTAAAAATTTGTACACACCGACTAAAATTAATTTAAAGGAAAATACTAGAGAATCAAGTTCTTGTTCTTCATTCCGTTGTTTTAATATGTTTATCATTACGTATGTTAAAAGATAATTTTAAAACTGTTCGTTTTTAAAGCCCAACATTATTAAATTTATTCTAATGTAACCAGACTATTTGTTAAATTTATACTGATGTAACCATCTTTACAAGATGTAAAGATCATAAAAGTATATGTTTATGCTGATATTACTTGATTGCTTATTTATAAACACTAAAGAATACTATTGTTCGTCTAATACAAAACCCAAGATCCACTCAAGGTAGAGGATTATTAAATAAAGTTGCTATAAGAGCGCAAAAAATGCAAAACGTGTATATATTATGAGAATATATATGGGATAGATAATGGCTAGCAATCGAGAAAGCATTCTCTCGGGAACGTTCTACAAAGTAACTATCTGAGGGAAATCCTCGTTATCAGTAGAATACAAAAAAAATGATAAATTGATTCTGTGTACATGTCATGGCAAGACGTAGTTATGAAGATATGAACTGTTGCAATTAAGAAATGTAGCTTGTCTGGACATTTAGCATGAAAATGACGATAAAGTAGTGAGAGGCTAGTAACGTTTCACCCATAGGAAACAAGTTGTGAGGTAGAAAATAATGTATCCGCCATAAGACGGTGTAGATAATTATGAGTTCTGTTAAAGTAGGATAGTGAAGATTTGGCAGCTCCAATCTAGCTATGCCAACAATGCTCTATTTTTTTGTCTTGTCTGACTCTTAAAAAGAGCATTTCATGAGGAGTCAGGTATTTTCTTGAGAGGTACAAAGAACCTACGATTTACCAATATCTTCAACGATGGTTCGTATATGCGAGTTCCAGTTGAACTTTGAGTGAGCTTGATTTCTAACAGACGTTCAAAGCAAGGTGCCTCAGTGAAAGTACTATCATTAATCAAAGCCAGAGAAAATCTAGGGTCTGTCGTTGATGAAATTTTACTTGGTTTTAGAGGTACTGAAGGATACAATGCCGTCTTTCCCCCATTGAACCGTGAAATATAGGTCAGGATCTGGATATCTAGTGGGGAGTACCAATAAACCGTTATATCATTTGCATATATATTTGCTGGTTAAGATAACGATCTTAATATAAATCTGAAAGAGTAAAACGGATTAAAGAGCCTTGGGGCGCCTTCATTGACCTCATAGGCTTCAAAGGATTAACCATTAATGTGCCTACTAAATAGGAAGGACTTGATAATTAAAACTCTCCCAGAAACACTACAGCTGAAGGGTTTTTGCAGCAATCCCTTTTGCCACGCCTAGTTACAACTGTAAGATATCTAAAGCAATCGCGATCGCTGTAGTGGTAAATTTATTAGCAAAGCGTTTCACTGATTGCGTACTTATAATTAGCAGTAGATCTAAAGGAGCAAACTCTATACTATTTTGTCGCACAAAGTTTGTTTCAATTGAGGTAATCAACAACTTTCCTATTGATTACAGACTCAAAAGTTTACTGGATACACTAAGAGGACTGGTGTGAGTGATAGTGTGACGTGGGCGAGCGCTCATCCGCTTTCTTGTAAATATTGCATACAGTTGATAGTGTCCATAGACTTGGAAAATATCTCTCGTTCAAGTAGCTGTTAAAAGTTTTATCAACATTAAAGATTGCCTTGAAATAATGCTTTTAAGAACAAATACAGAATTTATGACTGTGGGACTATGTATGGGCTGGTCATTGTCATCCAATGTAGAGTTTCAGGTAAGATTTATTGCAAATATCTTAGCCTGTGTAGTGGTTACGGTGAGTTATAACCACAAAACATTCAGGCTTAAATCACGGCTGGCTATTCAGTCTTTGTGTGAAATAAAACTTACTATACACGAAAGAATCCACTCGGAGATGGAGTATGCTATTCCGGAAGCTATGTTTATGAAAATTGCTGAAAAAGAAGCTTCTGTAATTAAAGATCTGAAATTATCCCAGTCAGCTTTGGATGCCTTTGATTGGGTATCACTTTTGACAGATCTGTGTGTGATCTGAAGTGCCTAAGGAAGATAACACTTCAGCTAAACAGAACACAAGAAGGCTTATCCACAATAATGAGTCAGCTCGTAAGCAAAGTAGAAGACATGATTGTCTTTACCTTCATGGTCAGTTATCTTTGTGTGGACTAACAACTCCTTATGGTGAATATTGAAATTACCACAAATATAAATGATATATAATGGTTGATCAGAAATTATATCATCAATCTTCTTAGCTATTTTGTTAACCATTACAATTCCATCCATTTGAGGACGACAGACAGTGAAAACTAAGAACATATTATGAACGAGGGTTCATGAATTGAAAGTACATGAATGGAAAGTCAGAGTTCTCGTTCTGGGGGTCTCTGACAAAGGGAAATGCATACTTGATACAGGCTCCTGGTCGATAGTGATTTAGAGAGTAATCTTTTGTTAGTATCCCGGGATTAACGTAAACCTTTTCTATAATGCAGTAGGTGAATCACATGAGGTCTATTTTGTCATAGGTAGATGAGAAACTGTGGCAGCGAAACAGCAATACCCCGAAATGTTAATGTAAAAAACTACATGGATTAATTGTTAAATAGCACAGCCGTAACTGTACACTTAATCATGGCATCAAGAAGATCCACAGGAAACTACTACATGGCCTAGATTTCATTTACAAAATGGCAATGTAGTATCCTCGGTATTATCCTGATAGGATAGTCTTCTTAGAAGTTACTGTAAGTTTCGGATTCCTGACTATCAGGTGAATAACACCACCCCAGAAAAGTGTTAAACTCCAACACCCTTGATGAAGATAGAAACGAACCAGGACTAAGAAATTACTATACCACCACCAGAGGTGAGATCTTAACGTTTACGCCGGAAAGAAAAAAACAGCAGAACTTCTCTTTGAGTAAGAAACAATGTGCCTAAGAGGAAGGAGAGTAGTCAACTCACTGTAATGTAAGCACTAAAAGGACCCACTCGTAGAGGGATGGTTACAAAATATACTTGTAAATGACTTGATATGCCGTACTCAATTTCATATAGAGTTACTATAGGACTATATCACTAGAAGATAACAATAGAGAATAGGGTAACTATCTATGATTGGAGGAAGACGTTTCTGAATAAATGGGTGATTTTGCAAAATTTTAACTTTACATTTAAATGACTGCTACTTAAACAGAAGAGGATGGAATATCAAACCTGTCAAGGTAGGAGTGGAAATTAACAAAACGGTAAAATTTATAGATTTTTCTTCCCTAATGAAGTTATCAAAACCGAATGTGAGTAAGTTCGCTAGACTCCACGTCCATAACCAAAAATCCTACCTTATCTTTCACACCACTCATCCTTCATTCTCTAACAATTTCTTTTTACAAGGACAAACAGGTCTACTCTTGCCTGTGAACAAACCCTGAACCATGGTGAAAAGTGAAAAATACAATATTAGTTCAGTGTTTTGGACAGAAACTTTCCCGCCTGTCTTTAATAATAACATGGTTTATAAAAAAACACGTTTATATAAAAATATTTATTATTTCTCGTGCCCTTTGGGAAATTGCATTTCTAACACCAAAAATAAAAAATAATTTATATTGCACACTCTCTCGAAAGTTAACTTGCCATTTATTAAAACTGAAATCCATGCACATATTGAACATCACATCGCAAGATACTAAAATGCTACATGAAACAAATATTAATAGATAAGATATTAAACAGTATTCCATATAAAAAAGACTGAAAATACATAAAGCTATATTATACAGCTATTCTCCCCATATCCTCTTTAATATGATAAAGACTGTTGCATATATATATATATATATATATATATATATATATATATTCCTCCTGCCACGCTCATGGTCAGAGACGCAATAGCAAGACAGCGTCGGCTCAGTTCATTATCTTTACCACCAGTTATTAAACTTTATTACCAGTTAGAAAACCTATTGCCACGTGTTTACTCTTTAACTGTGCTTTATTATTTTATTTTTTGCAATAATTATAATGAATTAATAAAGAATATATATATATACATATATATATATGTGTATATATATATATATATATATATAGTCATCCGCAGATAGATCTGTTTCGTTGTATCACAGCTCATCCGTACGGTTAGACATCCGATTGCTTTTTACCTAGGATTGAAACCTGACCGAATTCGGCATATATATATATATATATATATATATATATATATATATATATATATATATAATTATAGCAATTCTAAAAGAAATAGCATTTCTAAAAAGAAAGGTTGTCAATATATATATATATATATATATATATTGCCTCCTGTCACGCTTAAGCGAGAAAACAGCTAATAATCTTCTCAAATATTTTACCATCATTTCTGAAGACAGAAGACTTGTTACAATATATTTCACTACAGAGGAAGCCATTTAAAATGTGTTTAATTCTCTTTTTAATTTATTAATTTCTTGCTACTTAGGTACATACAATTTTTTAATTTAAAATATAAATCCTTTAGATACAGTTTTTTTACAAAATGTATCTTAAATATTTATAAGTCTACCATTCCGGTGTTCCTGCTATGTATTTCGAGATCCTTGATAACATCCAAGAAGAATCTGCACATTTCGTCATTTACCCACAGTCATAATTTTCCTGTGCCTTTTCTTTAAATACTTTCATGTTAATTTTTCTGATGAACTTTCCTGTATGGTACGTAGACTTTATGAGTTTAAGTGTGGAGCGAAATCGGCAGAAATAAATTATCATCTTACGGTTGAAATAGCTAGATGCAATCATAAGTTCTATACGAATAGTTTTTATCTATTACACCTCCGGTTTCTTGTTTGCCAGTTAACTTTTTAATTTTTGTTCTCTTATTGTTCTCTCTCCCAAGTAGTGTTTTTCTCGTATTCTGTAACACTCTGTAACCCTCGCCTTGCGTCTTACTTTGCTTGGGAAGGAATTATTTTTGAAAATACATTTCTATAAATGACGTCACATCGGTTCAAGTACATGTAAAATAAAATTATAGCATTTCTAAAAGAAATGTTGCCATTACTTTCTGTGGTAGATTGGTTTCCAGCCAAGGCTATAGAACCCAATATGTCCTGTTATTTAACCTATAACTGGATGGAAGTGACCAATTAATACCTTTCCCAAATGTATTTGCGCGTAAGTCAATGCAAGGAATTCAACTGAAATTCGAATTAAGTTCATCGATTTCTCGTTCCAAGCCGATCTTCACTGCACCACAAAGCGGATTGGTTTTTAATAGCATTCAATTATCAAATCCTGATCATCCGTCAGTGTCTGAAAACAAGATAAGTAGATTCTATAGATATGCATTCTTTAAAATATGCGACAAAATCTGAGGAAAAGATGACAACAAAGACGACAACAGTATTCTTTAGTAAAGTAAATGTAATTTGATAAACTTTATTTAATGAATGTGTTGTGACACATCTGCATAAAATATTTACAACGCTGCAATAGTACTATAATGACAATATTTTTACAAATCGTTTTCAGCCCCGAGACTATTAAACATGACTATTTTAAAACATTTTAACGGGATCCTCCATTTATTATTTAAACTGTTTTTATTGCCTATTTTCGGTAAATTAAAATTTACATTTGCAGACATGAAAATATTTGACGTTATAAAAAATGGTTTATTCTTACATTCCCTAATATGGCATATTTCCTCTAATCGACTCGGGCAATGGATTCCGCAAAGCCAGACAGCTTGGAAAAACACAAGAGATTGTGTAATTAATATTTCAGCAGCCATGTCCAACTCTCACCCCCAAAATAAACAAAAATTTAAGGACGTAAAATGTTTTTCTTTTTTCTGCATTTCTCGATTAAAAACTAAACAAAAATAGCAAGAATATGTGCAATCTGTAATTGTAGAAAAATGTCAACAAGCCAAAGAAATGCTTAGAGTTGTGAAAAGGAAGAAATACAATAAAAATAATTTTTTCTGGCGCAAACAATAAAAAAGAAAAACACGGAACACAGAAAATAAAAACTGTTAATCATATTCTGTTTTAATTCAAAAGGAATAATCACTTGCTTAGACATTTATACTTGTTTATGTTAAGGATATGTAGACTATAATAATAATCAAGTTGAAATAGAAAAGGGCTAGCGTTTCTTAAAATGCTTCTAAATGAATCATGAAAAATAAACTTCTTGGCTTTCTTCACTGATTAACAATAGTAAAGAACGCTTAACGTATCGTAACACTTTAGAACATTATTACTTGTCTTAAATATTGTCGCGTATTATTTCCTTACTAAACTTTGTCAAAATGCCACTGCTACTTATATTCAGTTGAGACATATCAGAGAAAAAATAATTTTTAAACGTTTGAGATTCAAATCAATAAAGGGAAAAGCCAACATTTAACAGCTATTTTGAATAAAGAAGTGTTTTTAGAAAGAAAACATCCACAGGAGAAAAAGGAGACATCGACGAAGAGAATGACAATTTTAATATGATGACGTTGCTTTGTGACAATGCGACGACAGCCATAAAGTGATGCTATGAAGACAGCAAAGTTTAAAGGATATGGTAATGTCATTTTTTTAATGTAGCAATAAAATAGCAATGTTTAATGTAACGTACTTTTGATCTTGTCGACTGCGCGGAAAAAACACATTTTGGTGTTTTATTATCATACCAAAATAACAGTCAAATAATATTCAATCACTTACTGATTTTTATGTTGTTTCTCACTTAAATTTTTGAGAGAATTAAATTAACGATCTGTGCAAAATGTTCCTTTTCGAGAAAGATTTGATCGAACAGAAGGAATGCTGTCAATTTCCACAATGTTCTACAGAATTAAACAGAAACCAGAGAAAACGTCTTCACATGTTAAAATGAAAAAATTTAAGAAGAAATATAAGTTCATTATTTGATAAAATGACAAGTTGAGAGAATGATTTATTGCTGTACGGATAACATTCCTCTAATAAAATGCGGCTATATTTTCTTCTTCTATGTGCCATGCTGCTTCAGGACGTAAGCAATCATGGCTCTCCACATCTCCCTATCCCTGGTGGCTCTTAGCACGCTTTCTTCTGTTACCCTACCCAAACTCTGCCATCCACTTGCTCAGATCCGTCAAGTATGTCACCTGCTGCTTTCCTCTACACTTGAGAAAAAAACTAATGTTGATTTTCAAAGGAAATAAAATCAGCTTCTTTCTGAGTTATATTAATTCACAGATTTTGTCATAAATGTAAGAACTTCAGATCAAAACAAAACACATTTACAACAATTAAGATTTTAGATATTTTCTGTTCAAATTATTCAGAGTCAGTAAGCATAATTAAATTTTGAGAATAACGACATTGAAATTTTAGCTGTGTCATCAGATTTAGCCGCAATGCTACATGGGTAATTAAATTCGCTCTCAAAACATGCGTAAAACTTTTTTATTTTTAGTAAAATCATTTTTACTGAAGCAAAAGAACATTAAAAAATAATAGAATTGTTCTTCTACGTGTGAAGTCTATGTGAAAACGAAGCATCAATTTATTTGATAAAAAATGAACAAACAAATCAATTTAATACTTTTATTTTGCTTCTCCTACTAAAAAAGGTATAGGCGTCTATTGTTTTATCTTTTTTTTTTTCGTATTTTGTTTTTGTTTTGTTTTTGTTTTTTTAATTTTTGTGTTGTTTTTGTTTTTTGGTTGTTTTTATTTTTTGTTTTTTGTTTTGTTTTGTTTTTTTGTTTTTGTTTTTTTGCACAGCAATTTATTTTGGTTTAAATTTAATGAATCTTATGCATTGACATCGTATAAATAAGTTTGTTCTATTTAACTTAAATTATACTATTTTCAATGAATCACTTTCCCTCGTCGTCCTGTACTTTACTTGCAGATGGAAATATTACTCTTTAAATAGGAAGTTAGTGATACGCTAACTGACAACAACAAAAAAAACAATGGATCACATATTTTGTTTTTCAGAATAGCATTTTTCCCTATTGGAATTAAAAGAGTCTTGCGGTCATAGAATTTCTTTGTAAAACTCGCCGAGACAGGTAGACAAAAAAAACTGAAAAATTTGCATACAAATCACCAATTTATTTGATAAGAATTGATCTACGAAATATTTTGATACCCCTAAGATTTACCAAAAAATAAATAAATAAAGCATTAACTGCTGGTTTGTGGGACAAAATCCCAAGAGGATGCTTTCCAGATTACTACAATCTTAATTTATTCAAGTCTAGGCTCAATCATTATCTTCCCCATATAGCCGCATAAACTGTACCTCTTACTCAGTAACCACTAGAAACGGGACGGTGGCGGAGTGGATATAGCAGTTACTTATACATGTGGGACTATCATCTAGTGGTCAGGAGTTTGAGGTATGTGGGGATAATGACGAGGAAATACACATGTTATTCTAACAAAACAAGATTAGGAATTTATTTACAAATTTACACATTTATTTAAAGGTTCGTATGTTCGATGAATTGTCAAGAGAAAATGTTCATATTAAATCATCGGACAAGAAGTTATATTCCACAATGCTTAAAACAAATTGAAAGAGCTAGTTTTTCACATAAAAGTTATACGGTTGTATTCAACATGAATAAAAAGATATATTTTAAGGTACTTAGCTTAGCAGTTGAAAAGAGTTGCTTGAAATTCCTCTACTCTCATTAAAGGCTGATAATGTACCAGCGTGTAATTTGACACTGGAGTTATTCAGACGTGTAACTCTGCCTCTCTCTCTCTCTCTCTCTCTCTCTCTCTATCTATCTATCTATCTATCTATCTATCTATTCTGTCCTTTCTTTTCTTTTCTTTTAATTTTCTCTACCTATCAGAAAGCGATTTGACATCGGCTTCTTGCGTTTTCTCAGTTTATAAGCCGCTTCCTTTTCATTGGTTAAAGTAAATTTTCACATAGGCTAGCTAAACTTTAACCTGGTCTTTTCTTCAGTTCAGAGCCAATCCCTTTTTTCTATTGGTCAAAATGAATTTTGCATAGTCTCGCGAATTTGAAAACAGCGAAGAAAAGAGTTACTTTTATTTTGTATTCAATCCTTGGTAGTGACGCATCAATCCAGCAGGAACGAACAATAACTGATATCACAGGATATATATATCAAAATAATCAACAGATAATCCACATCAGTCAAACAGATGTCCATACCTGATGATGACCAGAGAGTACTTGGTCGAAACGTTGTGTCTATAATAACATCTATATCAATCAAGATGAGAACAATAGTTCGAAATATTACCAAATAAATGCACTTTGTGTAAAATGTATACAAAATACACTTTATATAAAATATTTTTATTGCAAGCATAAGATGATTTATAGAATTTTATATACAATTTATTTTAATAAAATTTAGAATTGCTGAATGAAGAAAATCTCAATTTACTTAGTTTTTGATTCAAGGTCATTCACTATTAAGCCATCTGTTGATATCAGGGTATCGGTTTTTTATATCAACAACTTGTTTGTTTTACAAATTTAATATTAGGCATTTTTATTGATAAAAAAAGGAATCCGTTAACTTAATTTTCATGGTGCAAAAAAAATCAAGCAACTTCCCTATGTTATCTATCAAGTTCAACCGCTTTGTGAGAAAAGTGAACAAATTCTGGTTGAAGATATGGTAATGCCGTTAAGCAGCCGCCGCCGCCGCCGACGACGACCGATGCTGTGTGGCAAATAACATTGTATGTGGCAAATAAAAGATGCTCGATCTGCTACTATTTGTGTTTTGAAAGCAGTCAACAATGTCGGTGAATGAAAGTAAAAGACACAGTTCCATATGTGGAACTAGACTCCTCGGCCTGTTTTGATTTTGTACAAAATGTTGGTAGGTGCTGAAAAAGCCGCGGGACCTTATCAGGAAAACATATTTGCATAAATTGGGACTTCAGTAGAAGTTTCAAAAAATGAAGATAGCAAGCATGTGTATTGAATGTGTTTATAATCGTGAGAACGTAGGCATAAAGATTTCGAGTAGAACATCTAATTTGTGCCTGCAATGCAAACTCTGAATTTCAGGAGTCTGAACGATACCAGATTTTTCTGTATTTCAGTAAAGAAGGAAGATGAAAAAGGAAGTCATAAAAGCGTCTTGCTCTCCAGGTGGCAGTAGTACTAAGACATTTGACGCATGCGCACATAAGCACACACGCACTTGGACACACACCTATTGGACTGTGCACAGACAGCTTTGTAAAAAATATTTTTGATAGCAAATTACATGAAATGCGCTCTAAGGGTGGCAACTGCAATGACTTTCTTGATTCACAGCGGTATTCACTCGACTTTTAAGTAAGCGTTGGCTTTGATTCATTTCGAGGAATACATTGGCGAAATAAAAATATTTGTGATATTAAAAAGGCCTTTAATTAGTTATATTTTCCATAAGATTTAAAATATTAAAAAGATTGAATAAACGAAACTTGATTTGTTTTGTTTTTCAATATAAGGTCGTTGCGCGTGTTTAGATTAGAAAAAACGATTTGAATAACGCTATTTTTATTAAAAATAACACTGAATAGTGATTATTAAAACTAATATTGAATAGTGTTTATTATTATTAAAATGAACACTGAATAGTGTGTATTGTTATTATAAAAATTAACACTGGATAGTGTTTATTATTATTAAAACTAACACTAAATCGTGTTTATTATTATTATTATTATTAAAATTAACGCTGCATCAAGTTTATTATCAAAAAGTATCTCCACTATTTCGCGGGAAAAACTGCATAGCGTAATGAAAAAAGGCCACAAACTTAACGAAAATAAAGTTTTATCGTTAAAATGTTGATGTTATTAAGATGAAAGACCAAAGTATTGCTTAATTATTTTTTTGAAATTTTTTAATACGTTCGAAATTTTGGTTAAAATATTGTTTTGTTTACGTCATCGCCTTCTACAACTTTGAACATTGATTTTTTTTTTTTTGCACATTGGAAATTCTTATAAAAATCAGATAATTGTCCGATTTTAATGTAATTTTCAGGACTTATTCACAAATGAATGAAATTATTTTTGACATGGTTTTTAGAAAATTTTAGGAAAATATTTTTAATGTTACCCCCCCCCACCACCACCACCACCACCACACACACACACCTACTTAATTTCATGAAATTTCGCACAGAATCTTTTTATTTGTTGAATTTTTTTTTTTGTTAAAAGTAAGAGTCACTGGAGATTGTAAAACACTTATTTTTATTTTTCAAATTTGTACCATTTAACTGAAAATCTGCTCAGAATTGAAAAATAATGAATCCAATAAAATTATGACATTACTTAATTAGAAAAATTTTTCTAATTAATAATGAATTTTTACAAGAATTTTTTTTACATTTTAATTATAATAATTTATAATAGTTTAAAATCGTGTAAAATTCTGTATTAGGGTATTTATTGGATGTGATATAGTAACTAAATGGAAACGAAATTTACGAGTCCAAAATTACAAAGATTAATAAACGTAGTTACGCTATCTTTAGAATAATTTTGTATTTTGTTACCTTATTTTCATGTATGGTAGGCTGAAATTGCCATCATTAAGAAAAGGTTACGTAATTTAAGAGTTTTGTCCCTTCCCTTAGATTTATGAAAATTGCATTTTTGGTCATGCGTAGAAGCTGTCACCGCTTCGTCATTCAACGTTTGATCAGATGAACACGACCAATCGTTATTTGTTGTATATTACTTTTTTATGCTATAAGTAAGTCATATTTCTTTAAAATCAGATTAATTTAAATTTCAATGTTCTAATTTTACTAAAATAAATTGTCAGAAATCTTTTTTTAAAAAATCGATGAATTTTTGTTTGTTTGCAAATTTCTTAAAATTAAGAAAATGGCCGCTTTTAAGAAAAATTTAAGAAATCGAAATTAAATGTGACATTACAATCTATATAATTTCTATCTGAAATACACCAAATTTTTTTTGCTTAATGGAAATAATAAGTTTAATCATTAAGCTTTTAATTAAATTTAAAATGAAATCTTCAAGAATGTTGTTTCATTTTAAAAATTTCATTTTAAAATTAGGTATCGAAAATTTATGCTGAAATATTGGAGGTACCTACTTTAAAGAATTGTACTTAAGTGATCATTTCATGCTGGATTCTCAGAGTTTATTTACTTTTGTCATTGCAGTCCAAGCTTTTGTTCTTTCGTTTGCATGTATTTTGCAGAGCTGTTTATCCAAGAGGCAAGAGAGAGAGCGTCCTTTGAACATTCCAACGTCTTGCTGTTTGCTAGTAGTTGTGATTCTTGCTGCTGATTATTAAATTAATTAATTCAGTTTCGGAGTCAATAATGTTCAATCCGAGATTTGCTGCAGTTTCAATTACAAGTGAGAGCAGTCTCTGAACATCATCAATAGTATCCGACAACAAAGCTATGTCATGCACGCAGACTGTGTTTGTGAGAAATTCAACTGGATGTCTTCCGCTCCTTTGGGGTTCAGCGTTATGCTAAGATTTTCATTTTCGCTGGTTGGTGTTTTCATGGCGTAGCCCAGTGCGATGATGAAGAGGTAGGCTGTTAGCATGTCACCTAGTAATACTACTGTGTTAATTTTTAATAAATCTGTATCGTCATCTCAAGTTACCACTTTGGCATACGTTTCTTCGTACATAACTGCGATTGCTTTAAGAATCAATTGCATCTAGTACAAGGTATCTTCTTATTCTTATTATTCTTCTTCTTCCTCTTCTTCTTCTTCATGTACCGTGTCCGTTCAGGACGTAGGCGAACATGGACTTCCACCTCTCTCTCTCTCTCTCTCTCTCTCTCTCTCTCTCTCTCTCTCTCTCTCTCTCTCTCTCAATATTTTTCCTCTCGGTATCTTTCCTAAACCCCGCACAGTCATCCATTTACTCAGGCCTATCAAGTATATCTCACGCTGCTTTCTCCTGTCTCTTTTTCCTTCTATCCGTCCAGTGAATATTAAAATCTCCAGGCCCTCCTTCCTCATTACGTGTCCCAGAAACCTCATCTGTTTATTCCTAATGTTAAATATGATTTTTCTTCTCGTTTACATCCTCGCCAACACCTCATCGTTGCTCACGTGCTCAGTCCATGGTTTTCAACAAGGTATCTTCTTGCATCAAAATTTGAAGAACGGTGTGTCTCTTGATAGAGTCAAATGCCTTACGAAAGTTAACGAAATTTAATACTACTGATAAAATGTGGTTTTTAACCTCATCTATAATGCGTCTCACTGTAAGAATTTGATCAACTGTTGATCTACCCTCACTGAAATCAATTTAACTCATTCGCAGTATTCTTTCAAAGTGTGGTTTCAAACGATTGACTATCATCTTATTGTAAGCCTTAGCTACAACTGACATCAGGTTTCCCTTTTGGGGGATGGGTTTAATCGCTGCTTGTTTCTAAATGTTTGGACATTCACTATTGTAGGCCTTGCTGCAGACGTCAAGCATTTGTTGAAGGAGAGCTCCTATTTTCCAAGCATCAGCCGCAATGTTGTCGATTCCACACGACTTGTTGATAGACATTGTTTCGGTTGTGCTTTTAAAATTACGACAAATTTAAATTTTCGGTATTAATGGGTAATGGTTTCGAAATGATCTGAGTAACTGACTGTTCCTATTTTGTTCCTGTAGGTTGCTGACCAAGCCAGTTCTTGAAATGATCCTGCTAAAGTCTAATCCACTCAGTCGGATTTTTTCCGGGTGCCTTGTTGCTCTGCCTTAATTTTCTTTCGGTTAATTCATTTATTATGTCCCACGCTAATTCGGCTTGCCATTGAACATGCTCCTATTCAATCTCTGTAATTTTGCACTTGATGTGTGTCTCCTCATTTGATTCGTACCCATATTCATTATTATTAAAACTAACGTAGAATCTTGTTTATTATTACAAACAATATCAGGTCAATCCATAAAAATGAAGATTGCGATTAATTAAATGATATTTTAGCTTATCTAAATGTACGTCCACACAACTGCCGGAAAAACAGCATAGCAAGATGTTAAAAGTTAAAACTTAATAAAAACAAAAGTTTATCATCAAAATGTTAATGTTATCATTAAAAGTAGGTACCTCCGTCCATTTTCGATACCTAAATTTAAATTTTAATTTTAAAAATAAATAAGTTATCTTCAAGCTTTAAAATTAGCTTGAATTTTAATTTCAGAAGGAAAAATATACTTTTATATTGATTTTAATCTAATTTTTTTTAATTGGAAGAATAAAATTTAAATTTCCCACCATTTTTGATTGATCGACACATTGCGTAAACAGTACGTAAACAGTAGCCAAATTTCTGTTTTAAAAATCTTGCAAAAATAAAATATACCTAGCTGACAAGTCATTTAAGTAATTTTTTTTAATTTGAAACTTAGCTTTATCTGATTTCAATCAAGTAATACTTGCTTATTGAAATTTACAATAAAAACCTTTTTAACTTCGGTAGCCCTTTTTTATTTCCGTAATCAAGGTGACGAAAGATATGACATCTGGAATTTGTCAAGAACGCTAAAAGGGGAGCGACCATACGGCCAAAACTTCAATTACGTTAACACATAAAATTTTTAAAATTTAATTTAATATTTTTTGTGGGGAGGTTAACTAAATAGTATAACTAAAAATTTAACTTAATATTTTCAGCAATTATATAATGTTTTATAGAATTTTGGTTTAGATTTATAGCCACATTTGAATATGCTTTCTGAATAAATAAAAATTTAAAAATTTAAATTTTTTTAAAATAATATTAATTTAATAAGAAAGAATGAAAATGAAATAACCGGACTAAGTTATATTATGTTATTTATTAATAAGTTATCATTAAGTTTAAGGCATGGTAAAAATATCTAATTTAATTTTTATGGAAACATGTTATGACTCCTATAGAACATCGTACTTAATCAAATAGAACATCGTACTTAATCAAAATGAACATATTTACACACAAAAGTTGTTTTTTTTTAATTAATTTAAAATATTTCAGCAAAACGATTTTTATTAAACTTTTCAATTTTAGATAGGCAATATAATCATCAGTTCTTAAATAAAAAGTCTACTTGCAATCAATTCTTTGAAGATTTTAAAAATATTTTAAAAATTTTATATATTATTAAATTATTTAATAATAAAAAAAATTTGAAAAATGAAAACAATTCTTTTAAAATTTTATTATTAATCGAAAAAATATTTTTTCTTCAGAGTATAATGTTCTGGATAGTTATTATTTATTCCAGCGATTAAATTATTAAATTATATCAGAGTTTTATTGCATTTTTTATTTTACTCTTCGGAGAAGATTTTCGCATAATGATTGCAAACTTAAAATAAAAAATAGATGATTTATATTCCCCAATGAGTCCTGCATTGAAATAATAAAACAAAAGTTAACCATCAGTGTAAAATTTATTAAGATTTCATGGATTTACGTGGAGGTGAAGTAACAGAGGGAAAAAACAAAAAATTTTAATCAAAATTTTTAAAAGATAATTTCAAAAGTAATTTTATTCATTTGTGAATGAATACTGAAAGTTTCATTAAAATCCTGCAATTATTTCAATTTTGCGAGAATTTCCAAATTAATGTATTTGTAACCCAAAAAAAGTGGGTAATGCAATCATTAGGTGTCCATTATAAAACATTAGTAAACTCAATCAAAACAAAACTTTCTTACAAAATGTTAGAAAGGATTAAAAAAATTTTAAATAATTACAAACAACTTTGATCTTTTCTCTTAATAATAATATAAACATTTTGAGGGAAAAAGTTTGTTTTATCAAGTTTCGGACCCTTTTTATTCATACTATGCTGTTTTGTTATCGATTTGATCAAATTTTGTTAGCAATTTTTTTTTTTTTTTTAGTTTTTTAATGCATCCTTTTTAATACGTTCGAAATTTCGGTTATTTTTTTTTATCAGCGATTCCCCCGATGTTTACTAGATTACTACGATGGCAAACGTAATATTACACAAGTTGTTTTTCAAGACTTATTCACAAAAGAATGAAGTTATTTAAGAGGAGCCTGAATAACGCCAAGTTGTTGTTTGTTGAGAGAATAAGAAAGCGCATAGCTGTCCGCAGTTTCGGCTCCAATGACTATTGGCGGCTGTGCAAACGTGTGCTCATCAAAATACCAAATCCTCCATCCCTCCCTTAATCAATAAATTCGAGGTCCGTATGACACCTGTGGACAAGGCCGAGTGTTTTGCTCGCAAATTCTCATCAAACTTGACATTTGACTCGTCTTGAGTACCCGCGCCCGACATCCCTCTTAAAACTGAGGCTCAGTTGAAAAATGTTTACAACTCTCTCTCTCTCTCTCTCTCTCTCTCTCTCTCTCTCTCTCTCTCTCTCTCTCTAATTAAATGCAGGAAATGGGGAATGTAAATCATGTAAATTTTTTTTAACGAGATCATTTTTCCGAAAATCTACTTTGAATAATAAATTAAAAAATCCATAAAAACTACGCCATTTTTAATTTAGATATGGTTTTAATTGATTTTATAAAATAATATATATTAAGGATATCAGATTCTGATGAAAAAATTTAAATGATTAATGAATTTTTATAAGAATTTTTTCATTTTTCCTTTGCTAATTATGATGATTTATAAAGTTTCAAACATCTTTCAAATTTCTTTGTCACTCAGTGTCTTCGGTTATTAATTAAGTAAATACTTTGTTTACAAATCGGAAAAAAGCTTAATACAAATCATTTAGAATTAAGATTTTTAAAATAATTTTAATCTAAAAGATTAAAATTATTTTAAAAATCTTAAAATGCACATTTTCTTTTACTGTGTAAACTTACAAAAAACTTATCATGAAAAGATCACGTGTTTCAAGGGTTGTTCTTTTACGAAAATTTAAATTGGTTTTGTTATTTTTGGTCACCATAATTCCATATGTGTAAACTGATTTAGGACAGGGGCTGTCATCGCCTGCTTGAAAAAGATTAACGAGTCAGAATCACTTTTATTCTAAATTTCGTGCCATAAACACGAAATAATAATATTTAATATTTGTTTCAAATCAAATTAATTTAACTTTAAATTGGCTAATTTTCTGAAATAACGTGTGAGACATGTATATTCTATTTCTGCAAGATTTTTAAAACCGACAGTTAAGGTTTGCTTACAAATGTGTTGATTGCTCAAAAAAATTTTTGAAAATCACAAAATTTTAGATTTCAATGAATATAATTTCTGTTTGAAACACACCCGAGTATTTTTCTTACCGAAAATAGTCAATTTAATCATTTAGCTTTCAATTAAGCTAAAATTAAAGTTTAAAGTAAACGTTTTTTATTTTTTAAAATTCAATTCAAACCTTAGGTATCGAAAATAAATGGAGGTACTTATCTAAATGATAATACATCCTAGTACATGTTTATGCGGTCTAAAGAACAAGTTACATCATCACAATACAATTCAATTAACTTGGCTAAAATAGCTGTGTCTGTAATGCTTATAAGACAATTTTATGAGTTTAAACGGTACGTTGTAGAAACAAAACGAAATATTAATGGTGTTTACAAGATTATTCAGCTTAAAAGATCCTGACACGAACAATTTATTCTGCTTGTCCAGAATTAAAAGATGTACTGTTTTTACAGTTGGAGAATGTCGTTCAAAAGCTGAATTCAAATTATTCAACGGTTCACCGTCGTCTGTACCAATTTGTAGATATGACTCAAATTGAAAAATAAACTCTACACTAGACAGAAGCCATCTGTAAATCAAATACACTCTTGTAAACGGATATCGCCATATTTGGGACAAATTTGTGACTGGTGACCTGGGAAGCGTTATAACAGAAGACGGAAAGTGCAATACAGAGATCCGAAGGCGAATTGGCATGGCGAAGGAAGCATTCCAGAAGTTGAGTAAGGTATTAAAAAACAGGACAATTTCGCTAGAAACTAGGAAGATAGTACTGGATTGCTATGTGATATCTGTCCTTCAATATGTCAGTAAATGCTGGACAATACCATCAAAGATGAAAGAAAAACTTGAAGCAAATGAAATGTGGTTCTAGAGAAGGATGTTACGAATCTCATGGACCGAGCATGTGAGCAATGAGGATGTCTTGGAGATGATGGAAACAAAAAGGAAATTAATACTGAGCATCAGGAAGAGACAGCTGAAGTTCCTGGGGCACGCAATGAGGAAGAAGGGCCTGAAGAACCTGATACTAACAGACCAGATAGAGAGGAAAAGAGACAGGGGAAAGCAACGGATAACATATTTGAAGGACTTAATCAGGTGGATGGCAGAACGAGGATTGCACGGTGTAACAGGAGAAGGCGTGCTCAGAGCCACCAGGGATAGGGAAACGTGGAAAGCCATGATCGCCTACATCCTGAAGGAACAGAGCACATAGAAGAAAATGAAAAAATGGATTTTCCAAAATAATAAAAAACGCAAACGATGACTTCCTTCATTCTAAAAAAGAAATGTAAGTTTAGGAAATATGGAAAAGTCAAAAGATGCTACATTTATATTTAAGATTTATGTCTAACGATTTCCAACCAAATTATCACAATGTTTCCCTTGTTTGATGAGAGAAATGGGTAAGACCATTGTCATTGTGGAAAAAGATTGACACAACACTTTACTAAATTTGTATCTCATTTTCTCGAAGGATTTTACTCATTACAAATGATGTTATTCTACCCACACTTTTTAAATATTGACTAGCAAAATACTCTCTGCCTCCAAGAAATTTATTGCTATAACTTTTCCTCCTGACTAGCTTTTACTTTTTTTTTTTTTTTTTTTTTTTTTGCTTTGTCATCGTGATTTTTTTTTTTTTTTTTTTTTTTTTGTAGAACCAAGTCTCAGAAAACCTTCAGGATTTTGATTCCACTGAAAGCTTTGTTCCCAACGAGAAGAACGTTTGCTCAGCATTTTTTTTCTGATAGAATTGAGTGGTCTAAGGTGTTATCCATTATTTCTTTTGTGATCTCCCTGAAATCTCGAGCATCGTATTTTCCTCAAACTGATGCTGATATTCTACTGGTTCGTTCGATATCTTCAACCTTTGTTCCTCCCTCTTCCTTATAACGCCTTATCCTGATTTTTCAGGAATTTATCTCCCTATACTTTTCTCAAAACATCAATAATGTCCTTAGTCTTCCAACCAAGTCTTACTACAAAATTGATGTTAGTTCTTGCTTTAATTTTGACAGGATTTATGCAGCACTAAAGAGATGTTTTAACTGGCGTAAATTTCAATATTTCCGGTTTATACAGGTGATAACATAAAAGTCTAACTTTACTTTGCTGCAGATGAATATCAGAATAGTTTAATTGGTTTTGATAACTTTTCACCAGGTTTTTGCATGACTCTTCTACATTATTTGAAGGGTCTAAATTTTAGGATTATTTAGAATAAAGTTAGACTGAGGACTTTATCGAGCAAAATATTTTCTATTGTATTTTTCTTGCAGTTGAATTCAGCATTTTCTTTCATTTGATTGTCTAAAAGAATAAAAATCCTACTGATAGATGGTTACTATTATCAGCTATTATCAGCCATAATTCAAAAAAATAATTGTCAGCTAAACTTTCCATCGGTTCTGGCTTTAAAAGACGAAATTTAAACGCGTAAACTAAAAACGAGAGAATTATTAATCTAATAATTGTGAGAAATTATTCCCACATAGCTCAGCGCTCAAGCAGTGGTTTGGAAATCAACAACATAACAAGACATACCTGGGATGAACAACATGTTTATTAGTCTTGCAAAAAGGTTGATTTTTGCAGCTTCTGCTCAGCTTGGTATATAGTCTCTTTTCGAGACGGTAGTTGGCTTCCTTCTGGAGACTTGAGTGAGTTCGGCCTCGTCTTGGAAGGTGGAGAAGTTCACGTATGGAGCTGCAAATTCCGCGACGTTCAGGAATATTTCTTCTGAGGTCTGGGTTCTACAGCCGTTTCCAATTCGGTCGAAAGAAGGTCGATTCGGCCTCGTCTTGAAGAATTCTTAGAGAAGTTTTCTCTACAAGTAAGGCAATAGCCAAAAAAGGATACCTCCAAGGGTACGAAGGATTTGGAGAAAGTCTCTCTGGATAAAATGATAAGGCATTAGCCTAATAAATTTTCCTTGATAAAGGTACAACTGTCTCAGGAAATAGAGACATGAGGGCGCCCACTGTAGGCCCCGCGGAAGGAGCGGTACTAAAATGCGACCGTGCTCTGTCGAAGCCGGCTAACCAAAGAGACCGGAAATCTTCCCTTCTGTCCTAAGCCCGCCAAAAGTTCGAAACGAGGTCGGCCCACTCAGCCAATCAGCAGGATTGTCTTAAACAATGTGTTGGATTCATCATCCAATGAGGAGACCCGTTACATTTGTATAATTTCCAACATAATTTCTCTACTTGAAAATTGACTTTTGAACGAAAAGGTTATCGCTGTATGTTTTATTTTATATTTGTCTCGCTTTTATTAATTTACTTATTTGAAAACTCACATGAAATTTGAACATAAAAAAGTGACTATGATCTTTCTAATAAGTCTTGTCCTGGAATATCAATTACTTTGGATAATATTCTTTTGAAGACATATGTTGAAAGATGACTTCATCAAAGTACCAGAGATTTTCTTATAGCTGATAGGGGGAAGGAATAGCATTAATAGAACTTGTTGAACTAAGTCAGATATAAAATTGCACGAAAAAACAAAAGTCGTTGTGTAGTAAAAACATTTAACAAAGAGATTTAGTGTAGTGTAGTAAAACATTTAAAAAAGAGAATTTTAAACGGTATCGAAAGTTAAGTTGTTCATGCTACCACATATGTTCTCACATATTGGGTATAAAGATAAATGCCGAAAAAGAAATTAAAAAACTTACTTGAATATCATGGTGATTCACAAGAGAGAACGGGTGACTTCACCGTGCTATATCTGGAGCTATGAGAGAAAAAAAGGGAATGTCCATCTAGTTTGTCGGTAACTGCGTGTGCTGATTTTATTTTCCCGCTCGTGAGGGATTGTCACATTACACGTTTTTTATTGTCCCTACAAAGACATTAAAATATAATGAAGACTTCAACTGAGGTTTGTCAACGTTTTCATTAAAAACCACAGAATGTTGTCTTTTCTTGTTGAGAAATTAAAAGGAAGTGTAAATGATGTTAATGGAGATGATTTCGTTAATAATTTTTTTTTTTTTTTACATTTTCATCCGTTTTAATCTCTTGAAATTTTTTTATTTTAACATAAGCTATAAATAGCAGGAAAGTCTGGATTCTTTAGCCCTAGTTGGCAGTTTAGGATAAAGACAACTGGATTCAAAATTGGTCGGGTGTGGGTACCGGAAGTTTTACTCTTTCAAAACCAAAAAAGATCCTTGCCACAACCGTAACAACCTAATGAAGTGAGACTTTGGTCCAAAGAAATAATTATATATTTTCAAGGAAAGTTTCAAAAACGAACGCAACGGCCTCGGATAGAATTTGAACTCGGCACACCGATTTTACTTTCTACACCGAAAGCCTACCCGTTTCGCGCACGTCGACTAAATCAATATCTTTCACTACGGGATACATTATTATAAAGTGTTATAAAATATTTAATATGCATATAAAATAATAAGTATGAATATTTGATATTCACTTACGGGCCAGTCCAGATCAGCCCTGGGAAACTTTTGCACATGACGATACTTGATGCAAAGATGTGTGATTGCATTTAAGCTTTATTGTTATAGAAATGACATGATATAGCATGTAGCCGGCAAAATCTTGTTTCCCGCACTGACAACATCTAGTTCTTCATAATGACTGATAATGACTGAGATGGTCGAATGTATTTGAACCAAAACGCATGAGCGTGAGAGGTAGATAGATAGATAGATAGAGAGAGAGAGAGAGAGAGAGAGAGAGTGTGTGTGTGTGTGTGTGTGTGTGTGTGTGTGTGTGTGTGTGTGTGTGTGTAACCAGGGGTATCGTGCCCAATATAAGAAATAAGGCGTTTATAGGACAGAATGCGGGTAAGGAATAATGTCTGTTGGTTTCACACGAATAAATGACATTCACCATTCAGTGTTGATTTTATGTCCATACTGCTCTCTCTCTCTCTCTCTCTCTCTCTCTCTCTCTCTCTCTCTTATATATATATATATATATATATATATATATATATAAGTAGAAAGAATGTGTTTCTTTATCAGAGCAGATTCATGCTCTGAAGAGTCAAACTCTTTGTACTTATTAGTGCTCTACACCCCGATATTGAGCACTTTACTATATATATATATATATATATATATTACTTAATTTACCCAACTGAATTTGTATAAAATTCTAAATGCATTGTCCAAATACTATATTTATTTAAGTATAGTCATCGGATAATTAATTTAAAAAAACGGAACAAGAAAAAAAGAAAAAAATACAATAATAAAGATTCCCGGAAAAATCTATTGAATGAACTCATGCTAATATGGAGAAAAAGAGAAAAAGAGAAAAATTAGGAGTTTGTGAAATACATACAAATTCGAAATGAAATGATTTAAAAATCACTAACCAATTTTTGAAAATAGGTATGATACGTTTAATTTTAAATTTTACACGTTTGAAATTCAGAAATAAGCAGCCATTTATATTGTTTGAATCTTAAATTTTAAATTGGAGATGTATCAGCCTCCTACCGATTTTTGACAAAGTGTTCGAGGCCATCATCAATGCTGAAGTGGTCCCTCTCATAGCCCACTGCCTGTTCTCCGACAGACAGTACGGCTTTCGCTTCGTCAGGTCTACCGCTGACATGCTAATGACCATCACTGAGTACATATACCAGGCTCTTGATAAGAGCGACGAAGCTAGAGATGTTGCCCTGGACATCTCCAAAACATTTGACAGTGTCTGGCACGCTGAAATTCTGCATAAGCTACAGGGGTTTGGTATATCTGGACGCTTGTTTGACTTAATCAAATCGTTCCTATCGAATCACGTAATGAAGGTCATATTGAACGGGCATGATCCCAGATCCTATCATATGAACGCGAGTGTCCTAAGCTTAATTTGATTTTCATCAACGATCTCCCTGATGTAATCAGATTCCAAGTAGGCATTTACGCTAAAGAAAGTACCATTTACTCCTGCTTTGCTAAGAAATCTGCCGGTGCAGACAAAAGAAACCTAGCTGCTGCTCTCGAAAAGGACCTCCAGTCTGTGGTAAACTGACTCGTAAACTTTAATGCTTCCAGAACGAAGTGGCTATCCTTTAACCACGAAAGACAATCTTTCCTACCCGCCATCAACATGAATCCCGCTAGTCTCCCTGAGAGCCTCACTCTCTCAACTAACTACATTGAATTAATAGCTAAATCTACTGTTAAGAATGTCGAGTCCCTGTGTCGGGTCAGGATATTCTTTTCTGAATCCATCATGCACATTTACAAATATCTCATCCTCCCGTGCATTGAATACTGTTGTCATATCTGGTCGGGTGCCCCTGCTGTTCACCTTGGAGTTCTCGACAAGATCCAAAGAAAAGTCTATAATGTAGTCGATCCTGACTTGGCAGCCCGACTCCAGTCTCTCTTTCACCGATGTGGTTTCTCTCTAGCTTTTCTACAAATACTTTCACGGATTCTTCTCCGACGAGCTTAGTTCCTTGGTGTCCCCTTCTACGCGAATTTACTCGGGCAACAAGGTTTCACTGTGAAAACAATCAAGTGTAAGCACAACTTCTACCTTTCAGCTTCTTTTCTCACACTTCCCGCCTGTGGAACTCCCTTCCGTATTCTTGTTTCCTTGATAGCTACAATCTCCAAGAGTTTAAATGCAACGTCAACTGTCATCTCTTATCTCCTTGATTCCCATCTTTATTCTCACTTTGCACTTTGTTCTCACGCAGCTCTTGTTATACCAATGTACCCGTCCTTCTCTTACCATTCTCCGACACCTACTATGACATGTTCTCCTCTCTCTTCACTCTCCTATTCTCCTGGGGAGAAGACTTTCCCGCAGTAGGCTGCCATTACTTTCCAAAGCTATAGAACCCAATCTGTCCTGTTATTTGACCCATAACTGGAGAGATGAATACTTTTCCCAAGGGTATTTGCGCGTAAGTGAATACAACGAGTTTGACTAGAATCTAATACCCACTGCACCACAACGCACAATGCCCTATGATACATTGAAAAAAAATCACGTTTTTATTTCTAAATGTGTTTAAAAACCAAGCCCTATTACTATTTACCTATCTCTTTTGTCTCTTCACAATAATCTATTCATGCCTTCGCAAGTTTTAACGTAATATGCACCAAATGATAAACATTTAAATATTTATCAGTTACATACAGTGATTTGTGGAAAAGAAACAAACAAGCAATTGTTTTGAGTGTAATCGAAAAACATATCAAAGGAATCCTTGATTTTCTCCATTTCTAATGCATCGTAAGTTTTTATGCTAGCTAGCTTTTAGCCTACATACAAACCCATTCACTTTTACATATTTCTTTTTTAAACAAGTTTGTATAAACTTATTTATTTATATGCATGCTAAAATTAACCTATCCTTAATTTTTTAAAATATTCTATCTACATACCCTTCATCTATATAAATATACTGCGAAGCAACGTCAATATTTATAAAGTAGTAATTATGAATTTACATGAATTTACATGTTCTGTGTTTAAATGAACAAAATAATATAAAAATAAAAACAGAAAAACAGGACAGAACGAATGAAACTTATTAATTTTTACATGACTTATTACTGCAGACATTAATATTCAAAGAAATTGATAATTAGTTCTAAATTTAATGCTGATTTCTGAATGTGCATAAAATATCTTGTTGACGTTTCTTTAAAGAATTCTAAGCTCAGCATATAATTACAAATGTTACAAATATAAAAACGATCTCGTAAAATGAAGTATTTGTAACCAACATAAACGGTCTTGTTTTCTTATGAACCGTATTCTTAGAAGCAAACGTTAACTTATTGGGCAATTGATGCAGCTCATACCTGGTGTTCTCATAAGTATTTTATGCAACGCAAGAACTTTATGGAATCGTGTTGATAACATCATTGCTAAAGTGTGAGGAAAAGAGTGTGCGTGAGTGAAGATTGCTTAAACATTCAACTAACAAACATTATTATATCACTTTTCTATCCAACAGACTTCCGTTAATTTTCAATGTTTATGCTTCGAGCTCGAAGTTGAGGATGGTTAGCTGCAAGCAAAGACTTGACACCTTTTAAAAATAGGATTTGATTACAAAATAAAAATAATAAACAGACAAATAAGGTCAACAAAGCCTCGAATAACCAAATATATATGGAATACTGAACATATTCGTTCCGAATGTATTTTAGTCATCTCCTAAAATACTTCAAAATCTTCAATAATACATAATATACATAGGCGCGCTGGCAGACAGACATGTGTGGAAATACGTTTGAAGGTAATGTTAAACAGTTTTCGATTGGTTAGTAGTGACGTAATTCATGGCATGATATTGTTTATAAACACGAACAGAATTACAAATGATTTACTTTGCAAATCGCGTTACAGAAAAACGTTTCAGTAAAGTCAAGATAATGTTAAACACACTTTTTATTGTTTGCAGATGGTACATCTGAAAACTTTGATAAGACTTAGCAGCAGTATACTATTAACTAACTAGCGCAAGGAAGGTGAATTACAAACTAGATTTATAACGCTCAATTAGAGAATCATAAAAACATTCCTTGATAAAGTGTTGGTGTCAAAAACACAAGTGTAACAAAGTAATTTGATTCAAACATTTTTCGCTAATTCTGCAATGCACCGCCTGTAAATTATTATAACACTTCTAAAAACAAAAAAATGAGATCATTTTAATTTCTATTTTGTAAGTGTTTCATAGACGTTTAATTTTTCAATTTCTACATTATAATTTTTTAAAAGCATCACTATCCACTTTAAAAAAATGAATTCATTTTGATTCGGATGGAAGAAAATAACTTTTTTATTTCTTAATAACTTGAAGTGTATAAGGGCCCTACGTGAAATCGACCAGTTGTCACATCCTACCACAGTGAATGATAGATAGATACAGGACCAGTAGTATCTGTATATATAGTGAAAATATATAGAAAAAACGTGTATATAAAAAGTTCTTAACCTGATCCACTTCCAAAAATATGCCCAAATGACCAAACAGAGCTACTTTGTCACATCTAGAACTTTTAAGACCTCATATATATATATATATATATATATATATATATATTAAGACCTCATATATATATATATATATATATATATATATATATTAAAGAAAAATGTTTAATTTTTTTGTATTAAAGTTGTTAACTCCACCTCCTTGTGTTTGGCATCTCCTTTCATGGTCACGTAGGTAGCCTAATTTCTTTCTTATATGTCGTTTTTTCGTCTCCTATTTTGCCAGTTTTCCCTGACGATCCGTTTAGGTGAAACCTAGATAGGTTCGTCTGGCTCATTAGGTGTTATCTATTTATTTCGCTCTACCTCTGTATTGAGCGCTTTTTGTTAGATGATTACTCGTATCGGTTTTTTTTTTTCTTTGGGCTTCGTGCTGATCTCGATCCGAACACTTTTGACTGACGTTTATGTACTAAGCTCTTTCTTTTTTTTAAACCATTTTTCCTTCCGTCGAAAGTTTTGGAGGAAGGTTTTCGACACGAGTATAATTATAATCTCGTTTATATATATATATATATATATATATATATATATATAGTGTATTGAGGCAGCAGCTAATTTTCTGACGATCAATGTATGTTATGTTTAATCATGAGTCGTTCTAAACATCATATTTTGGCTTTAGCTTCAGATGAAAAAAAGACAAAAATTCTCCAACATTTGGATAATTTTTTTATTAAATTGGTTCTAAGCTTTCGGCTTACATGATCTATCTTCAGAGAGGTTACAAGGATGTTAACATAAAAACATCCACCATCAGCGACGATTTTATCTTGTGTTGACAAAAAACTTTGCTAAGCAACAATAACAGTTACTAAAAATAGCAAACGCAGTTCGTACATTTGTAATGCGGTTCTATGACGTCACACTGCGTGAGAGCTGACAGGTAAGTCTGCACTCTCCTGTAGACTTACCTGTCACCTTTCTGATCAAAGTACAATTAAACAACATTTCTTAGAAAAACAAAGCCATGTAGGTAATATCAAACAGATTTTAGTCAATAATACAATAATCCTCACTCATACAAACAGTAAAAAGAACCTTCAGATATTGGAGGCCATCTACATTAAATCCAAACAACCCACACTTAAAAAAATCTCGTTTAAATCTAGTCATAACACATTACATTGCATTTAAATATATGGTTCTGTTATCATTTCGAGCTCTCACGCGGTGTGTCGTCATAGAATCCCATTACAAATTATAATAATGTAGGATAAACTAGGATATCACTTGATAACTGACTTCGTTGTTATAACTAAATCTTCTGTTAAAATGTTTGTACTATTGAAATGCTATCCATGTTGAGGCGAGAAGATGAGGATTACTTATCCCCGTTACAAAATAATACGAGTACAGTCTGTTGCCGAGTATTATGGTCACGCCCAGACAAAATTACACAAAATTAAAACTCAAGATCCTCTCTACCCTTATCCGGATCACAATTTTTATTTTATGGCATAAGATATACAATAAAACAAGGCGGTATAAATGGAAAAAAACATGTGGTCAGTGCAAAAAGACGCGAAGAGGTCAAACATGCCCAGAATTTTCATATAAAATAGATAATCTATATTAACTATGGTATATGAATATTTGCCACTGAGATGCCAATACATCTAATACTCGCATCTCTGCGAATCAAAACATCTTGAGGTAATATACCTTTTTGGCTTTCTTTCTCCGTTTGTCATGTATGAGCCCAACAGAAATGTTTAACATATTCAATATTCAATATCTCGGTTGTTGAATAAATGCTTACTATTTCAGGTTAAATTCTAGTTTATACACAGTTCCTACTTCATAAAATCAGTTATTACTGTTAGGTCTACATAATTCAATTAGATAAAAGATCTTTTTTACCAAATTTAATGTTCAGACACCACGTGACTTTTTCTCAAATGTTTTTTCGTTTAAAAAATGAGTAATTCGATGCATAGGAATTTTAATAAAACTTTTGCTCTTTCAAAATTATCAGCCTGCGTGCGTGCGTGCGTGCGTGCGTGCGTGCATGCGTGCGACATATCATTTTAAGACTTGAGCAGTCATGCTTCCATACAACTTCTGTTTTTGTTGTTGAATTCAGCAATTTGCATTTACGGTTCCCAGTTTGATCAAAATTTATCATTTATTTTAGTGCTTCTCTTTCTTCAAGCCGACCTTCATATTTTTTAACCTCAAAATTGCCTCTTTGTGATTCCCCTACTTAAACAAGGAGACCACCCAAAAGAGGTGCAGGAAATTCTGAACTTTTTGAAGGCTGCGGTTGAAGTCATTTGCGAATTTATTGAATATGTTTACTCTTTAGTATTTCAAAATATGTTTTGTGTAATTTTGGTCAATATATCTGTTTCAGTGAAATGTCCTGTTATTTGTAAACAGAAAAATACATCTGTTATGAATAAAGGGAAGGGGAAATTTTGCTAAAAGTTATTACATCTGAAGATGCTGGTGACACATCAGAGCAAGCCAAGCAAACACTCCTTTTGTTTACAAAGAGAGGGCTGCCTAGACCTGATAAACAGTGTCTCCAACAACTTCAGATCGAACGCGTCTGATCTGGCCAAAACAGAGAACCAAACCACACTAAAATCCAAACCACAACTCGGATTATTTATCAGATGATCCGCAATAGAGGACCCGTATGTGTTTCGAATGGTATCACCAAACGAAAAATTCTTATTAAATATTTTAGCAGGTACATATTGTCTGATCCTAACATCCAAATGATGCGTCGTTCTAGCTATGTAGTCGGCTACACAACTACATTTAAAATAGTAGATAAATTAATTATCTAGAAGTCCTCTTCTGTTTGTTCTTGATTTTAAGAACTCTGGAGAACTCTCATACCCCTCCAATTATCGCCTTATACCGATTTTTGGCAAAGTGTTCATCAATACTGACATGGTTCAACATCTCATAACTCATCGCCTATTCTCCGACAGACAGTATGGCTTCCGCTTTGCCAGATCTACCGCTGACATGCTGACATGCTAACGACCATCACAGAGTACATATACCAAACTCTCGATAAGATCGGCGAAGCTCGAGGTGTTGCCCTGGATAATTTCAAAGCATTTGTAAGTTTCTGGCATGCTGGCCCTCTGTGCAAGGTACAGGGCTATGGTATATCTAAATTGTTCCTATCAAATAGTATAATGAAAGTCGTATTGAATGGGTATGCTTCCAGTTTCTATCAACGAGCGTGTGTGTCCCTCAATCCTAAGTCCTACGCTTTTTCATATTTTCATCAACGATCTCCCTGATGTAATCAGATCCCAAGTAGGCATCTACGCTGATGACACCACCATTTACTCACGTCTCGCTAAGAAATCTGACGATGCAGACAAAACAAACCTTGCTGCTGCTCTCGAAAAGAAACCTCCACTCAGTGGTGGACTGAGGTAAGAAAATTTTAATGCGTCCAAAACGAAGCTGCTATGTTTAAGCTCCAAAGACAATTTTTCTACCCCCCCCCCACCATCTGCATGGATCACGCTAGTCTCCTTGAAAGGAATACACTGCGCCATCTCGGCCTCACTCTCTCAACTGACCTCAAATGGAACGGCTACATATTAATAGCTAATATTAATAATTGATAGGAAGGTCGAGTACCGGTGTCGGGGCAGAAAATTTTTCTCGTCTGATTCCATCATGCACATATACAAATCTGCTCGTGCATTGAATACAGCTGTCATATCTGGTCGGGCGCCCATGCGGTTTTTGATAAGATCCAAAGAAGAATCTGCAATGTCGTCAATTCTGACTGGTGGCCTAACGCAAGTCTCTCTCTCATCGGCAAAATGTGGCTTCCTTCTGTCTCTTCTACAAATACTTTCACGGATTCTGCTCCAGCGAGTTTAGCTCCCTGGTGCCCTCTCTGCACGAATTTACTCAGGCAACTAGATTAGCAACATGATCTCACCCTTTTATAGCGCAAACAATCAAGTATTACCGCTACTTCTACTCCATCAACTTCTTTTTTCACATTTTCGTCAACTTACTTCCCTGACAGCTACAATCTCCAAGAGTTTAAATGCAACGTCAACAGACATCTCCTATCTCCTTGACTACCATTAGTTCCCGGTACCCCATTTTTCTCCCTTTACACTTTACTCCCACGAAGCACTCTTCACACCAGCGTTCCCGTCCTTCTCTTACCCATTCACCGATACCTACTGTGATCTGTTCTTCTTTCTCTTCACTCGCCTATTATGGAGTACTGCCATGCGTGCGGTGAGATGATTATAAAAAGTTTCTATATATAATGATTCCTAACAGAAAAAATATTTCACTGCCTGACGAGGTGTTAATAAGATAGTACCGAAACACAACAGCTCTTGTGTTGCTGTAAAATATGTTTTTATTATAAAGTCATAATAATAATATTACTATATATTTATATTTTTTAACATATACAGTTAAATATAAGAGACAATGAATGTCTATTATGTTTAATCATGAGCCGTTTTAAACATCGTATTTTGGCTTTAATTTCAGTTGAAAGTAAAGACAAAAATTCTCCAACATTTGGATAATTTTTTATTAATTTGGTTGTAAGTTTTCGGCTCATATGAAACATCTTCAGAGAGGTTATTAAGACGGTAACACAATAACATCCACTATCAGCGATGATTTTATTTTGTGTTGACATAAAACTCCGCTAGGCAACAGCAATAGTTATCAAAAATAACAAACGCAGTTCGCAATTTTGCAACGCGGTTCTATGACGTCACACCGCGTGATAGCGCGAAATGACAACAGAACCATGTATTCAAAGCTTAGAAAATTATTTGCTGCCTCGATACACTATATATATATATATATATATATATATATATATATATATATAGTGTATATATATATATATATATATATATATATAAAGTAATTTTTCAAAATTCAAAAATGTTGAATGAACATTTCAACATGAAATCTCTAAGAGAGAATTCACGTCTCCTCAGCAACAGTTCCATATCACAATGAAGAAAATCAGGATTAAGAAGGGGACAAAAATAAATAACAGTTAAGATTTGAGAAATATACGTCACAAAAAATTCTTTTAAAGGTCAGTCTATTTTTGGTTTTTACTATGTAAGTGAAGAGATGGGAGATTGGTATGTCTAGCATAATAGACGAAAAGAGTTAAGGAACTGGGAGGTAGTTAAATTGGGAATTGGGTTAAACAAAACAGAATCGAAAGGGAAGTGGCGGAATATAAAAAGAGTGTATAGAGAAAAAATCTTAAGGAAGGGGAAAACAGGAAGGAAAGAAAAGGAGAGAATATCGGATATCAAATAGAAAACGCTCGATGCGTGTCAAATACGTTTAACTTTAAATGTTTAAAAGGGTTAGAGATTTGGAGACTAATTTGAAAGGGTATAATTCGTGGGAAAATAATAAATAAAATAAATTAAATTAAATAAGATGAAATTAAAATTAAGATTTTAAAAAATTTAATTAAGTTTATGTAATTAAAGATATTTTTAGGTATAGGCGAACTAGATAACAATTAAAGAAAATTATAAATTTAACAAATTATTAAAAAGATATATGCTAACAAAGGAGAAAGGGTTTAGTAAAAGGAATCCATATTTTATAAAGATAGACAATTAAAGGAGACTGAGAGGGGAAGGTGGAGGGGTTAAATTGCTTTTAAAAGTTAAAATTAAAAATAAAATAATTTATCAAAAATCGTTAAATTTATATTTATATCCTAAAATCTAAAAATTAGGAATTTAAAATTTTAAATCTAATTATTCAAAAACCTAGCTTTATGGCGGCACTTACTAATAAATTCCCTTCTAAGATTCAGGAGCAGGTGCTGGTGAGGATACATCAATATTAAAATTTTTTCTAGTAAACACAGACAGCACCTATCCCAAAAATTCCTCGGAATACGGGCTGAACCTATTAGTTTCCAGCTAATTACGGGATCCAGCCCCTCCTCTTTCATTTTCCAGAATATCTGTGAAAGTCTATCTGGTACTTTTGACCCGTGTTCGTAAAAGTATACCTGTGGTTATAAAGTCTCTGCTTAAAAGGTCCAGCGGACATACCAATATAGGTTCGGTAGTTATTTTTATTGTTTGATGGAGAAATGCGGGCTTCATAAATCACCTGGGTGGATTTGAATTTGACCTCCACCGGGCAGGTGTCCACAGAGCTACAGCTGCATTCGTTCAAAATTCCGGATCCAGTGTCAGTATTGCGTAAATTCATTAGAATACTTCTATTATGGGAATTAATGAGATTGTCTATACTAGGGGTACAAGAATAGCTGATTTTAAGGGTGTACCTATTAAAAGTTTTTCGTAAAGGATTACTGTTATTAAAATTTTTGTCTATTATTTTGAGAAAATATTTACCAATATTGATTTTTGTTAATTCACAATAAGGAGGGTTAAACCAAATTATCTTTCTTTTTCTACAGTTTCTTTTATTTTTAGTTTTGGATGATTCGGGGTCTATTGTAGGTTTATTATATGTTAATTTGTTTTTATATCCGCTTTTTTGAAGGGCCTTATTGTAAATATCTTTACTTGCGTTGAAAGTTTTAATGTTGGATGATAAATGGTTAATTCTATTATTCACTATATTGGGTATCTGTTTTATAATATTTTTGGGGTGGTCGGATAAAATGTTAATATAAGTGGGGGAATTATTTTCTTTGAGAAATGGCTAGTAGGATCCATCATTTCAATTAAGGGTGATATCTAGATAGTTTACAATTTTAAGTTTAGAAGTAACTTCAACTTTAAAACCGAGGTAATTTAGGGCTCTAATTATTTTTTGTGTATTGTTTTTGTATAGGGCCCATTGGAATTAGAGATGAATATTAATCCATCATTAATTACATTTTGGGGGAAAACATGATTTTTTTCTTTCAATCTAAACGGCAAAAGTGTCAGAAGATCTAGACTCTATTTCCGTTGATGTATCCATTATTGTTACAAATTTTTTCCGTTAGTTTTTTCTGCATCTCAACATTTTCTAAAACAAAAACGAAAAAAGAAAAGAAAGAAAGAAAACATTTTATATTTTTGATCTAACTTAAAGGGACCTTTCAGCGTAATTATCCAGTTTTAATTTCGATTAAAAATACATTTTATTCTAATTTTTCTAAAACGCTTAATTTGTAAATAACATTTTTAAATATCTATTTATTCATTTATTAAAATTTTTTAAATTCATTTTATTATTTTTATAAAATCTATTATATTATTATTATATTCTAATACAATTCCTATTATCACAATGCAATTTTTAAATATCCATTTAATTATTAAAAATTTAGATATCAATTTAATTATTTTAATATCCATTTAATTATTATTCTTACATAATATTAAACAAACTATTATCTATATGTAATTTAATAAACATTTTTATTTTTTATTTTTTATTTTTTAAGAATCTTTTTAACGATATTCTAAGGTGAACATTTTGCAAGGTTTACATATGACATTTATTTCATTGCGTTTATTTAATAGATTTTTATTCTTAAGAAATTTAATAATATATAGTTTTTCATATAGACACAACAGGCATGGGTCGTTTAAATACTTACATATTCTAGCTTTTTTTTTTAATTTACCATTTTAATGTGGGTATTTTATTTGTTTCTGTTAGATACCAATAATATTTCGATAGGAATGTTCTATTTCTGTACTTATTTTTATTAAATGAAGACGTGTGTTGATAAAATTGTTTTTTCAGAGAGCTCTTAATCCTAGCCAAATAAATATTTACATTACTAGGGTTTTCCACATAAAAAATAGTACATTGATAGACAATGGATTCTGTAAGGCACCTGTTTTCCAAAGGACACTCTATAGGGTTTCTACAACTATATTATTATCCAACTATTACTGTCCAAATTGTTAATCACAGTTATTGGGTTATTCTTATTTTCAATTAGGTTTAAATTTTTATTTAAAATACTATTACTATGATTTTTTTATAATTTTTCCAGATTATTCATACAACTATAACTTAATTTAAGAGTACTTTTATTGAAAAACTTACTTAATGGATTATTATTCGAAAAGTGTTTCTTAATCAAAGCAAGGATTTTTTCCCTAATTTACTGCTAATCATTTGGTTGAAAGGCAGTGTTTTTTTTTAATCATTTCACCCCGAGCAAGGCATTTTACTGCCACTATTGCGTAGGAGGTTACATAGGGGAAAGTGATGAGAGAGAGTGGTTAGATATAGAAAATGTCAGAAGAAGGGTGATAGACGAGTAAGGATACCGAGGATGAGGGTTGGGTAGATGGGAAGAGTGTTTGAGAGAATGAATGCGAGTTAGTGTGTTAGGAGGTGTCTATTGACCTTACATTTAAGCTCCTGGAGATTGTAGCTGTCGGGGAAGCAAGTATGTGGAAAGGAATTCCACAGGCGGGAAATGCTAGAAAAGAAGCTGTTGGGGTAGAAATTACGGTTACATCTTCTCTGTTTCACTGTAAATGGGTGGGACCTACTTGCTAATCTAGTATCTCGTGCACATTCGTACCTAGAAGGCACCAGTGATCTAAGTTCATCAGAGCAGAATCCGTGAAAGTATATATAGAAGAGGCACAGGGAAGCCATGTCATGCCGGTGAGAGAGTGACTGCAGCCAATATTTCTATTCCTATTTTTTCTTTGAGATTGATCTTCTCTTTTACATATTTAATATTTGAGCTTTTATATCCACTATTTTTAAGGCAGTATTATAAAAATGACTATGCTTATTAAACACTTCTTCATTTGATGAATTTCTACTAATTCTATATTCTATGGATCCTCCATCCATTATCACTATATATATATATATATATATATATATATATATATATATATATATATTGCATGCACGGATTGGAATCCGACAAGATGGTAAAATAAAGCATTATTTCACCATCTTTCTACAGATCCATTTTTTTATGAATCTAACTTATGTCTACCTAATACATCCAAATAAAGTAAATGTTACAAACTCATCTGCAAAAATGCATGAAATACTTTAATGAAAAATCTAACCAAAACAAGTTTATCACATCACTGTCCAAAATGTCCTGATGTTAGAAGACATTCATCCCATACACAGACACACACACGAATATAAAAATCTAACCAAATACAAAATTATTTCAACATCTCGCTACATTTCACTGACCTACACGTAAGTGACGTCTACAGACACACAGACAGAGACACATATATACACTTATATGAACTTACAATTCTGTCTAGCATACACCTATACAGACAAGTGTTTGTTCACAAACGCACACATACACTATTGCACACTCTTCCGTTCAAAACATTCCTCACACATATTTATTAAAATTATCTATTGCTTTAATACACGTGACATGTTACCAGTATTATGTGTCTCTTTGTCTTTTCATTTCTCTCTCGATCTCTGACGAAGCTTTAATAAAATTGAAGCCTGCTACATTGAGATAAATCTCCTATTTGTTTTTTATTTTATCATTTATATATACATTTTTTCTTTTTGCTTATGTTTCCGTTATCTTTGTTGTTAGATATCCAACATAATACATTGGGATAATAGATCTGCAAAGAAGTAAGAACTTGAATGCAAATTTATAGTGGATGATTTGACGATTAAATCACTTTCTAAACATTTCATCTTATTAAATTGTTTTCGCTTTTAATTCGAGTAGCATTTTTAAAACATAACTGTGGTTAGTCCTGTTGCTGTGAGCAATTAATACATTTCATGTCTTGTTTTGTAAAAGGTACGAGAGAGGAAATGTGTCAAATGAAACTTTTCCACATTGTCACACAACTGATATTATATATATATTGATTGATTGATTGATTGATTGATTGATTGTTTAATACTTAGGTTTTGGTCCTAATAGGGTTAGACCAGGACACATTTGTATTAAAAAGTGTTCTATACAATTATATTGTAGAACTTTTGAATATTTTCCATTTTTAAACGAGTTATTTCGCTACCCAGGTTTCTACCATGAGTGGTGTCTTCAGGTAATTTTTAATAACTGATTTTGCCTTTTACTGTTTTCCTTTTTAAGAACGCTCTTGTAACGGTGTTTTATTTGAACGTTCACGTGGCAGAGAATTTATGAATGCGCATTGTTTAAATTCAAACGAATGATGACGTTTTCATCCATGGTTGTATGAACCTAAGAGATATTTCTTAGCGTGGATGCATTTTGTCATAATTTCTGTTCTTTCATTTAACAGTTCGTCTTTATTTGGGTAGGTCATAATTTCTAATTTTTCTTTTTGGCACAGTCTTGATATTTGTCCATCGTTGAAAGGCTTGGCTGTTTTTACAATGCTCCACGTTATGTGTGGATCTTTTTCATATTTTGATTTCAATTTCCAGACGTGGTTAGCCAATTTTGTATTGTTTTTTAATTTTTCTATTTGAAATGTAGATCTGTGGTTGAACCACCTGGTCTTAAAAGCGTCTTTGGTTGAGCCCAAATATATTTTGTTTTGGCCATCTGGGTCATGTACCTCTGCCTTATAAATCATTTCTTTTGTGTTGCAGAGACCTTGAAGTGGACATTTATTTTTGTCCCTGCAGTTGCATTATTTGTTGGTGGTTTTGTTTTGTACGATGCTATTTAAGTTTCTGGCGTCTTGTTTTTTATGAAACTATCTAAATTATCAGTGCAACTATAACTTAGTTTGATTGTGTTTCTGTTGAAAATTTTGTTTAATTCTGATTCTTTTGGAAAGTGCTTATCTATTAGTTTAAAAAATATATGTCCTATTTTGGTCTTTATTTCTAAATTAAATGGTGGGTTGAACCAGATAATGTTTCGTTTTCTATTGTTGTTTTTGATTTATCTGTTTGGTTGAGAATTATATTGTAAAATGTTTTTATGGCCAGAATTTTTAGTGCATCCTCATATATACTTTTCTTTTCATTAAATATTGACTTGTTTGACGAATTATTAGATAGTCTGTGTTCTATGCCTTTGTAAATGTGTTTAATTATATTTGGATGATTAGACTTTGTATTTATGTACTTTAACTTAATGTTTGTTTCATGTATGGCGAGACATTTCCAGCTTGTAAATTAAATTCTACATCTAAATATTGTACCACTTTATTATTTGTGTCCACTGTAATATCAAAATCTAGTTCTTTGAATAATTTAAAAAGCTGTTTCCTTCTTTTATAATTCATTCTTTTGTTGTTTGGTGCTAGTATTAACTATCCCATATATATATGTATGTGGAAAGAAATGATAGTTAATGTCAATTTTTTAAATGTCTTATTTTGAACTTAATAAATCGAACCAACGTTTTTATGAAAATAACTACCAATGTCAGGAGGATTTGATTAAATCATCGACAATATGACAATAAGACGTGTGTGTGCGCACGCGTGTGATGAAGAAATTGTCGTCTAAGTTACGCAAAAAATGAAAATGTCATATAATTTTAACAGATATATTTACCAAAATTAGACAAAAGTATCTTGAAACAGTAAAGAGTAAATTTATCCAATAAAATCACCATTTGCTTTAATCACAGCTTCCAGATGACCTCGAAATCTTCTACATCAGTATTGGACGGTCTCCTTGTTTAATTTGGTGAATGCTTCCATAATCCTTGCCTTCAGTTCATCTTTGGTATTACAAGGAATTGTTGGGCGGTCTTTCGCTCAAATGCGCCTTAAAAATAATAATCAAGGGGGTTGCAGTTTGGAGAGTTAGCCACTTGTAAGGAGTGATGTGATGACATAAATTGTTCTCTTGCTTGTGTGGCCTGGCGCAGAGTCCTGTTGCCAAACGTAATGTCTTTCAGCATCCACACTCTTCGCCCAAGGCACCTCTTCAAGACACATGATGCACGGCTCCGTGTTGAATCTGAAAAACTTGCCAAGAAATTCGGTAGTTCTTTTATCAGAACGATCAGAGTGATTTTCCTGAGCTTTTGTATCATCGTAATCACCATTAGACTCATCCAAGTCCCTCAGAATCATCTGCACTGTCCTTAGATTAATTGATACCTAAACCTTCTGAAACTTTGTTATTGGAACTTCCAACGCAAATGCCAAACAGTTCAGCATGAAGTTTCCAAATTTCTAAGTGATAAATGGCGTCACTGTGCTCTTTTTCTCACGAACGGTGCCCAATTGACCCTACTATAGCATTCAACAAAATAAAAGACAAACAACGCGCTTGCGCAAGATAAAAAATATATAATGGTGACAATTTACCCATTGCATCCTGTATATATGGTTTCTCCCGTCGAGAGTTCAGTAAATTTTAACTTTTTACTGAACAACTAATACAAGTGGATTGTTTTAGAGTGGCAAATTACTTGTGCCTTGCAATGCACACTCTCACCATCATAGCGCCATGTCCTGTACTGGTGCACTATGCGCTACATGTCAGATGATGCTACAATAGCAGGCTTTTGGAGAGAGAAGTTATACATCTCCAAACGACATGATGACTCTATAACAGCATCCACCTTTTGTTAACCCTCTCCAATTTGGTTTCAATTCAATTCCATTTTGCATTTACAAGTTACTTAAAAAGTGGCATAAGATAATGGAAAGAAATTA
This sequence comes from Ascarosepion bandense, assembly GCA_037127315.1. Taxonomy (NCBI): domain Eukaryota; kingdom Metazoa; phylum Mollusca; class Cephalopoda; order Sepiida; family Sepiidae; genus Ascarosepion; species Ascarosepion bandense. The sequence continues at coordinate 772,472 of JBBBDQ010002016.1, forward strand.
TAGTTAATGTCAATCTTTTAAATGTCTTATTTTTAACTTAATAAATCGAACCAACGTTTTTATGACAATACTTACCTATGTTAAGAAGATTTTATTACATCATCGACATTCACGACAAATATATTTTCGCTAATATTGTTATATTTTCGCTAATATTGTTATATCGTACATATATTTTATTATAGTCGGTTTCAAGAAAAAATCAGGATAACTGATTTCTATCTATCATTTTTATTCCTTCCTTTTTTTAACATTTATTATCTTAATTTCAAATTAAATGCTATTTCAGCTTGAAAATAAAATATTTTTCGCTCCGCTTTCTCACACAAGTAGATGGGGAAAAAATTAACCCTCTGTTTTTTTACTACAAATTATTCTTTCCGTCCATATGTGAACTATACAAGAAAAATATTTTCATTTCAAGAGAAGATATTTCCAAAGATTGACATTCTATTTCGATAATCTTCACGTGAAATTCTATTTCATCATCCGCCCTTCCATCCTTACCGGTGCCTGCCGCAACGGCTGCTATGCATTGTGCTCGATGTTTGTGTCTTGGGTACAGTTCCTCTACACATTGCCTTGAAGCGTTCCTTGCTTCTCCACAGAGGACCACCAAGCAGGTCTATAAATCAACTAGAACTCTTCTGCTTTCTCTTTCTAGCAACTCAATAAAAACAAACTGTCAAGCTGCGAAATTGTCTCGTCGATAAATTATCTATCCTCTTGTTTGCACCCAATGAAAGACATTTTGCCAGGCGTGAAATTGGTAGATTTGTTTGCACTGGCAAATATGTAATTTGCATTCGTCTCTCTCTCTTATTGAGCGACATACCTAAGCCTGTTTAGTCAAGTTCAATGGACGTTTGCTTCGTTCACTCATGCCCTTCCCTCTTACGTTTGTTCTACATTTTTCAGACATCTTTATTTGTTTCTTTTTCTCTCTCTGTCAATGTGGGGGGTACATACACACAAACAGGCAATGCATTTATAGTTTCGCTATCGGGTTGAGAGTTTTAAAAATCTTACATTTTAGAGTTCAAGCAGTTTCACTTGTATCCTAGAAAATATAAATACATTTGTTTTCCCTTCGTTCTTTCTGTTAAACTCATTTTGACACACACACGAATAGACCATGTGTATATATTTTCAGGCCCTGATTATTAAGAAAAAGCCTTTTCAAACCACAAGAAATTTTCAGTTGGAAGCATCTCCAGAGAGATGAAACTAACGAATAATCTCAACTCAGACATTTTCTAAGGATCAGCCATTCTCTACAAATTTGACAGTGAATTCAATCGTTTGATATTGACAACATTCTCGTGTCAATTTAAATAATTGACAGCAACAGTTGAAAATTATGTTTGCAGTTCTCTTTCTCTCTTTTTATCCGTCTGTCTATCTATGACTGGGTTCTTTTCTCTTTCTTGCACTGATACATAACATAATAGAAATAATGGTTTTTCTTCTACACTATTGTTAATATTAGAATTTGACAATATAAGATCACCAATATTTATACTGAATCATTTAATTTATTTCTGATTATTTCTGAAAAACACAAATAAAAATACCGCATTTTCTCCTGTAAAGTGAAAATACATTGTCTTGAATCAAAATCGAATTTCTCCTGATGCAAGTTTGTTTTGCCATGGAATTTTGTCATCTAAAAAGAAAAAGAAAACTTTATCCTTTTAAAAAAACAACGGACTTAACACCTGGAATAAAAGTAAAAGTTACATTTAATAATTAGTTGTCTGTTTTGCTCTTTATCGCTGCCATGACATTTTTTTTTTTAATTAGTTAACTATCGCACACCTAAAACAAAGTCTTTCTATTCTTATTTCTACGGTCTCATGCAAAACATAATTGTGAAAATTTGTTCTTCGTAAATTCTTACCAATTCAATCAGTAAAACAATATGCAGAAATCAATTATTCATACGAAGCATAGAATTCACATTTTTTTAATCATTTCACCCCAAGCAATGCAGTTTTACTGCCACTGGTGCACAGGGGGTTACATAGAAGGAAAGTGGTGAGAAAGAGGGACATGTTATAGGGGGGTATTAGGAAGTGGGCAAGAGAAGGATGAGAATACTGGTGTGATGAGAGTGGAATGGACGGAGAAAAGGGCATGAGAGAAAGGATGCTTGTCAGTGAGATAGGTGATTATTACATCACCTTACATTTAAGTTCTTGGAGATTGTAGCTGTCGGGGAAGCTAGTATACGGAAAGGAATTTCACAGGCGGAAAGTGTGAGAAAAGAAGCTGAGGGAGTAAAAGTTGCGGTTACATTTTATTGGTTTCACTGTAAAGGGGTGGGGCCTAGTTGCTAGTCTAGTAGTACGAGTAAATTCATACATAAGGGTCACCAGTGAGCTAAGTTTAATGGAGCAGAAGGCGTGAAAGTATTTGTAGAAGAGACACAGGGAAGCCACATTAAACCGGTGAGAAAGTGACTGCATCTGAGCTAAGTCGGGATAGATCACATTACAGATTCTCCGTTGGATTTTATCAATAGCTCCGCGGTGAATAGCAGGGGCACTCGACCAGATATGGCAGCAGTATTATTGCACGGGCGGATGGTAGATTTATATATTTTTTTTTATATAAGCGTTTCACCCCGAGCAAGGCATGTCACTGCCACTTCTGCGCAGGAGGCTACGTAGAGTGGAGAAAGGCTGATTAAATATAGGAAATGTCAGAGGGTGGGTGATAGGCGGGTCAGGATACCGAGAATGAGGGTTGGGTAGATGAGAGTGTTCTGAGAATAGTTGGGAGTTAGTGTGATAGGAGGTGTCTATTGACCCTACATTTAAACACCTGGAGATTGTAACTGTCGGGAAAGCAGACTTGTGGAAGGGAGTTCCACAGGCGGGAAGCGCGAGAAAAGAAGCTGTTGGAGTAGAATTTACGGTTACATCTTATTTGTTTAACTGTAAAAGGGTGGGACCTAGTTGCTAATCTAGTATCTCGTGTAAATTCGTGCTTAGGTGGCACCAGTGATCTAAGCTCATCGGAGCAGAAGCCATGAAAGTACTTGTAGAAGAGGCACAGGGAAGCCACATCACGCCGGTGAGAGAGCGACTGCAGCCGGTCTGCCAAGTCAGTATCAACCACGTTACAGATCCTCCTTTGTATTTTGTCAAGAAGCCCAAGGAGAGCAGCAGGGGCACCCGACCAGATATGGCAGCAATATTCAATACACGGGCGGATGGTAGATTTGTATATGTGCAGAATAGATTCAGGTGGGAAAAATTTCCGGGCCCTGCACAGGGAGCCGACTTTCATAGCAGCAGATTTGGCAATGGATTCAATATAGTCATTCCATTTGAGGTCCGCCGAGAGTGTAAGGCCAAGGAGGCGTAGTATTTTACTCTCTGGGAGGCTAGCCTGTCCCATGTTAATGGGAGGTAGATGCGATTGTCTATGGTGGTTAGTTGATAACAGCTTTGTTTTAGAGGCATTGAAATTTACCAACCATTTCCTACCCCAGGCCACTACGGGTTGGAGGTCCCTTTCAAGTACGGCAGCGAGGTTCACTTTGTCGTCCAGACCTGGTTTCTGATCGATGCGTGAGTAGATTGTTGTGTCGTCGGCATACATGCCAACTTGGGATCTAATGGTGTCGGAGAGATCATTAATGTAGATCAGAAAGAGCGTGGGACCTAGGATGGAACCTTGAGGGACGCCCGCGTTCGTATGGTAGTTTTGGGAGGCATGCCCATTTAATACCACTTCAATGTGCGATTAGAGAGGAAAGACTGGATGAGGTCAAACAGATGTCCAGTTATCCCATAGCTCCGCAGTTTGCACAAGAGGCCAGCATGCCAGACCCTGTCGAATGCTTTGGAGATATCCAAGGCAACGGTTCGGGCTTCACCATTCTTGTCGAGTGCCTGGTATATGTACTCGGTAATGGTCGTTAGCATATCAGCAGTAGACCTGGTGAAGCGAAACCCGTACTGTTTGTCAGAGATAAGCCCGTTGGCCATAAGATGCTGAATCACCTCGGCGTTGATAATGGCTTCGAAAACTTTGCCAAAGATTGGAAGGAGACTAATAGGACGGTAATTGGCGGGGTCTGAGGGTTCGCCAGAATTCTTAAATATAGGAACTACGCAGGAGGACTTCCAACAGGCAGGAAAGCAGGAAGCAGATAGGCAGAGGTTATAGAGTTTAGAGAGGACAGAGGAGAGTTCTGGGGCACATTGTCTGTGATGGTTAACAGATAGCAGCTTCGTTTTGAAACCATTAAAATTCACGAGCCACCTCCTACCCCAGTCCACCACAGACAGACAGCAGCGAGATTCGCTTTGTCAGCCTCAGCAAATTTTTGATCGAGGTGAGAGTAAACGGTGGTGTCGTCAGCGTATATGCCTACCTGGGATCTGATTAAATCGGGAGATCGTTAATGAAGATCAGGAAAAGCGTAGGACCTTGATAGTATCGGGAAGTATGTCCGTTCAATACTACCTTCATTGTGCCATTTAAAAGGAATACCTGGATTAGGTCAAATAATTGTCCAGTTATACAATAGCCCCAAGGTTAATATACCATTTTACTGTAGACACATAAAATCTGTAATAAGTTCTTCTACAGACATTGGTTGTGAACTTTGCTGACCAGCCAAAAATGTTCCTGATTGGGTTGTTGTGCAGTGGATATCGACTCGGAACGAAAAATCGGGGTGCAGAGTTCGAATTCCAGTTGAATTCCTTGCATTCACTTACGCACAAATACCCTTAGGAAAGGTATTAATCCGTCTTTCCCCTCCAGTTATGAGTTAAATAATAGGTTATGGGTTAAATAATAAATAATAAATAATAATGGGTTCTATAGCCTTGGATGGCAACCAGTTTACCGCAGAAAGCAATGGCAACCTACTGCGGGATAATCTTCTGCCCAGTCAGTCATGTCTCTTTCGAGACATGATCACCCAAGCGCGTATCACGTATGGCACTTAACTCCGCTAAATCGCTGAAAAAACAGTATAGTATGAATAAAAAAAGGCCCCAAACATAATAAAAACGATCTTTTTTCACCAAAATGTTAATGTTATCATTAATTTAAATGTCTTGTTGGAAGTTCAATTTTGGCTTTATTTAAAAGATAATAACTTAATGAAAAATATTAAAAGAAAAATAAATTTCCGTGTGTAAATAAAGGTTTTAGGCATTTATTAAGCATTGGCACCTTTACTTGTTACTCATTGACTCCTCGGGCCGCCATTATTGACTAAAACATAAACAAATTTTTAAAATTCATGATTTGTTCTACAGATATTTTTCATAGTCAATTAGTATTAATTACCCGAATCTTTTAAACGCCATGCTTACCTTTTGCTTAATGCAATGAAAATAACTTTTATCTATGTACGGTGGTCTGTTATGTCCTAGGTCAACAACAGTATTTTGTCCTATAATCCCTGACTTAAAAATTTCGCGAAAAGTATAAAATTGTTTAATTTTTTTTTTTTTTTTTTTTTTTACTCTACACGCTTTTATGTAACGTTTGCTACGTTTGGGGCGCTTCGGCGTGGTGTAATGGATAAAAAGCTTGTCTCGCTAAATCAATTGCGCCTGAACAGTGAGTTCCATACTCATTGGGTGCTCCCTATGTTCGGCCTTGTACCGTATCTAAGCTATATTTACTATGCTACATTAAGATTTTAAAAAATGAAAAGTTACTGTAATGATACTTTTGAGATTAATCATTTTTTTCCTTTTATCTGATATTTTCTTTCCTGTTTGATGCCATCAAATATCTGAATGCACACAATAAGGTATATTTTAATTCTTCAGAATTTTAGTTATTGAATTCTCATATATTACTTTTCTGATAAGATTACTTCAGATAGACTGTAATTCAGAAATATTTCCTTTTTAAATATTCATAAAAAAATAACAGTTGTTAAAATAAAAAAAATAATTTAAAAAATGTTTCATTCTCGAAAATGACAAACTCTAAATTTTTCGATTCTTCAAACATGTCATAATAAAGAAAACTTGTGAACAACAAAAGGATAAATTTCAGAATTGAACTGAAAAATTACAAGTCATTTTCCAAAAATAAATATTCATAGTAGATTTTTTAGTCCAATGTGAAAGAAAATAATCTTTTATTAAATTATGCAAACACCAACTCTAAAAAAATTAGTTTATTAAATTACTTTAATAAATTCGAGACGATTTTTCTGCATGGTTACACTTGATATTGCATAGATTTCTTACTGAAAAATATTCAGGGATTTTTTATATAACGGTAAAAAAAAACAAAAGGAAAACCACCCACAAATTAAAAATACACAAGACATCGAAGAGCTGAACCTCCCCCCATACACACACACATCTAAAATATATTTCTAGAAAGTTTTAAGAAAATAAGCTTTCAGTATACAATTCCTTAATGATTAAGTTCTGAAAATTTCGTTTGAATCGGATAATTCCTTGATTTTGGCAAATATTTCAGGGTAGCTATTTTTGCTTTCATTTTGGAAAAACGCATTTCTTTTGGTGCTAATAGATCGAAAGTTATACAGTAAAAATGTCAGATTACAATTAAATGAAACGTATTAATCGTACAGGTGTTTGAACCTTTTATATTCAATCGGTTTGTTAATTCTAATTTGTTAGTGCTTCGATTTAAACAATTTAGTAGCTTCTATGAGTTATACCCATGTGATAAAGTTCTTTAATGATTATGTTATATTTATAATGATATTTTTATACAAATATGCCTAATTTATAAATGTAATAATTACCGCGTGCTATCCTGTCTTCATTACACACACACTCAGGTCTGTAGTTTTCTTAACAGCTGTATATACAATTACCTCATTGAAGTTCACAAACTACAAATGAAATACTTTTCTGCATGTCAGCTCATTTAACAATCGGTCAGTCCGTCTCATACGTACACAGTTACTTAATCTGAGCTTTTTCTTCGTAAACTATTTTGTAAATTGCCATTATTTCCTAAAGAAATGTTATGGAAATTGTTTGCACCATTATCTAAATATCGATATTTTTATTTTTTGTGTAAGTGTTTGGTAGTTTTAAAATTGTACTACCGAGGCTAATGATAACTGACTGGAAATATAATACTCAGCTCAATTTTTGAAGAATGTTGATTAATTTTTAGAAAAAGTAGGTATAGATGCGGATATAAAACAATCGCTTAAACGAAAGAATCAATAAATCATTCTGAAATCTAATGTGAAGTATAATCTTTAAAACAACTCATAAATTCAATGATATAATTTTGTATATTTATAAATCACACCAACCAACATTTTTCATATTCTCACCACTCATGTTCAAAACGACGCGAAATATACGAGCGACTTGACTTTGAAATAAAGAAATTTTCCTTTAAAAAAAATAAATGTAACTAATATTTTAATGTCAGAAAATCTTAAAAGAAGAAAACTGCCACCTTTAGTGATTTTCTTGGGGGAAAAAAGAGGAGGAATCTCCTAGACACTTGTTAAAACATTTATGCTCCAAAGCAATAATCATTAAAAATATTGTACGACATTGAAAGGCAACTCTTTTGAATAATTTTCTAAAAACTGATTCAAAGTTGTTAATACAATAAATAGCAGCTGGTGAATTTCAAAAGCACTACAATCAACTGTCTTTCCATTACATTTCAATCAAGTATTGAATTCCATCTTATAACTACAGATTTGTTTTACTGGGATTCAAAAATATATTTCATTATTTTTATGTGAACTTTACATATATCATTATTTTCTTAACAAGTGAATACAAAATGAACTGATTGCCTTTAATATTTATTCTCATGTAAAGTTAAAAATTAATTTTTCGGGGAACCTTCTAAATCATTCATATAATGTATTTGTCAAATTGAAAATTTTGGGGGATTTATTAATTCAATTATAAGAAATATAATTTCTTTTTTGTGCACTATAACTCCCATGTTAATTTCAAAAAGAAATTTTTAACTCCCACTATATATATATGTGTGTGTGAGGGCACCTAGGCATGGTGTAATGGTTAATTGTCGTGCTAGAACCTTTTGAAAACCATACATGTTGTACCAGAATTTGTCATCGGAGGCCACAATTTGAACAACATAAGATACGAAGATGATACATGCTGATTGCAAACATGGACAGGAAACTACAAGACCTCCTACAGAAGGTAGCTGAAGTGAGTTACAAAAAAGAACTACAAATAAACTGCAAGAAAACCGAACGCATGGTCATTAGCAAAAAGAGCAACCCAAAATGCCAAATACAGGTGAGGGATACTAAAATCAAGCAGGTACAAAAACTTAAATACCTGGGAAGTGTTCTAACAGGAGATGGAAAGTGCGACACAGAGATCCGAAGGCGAATTGGCATGGCGAAGGACGCGTTCCAGAAGTTGAGTAAAGTATTAAGACACAGAAAACTTTCACTAGAAACAAAGAAGAGAGTACTAGATTGCTATGGGATGTCAGTTCTTTAATATGGTAGTGAATGTTGGACAATATGAAGGAAAAACTTGAAACAGCTGAAATGTGGTTCTACAGAAGGATGCTGCTGATGTCATGGACCGAGCATGTGAGCAATAAAAGAATAGCAACAAAAAGGAAATTAATACTGAGCATCAGAAAGAGACAACTAAAGTTCCTGGGATATGCAATGAGGAAGGAAGGCTTGGAGAAACTGATACTAACAGGCCAGATAGAGGGAAAAAGAGACAAAGGAAAGCAGCGAATAACATATTTGAAGGGCCTGAGCAGGTAGATGACAGAACGGGGGTTGCTAGATGTGATAGGATAAAGCGTGCTAAGAGCCACCAGGGATAGGGAGACGTAGAAGGCCATGATCGACTACGTCCTGAAAGGACAAGGCACATAGAAGAAGAAGAATAAGTTCGATCTTTAATGGGTACCCCATACTTTCGGCCTTGTTCCATATCTAAGCGGCGCTTAGAAAATTAACTATATATATATGTGTGTGTGTGTGTGTGTGTGTGTGTGTGTGTGTGTGTGAAAGAGAGAGAGATGGGGAGAGAGGGAGTTTGAAATTTACCATATTTACGACGAGGAATACTCAATAGCAAAAAGAACATTTATAGATATAGACAGTGTCAACACAAATCAACACTACATGCTGACTGTCAGTTTCATGCCTCAATGAGATCTTCCGATCATTAAAAATCGCACTGAGGCGTGAAACTGACAGTTTCCATGTAATGTTACTCCCTGTGTTCATCCTCTATACATACAGCGGATGATGTCATGGATAGCTGATGGGAAGTAGAAATCGGAGAACTAATTCGAATTCTAATCTTTACATTCACTTACGCATAAATAACTTTAAGAAAGTTAAAAATTAATCACTTCCCCTCCCCAGCTATAGTAAAATCCAATGTTATTCACAGAAAAGTTAGTGCAATGTACAATATGAAAAAAAAAATAGGCTTTAAATAACCCACAAATGGTCAAGAACGCGTATTAAACCCTCTCATATATGTGTATATATATGTATGTGTGGGGGGGTGCAAATGATATTTAAAAGTATTCGTAGAAACAAATTACTCGCCTATACAATTATCGCAAAATCTTCAGAACTGCAACCATTTCAGTTGATTTAACTCAAAACAAGGAAAAATCAAATAGTACTACTAGTACTACTGCTACTACTTGAAAATTTCTTTAAGAAAGATTAAGTCTGAATGTGAAAAATTTTGGTCTAAGTCAAAAAATTAAATTTAGCATGATTTTTTTAAAATATTAGGACAAAGATACTTTTCTTTGAACTTGAACAGTTCTAACAAAAATGTGTACTAATCGATGTTTTCATCATTATAGTTACTGGGATTAAAATAAGATAAGCACTCAGTGTATTTTAATATTGTAGGAATTATTTGAACTCATATCCTTATCTATAAAGATAATATTAAAGTAAAGAACTGGAAGGAAAACTTATTAAACAGAATAGTGACTAATCAATATCGAAAAGAGACGTTTAATCAACATATTCAAATAAGGATCACAGAAGATTCGACAAAATTAAGTTCTTTCGCCTTTTTGCTTAAATACCTTCAAAGCCTAAAGAAAAATTGCCTTTAAAGAAACAAAATTGGTCGGATATTTAGAACATCAACAAAAACAACTGAAATACATAATGGGATCAAGAGAACTTTCCCAAATGTCTCACTTGAGGAACAATATACTCGCTCTCAAAAACAAAGAAACTACAGAACCTGAAGAATTACAAGCTACCAATAATATACAAAATGCTTAACTTCATAATTACCAAGAGGGTGTATAGTTTCATAGACAAAAATGTGTTGTCAGCGGAACAGAAAAGATGTAAGAAAGGAAGATACGAATACAAAAAATAGCTACTCGTCGACAACACTATATTACAAATCAAAGAAAATAATTTGTCAACAGTATGTATCAACTACAGAAATACATTTGATAACGCACTGCACCCCAGAATAAAGCGTAGATAAAGATCTAAATCGTCGGCTCAAATTCACCACGGACAGTTTGATGACCTGAAGGACAACTGAATCACTTGCCATGTAGATGGGTTGTTAACACTGGGAGCGATGAAAATCATAAACTAGAATTTCTGTTCTGCCTGACACTAGCACCACTCTACTGAAAGTAGCCACGGGCGAAATGAACCACCTGTTCGATATTGAGGTTGTCAATATATGTGCCAAGGACGATAATCTGCAGAAGAGTTTACTTACCATTATCAAGTCCTTCTGCGATGACATCAAGATATCATTCGGAATGGATACCTGTTCCATACCCACTTTCAGAAAGGAAAACTAAAACTGCTGGTTAGATATTCATATCAATACTATATGATCAAGAAGAGAAACGAATATGGTACTAAGAATGAACGAGGAAAACGGAAAGAGTGGGTCAGGAGAATGTGCATTAATTTGAAAAGCGAACAAAATACGGCCAACAGTAATAATGCTACCAACACCGACTGATTCCCAGAGTCATATACAGCTTCTACAAAATCAATTTTAAATTGAATCACATCAAGATGTCCAATACGTTCAATGGACCAAATCAATAGTAATGCTGGCATGGTGAAATTGCACCATCTAAAGGCAAATGTTGACATTCTGAAACTACCAAGAATTTCAAAAGGACAAGACCTAATCTAACCTCAAAAACCGAGATGATCCACATTTGTACGTATTAAAACTAGAGATATATTTCAACAAGGTAGATGCAGATGCATCAAGACGGATTTTTATGCTCCAGAAACACCAATAGCAGAAAATGAGGAGAAAACAGAAGGCAAACCATCGGAACACGTAACAACTTTACTATGTCAGATTTTATGATCAATGTTTTCACAAAATTTGTTTTAAATATGACATGTTAATTTTAGTTTATATTTGTTTGTATTAGAAATATTTACAATAGTATGAGATTTTATTACCCAACTGAATGATTGCTTATCACATTCTAAATAAATATATATGATTGTGCAGTTACGGATAATTTCATTTCAAATATATAAAGATTGTCATGGGTCATAAGAAAGATATACCCTAAAATGTTATATAAAGTATCGCAAATATATTGGTTTATAGGAACACAAATTTGTAAATTAAGAAAAAGTTTAAGAGTTACAGAAAACTTGAAATGTTAACATAAAAATTAATGTTAAGAATGTTAGAAAAAAAATAAAAAGTGTATTAAGCAAGGATGTGCATTGTTGCGCAGTGGATATCAGATCGGAACGAGAAATCGGAGAGCCGAGTTTGAATTCCAGTTGAATTCGTTGCATTCGTTTATGCGCAAATAGCCTAGGGAAAGGTACGAATCCGTCGATTCTCCCTCCAGTTATGGGTTAAATAGCAGGATTGATTGGATTCTATAGCCTTGGCTGGCAACCAGTCTACCGCAGAAGGTAATGGCAATCTACTGACATGATCGCCCAATAGTGTATCACTTATGGCACTTAACTGACTGAATGATTAAGCAAAAAAAGTTGGTTGACTAGCAAGAAAATATCTGAAGCTGGTGTCCGAAATGTGAAGATGCAGCCTATTAACTCTACAGTATAAATTTTAATTAGAGGAATTAACGTTTGAGCAGTTCTCATTAGAAATACTCTGAACTTTCTTAAAATAGACAGAAGTAGAATTCAGAAAGATGAACCACAAAATAATAAAAAATCTGATGACTGCATAAGGCGTTACACCCGAGGAGAGATGATGTTTACAGGATATATATATATATATATATATATATATATATATATATATGACTACATAACACAAGGAAGAGTAAAGAAATAAACGGCACTAATATGAACATAAGAAAAACTAGAAATTCAAGAGACGGTCATTAGAAAAACTGTTGTATCAAAACTTCGGGAAAAATAGCAGAAATTATCAAATAGGTTGACATGGACATGTCTACGTATCGAAAACATAAAGAGAAACTGAGTCGCTATTAAATGCGGTACAAAATAATACCATAAAAAACAACTATCGATAGAAAAATAATCAGCTAATCAGCGAATATAACTAGAATAAATAAGTATGACGGCACGGGGAAGGTCACCAACTGATATTTCATTTTGACCTCATAAACCAGTGGTATATGTAAAGACCAGAATCTATCCGAGAGAGATTTTTCATTATTTTGTTTATGTCTTTTTTTTTTTTTTTTCACTGCATTGCGCAGATTATTTAAAGCCAAAGCCTATTTTCGATTGTAAAAATAATTCATTCTTGCCATTGAATACTGCATTAACAGTTTTTGGAGATAATAATTTTTCTAGTTCTACCAATTATCCAATACCTGGGAGGAGGAGATGGATTCACACCTTTCTTAATTGTATTTGAGCGTAAATGGACGTTACAAATTCAACGGGAAATTGAACTTGGCTCTCCGATTTCTAATTCAATCGGGTTACTTCATCCAAACCAGAAAATTAGGGTTAGTAGTTTTAAGTAAGAATAGAAAGAATGTATCAGATAAATTTTTGACAAATCAAGAAAGGAAAAAAAGGAGTCGACTGTAGTCGGGATCATCTAGTCAATGCAAACAATCTTTTCCTCCTCCTAGACGGGTTGCGACACAAGACTAGAGAATCCAATGTGTCCTACCAAAGAATGTTCAACTTAAAAAGTGCATTACACTCTCTTAAAAAAATAAGAACCATATTCGGGATCATCGAGTCAATGCGAACGATCCTTTCCTTAGAAGGATATTATGTGCTTCGACAGGTCTACATGCAGTTTGAATTCAGAGTGTTCCTGCTTTTAGACTTGTTGCGATACAAGGCTATAGAAACTCTTCTTTTAAAAAAAGAGAGAGAATCGACCGTAGTCAGGATCATCGAGTCCATGCGGATGATCCTTTCTTTAGATGTGTTTTGCTAGGTCTACATGCAGTTTTGAAATTATAGTTTTCCTCCTCCTAGACTGGTTGCGACATAAGTTTACAGAATCCAATGTGTCAAACCACAGAACGTTCAACTTAAAATGTACATTACGCTCTCGGAATCATCTGGATAATGTGAACGATCCTTTCCTCATATGCAAAATATGTGCTTTGCCAAGTCTTCATGCACATTTGAATTCAGAGTTTTTTTGGGTTGTAACCCAAGGCTATAGAATCCAATGTGTTCTACCAGAGAATGTCCGAATTAAAAAGTCCATTACCCTCTCCCTGAGAAAGGGATTCGACTGACGTAGGGATCATCGAATCAATGCAAATGAACCCTTCCTTTGAAGCATAGCGTGTGCTTTGTCAGTTCTATATGCAGTTTTGAATTCAGAGTTTTCCTTCTCCTAGACCGGTTGCTATAAAATCGAATGTGTCCTGCTATAGAATGTCCAACTTAAAATGTACATTACACTCTTCTATAAAAAAAAAATTTCTTTATTTTTAACCTGTTTCAACCCGAGATTATAAAACCTTGTCTGTCCTGCTATTTATTCACGGCTGGAGTGAGGGAGTATGGACCCATATCTTTTCTCAATGCACGTATGTGAATGTTAAAAAGTTACATCGACTTTTATAGAACTGTGCAAATTTTGGAACATGAGAATGACATTCATACCAATTGTTATCGGAGCAAATAAAACAAAGATGAAAACGAGAAAAAAGGTTACAGGAGCCAGAATTCAAGTCAGGTAGAAGAGTATTGAAACTATTTAAACGACAGTGCTACTAAGATCCGTTAGAATACTAAATTGACTTCCAGTGTATACAGAATACTTGCTACCACTTGGACGCAATGAAAACTAATGGTTACTATTGGTCTGAAAACTAGTGTGGGAAAAACTCATAGATATTACCTTTCCAATAAAAATAAAAATTGCAGCTCACCAGAAAATGAGAAAAGATTTTGGTAAAAGTGGAAATCTGCGGTTGAATAGAGTCAATCCAGACAACAGTTTGATTAAAATTGGCTAGAATACTGAGAAAAAAACAGAATATGGAAGAGGCTCACTGTCACGAACTCCAGTGATATCAAACAGATGGTACTGGTGGGAAATTCAACGTTTGCAAATAATAAATTTTCTATTTTTTTTTCTCTCTCAGCTTAACGATTTTTACTTTATTACTAGTTTCTTCCTTTTGGTCATTTCTGGTTTTTATTTCATGATAGATTAAAAATGTAATTGTTGTTCTTTGAATCCGGTTTATTTGCTTGACATATTAAAACTAATTTTTTATCATTCCTAAACTTTTCTTTACATACAGATAGAAAATGAACTGAGTAGCTACGCAAAAATAGAAATGAGAGTAAGACAAGGATGTACCTTCTCCCCAGATTTGTTCAATCTCTACATTGAAGCTATCCTCAGAGAGTTAGAGAGTCTACCAGGAATTATTATTGATGAGAGTAATCTTAATGATATAAGATACGCAGACGACACTGGAAACTTCAGATCCTCCTGGACAGAATAGTAAAAGAAAACTGAAATAAATGACTATCAACTGCATGAAGACAAACATAATCATGAGGAAAAGTCCAAGATACGAGCTACAAAAAGAAGATGTCAACACCAATCAAATACAGAATTTAAATATCTGGGAAGTGTTTTAAGAGATACTGGAAAGTGCTACACCAAAATGCAAACACGCATTGGATGAGCAAAAAATGCATTCAAAAAGCTAAACAAAGTAGATACAAAATCTTCGTTAGAAATAAACAAGAGAGCTTAATTGCTATATGATATCCACCCTCTTATATGGCAGTGAATGTTGGGCAATATCTCAGATGAAGAGAAAACTAGAGGCAAAATAAATGCTGTTCTACAGAAGGATAGTGAGAATTTTATAGATGGAGCCCGTATGCAACGAATAAGTCTAAAAAATACAATAAAAATAACACATATTCAAAATCAGGAAGAAACAACTGAAATTTATTGAACACAATCAGAAAAGAGTTCTTGGAAACCTAACTCTCACATGATATATAAAGGGCAAGAGAGATAAGATATAGGCAGACAGGCATCTATATGATTAACTTGCTTGAAGAATGGCTTTAGCAAAGAGAAAAATACTACTAAGGGCCCTAATGGACAGTAGATTTTAGAGAGCCATGATAGGCCGTGTCTTGAAGAGATGCTGCACATATAAAGATCTTAGCTTATTTCAATTGATAATCCTACAGTTTGGAACACCGCTGCCCTCACCCACAAAAAAAATGTTCCTATTAAGAAATGGTGATGAAGGAGCGAGAAGCAGAATCAAGCCAGAGATAGGGCAGGAACAGTGCGGGTTCGTCAAAGACACTGGAACAAGGAACGCCATATTCATGATTAGGATGCTCTCTGAAAGGACAATACAAATGAAGAAAGACTTGTACCTAGGCTTTATTGACTATGCGAAGGCATTCGACAAGATACAACATAAGGATTGATGGAGATGCTCGGCAGCCTCAACATTTTTGGGAAAGACATAAGAGTAATCAAGAATCTCTACTGCATACGGACAGGTAACGATTTCAGTAGATTTACAAAGATAGAAAGAGGCGTAAGACAAGGATGTGTCTTTTCACCGGATTTGTTCAACTTGTACAGCGAGAATATTTTGAGGACTCTAGATGACACGCCAGGATTTGTTATTGGAAGCCACAACTTGAACAACATAAGGTATGCAGATGAAACAGTGCTGATTGCAGACACGGAAAGGAAACTACAAGATTTCCTACAGAAGGTAGCGGTGGAGAGTGACTAAAAAGGACTACAAATAAACTTTAAGAAAACTGAATGCATGGTCATCAGCAAAAGGTGCAACCCAAAATGACAAATACAGGTGGGGGATACCAGAATCAAGCAAGTACAAAAATTTAAATACCTAGGAAGTGTTCTAACAGGAGATGGAAAGTGCGACACAGAAATCCGAAGGCGACTTGGCATGGCAAATGACGCGTTCCAGAAGCTGAGTAAAGTACTAACACACAGGAAAATTTCACTAGAAACAAAGAAAAGGGTGCTGGATTGCTATGTGATGTCAGTTCTTCAATATGGCAGTGAATGCTGGACAATATCATCGAAAATGACAAAACTGGAGGCAGCGGAAATGTGGTTCTACAGAAGGATGCTGCGGATATCGTGGACTGAGCATGCAAGCAACGATGAGGTGTTGGAAAGAATGGCAACAAAAAGAAAATTAATACTGAGCATCAGGAAGAGACAACTGAAGTTTCTGGGACACGCAATGAGGAAGGAGAGCTTGGAGAACCTGATACTGACTGGCCAGATAGAAGGAAAGCGAGACAGAGGAAGGCAGCGGATAACATATTTGCAGGGCCTGATCAGGTGGATGACGGAATGGAGGTTGCCAGGAGTAACAGGAGCAAACATACTAAGAGCCACAAGGGATAGGGAGACGTGGAGAACCATGATCGCCTACGTCCTGAAGGGACAGGGCACATAGAAGAAGAAGAAGAAGAAGAAGAAGAAGAAGAAGAAGGTAAAAGAAAATGTTTACAATCTACACCAAGAATCAACGTAGTCATGAGTAAGTCTCTATTTAAATGATGATGACCATATTCATCCGCTTGGCAACAATGTGCAAAAGCCTTACAGTAGTAAATCTGCCTACATTCTCCTAAACCAAATTAAAAATAAATTTATTGCTCAAAATGTGATGCCTATTTCTAGCCACCTGCTTCTCGATTGAATGGAGACAAGTTGAAATATTCTAATTGTTTTTTCTTTCTTCGAAAAAGGTTTATACTAGTATTAGTCATATAGTCACAATTAATAATGTAAATAAATTTTCAATAATCTTTGCCAAATTTCAGACCCTGATTTATTTACATTTTTACAACAAAGTTTTGTATGTAAAGGTGTTTGTAATTTAATGTTTTGCAGTTATATCTTTTCATATTTGAAATGTTTCTACAAGAGGACAATGTGTCTTATATACATAAAATTCATTCATTTTAGTAAATTTCCATACTCAAAGTTTACAGGAGAAATAGAATTAAAAGATGATTCATTTAGATCATCTGGAATTTAGTTTCAGTTTGTAAAATCATTTGGCTTTAGAGTTAGGGAATCACTTAGCGTAGATTTGAGCTAAATACATTTTTTAAAAACGAATTCACCCTACTGTAATTTTGTTAATGATTATATATTTATTTGCACAATTCTCAAAAGAAGTTGACAACTTATCTGAAATGTGTAGATCGTTATCTCTAAATAAACACTTTTAGGTTTAAGTGTGATGAATGATTATTTGATGCAGATCGGTTAAAGTATAACATTTGGTTTTATTTTCCAAGGGACAAACATTTTCATTATTGCATGCTAAAATCTAAACTCCTATTAATCTTACTTTTGTTGTTATCTATAACATTATAGAAATTACAGGGTACCTCCACGCAAAAACAGGAAATTTGGTACAGTTTATTTAACTGTTGGAATTTTTGTTACATTTATTTGAAACAAAATCAAAGGATGGAAATTTAGTAGCTTAAAACAGAACAAAAACACAAATGTTAGATGTGGTGTTCAAAATAAAAATGTTTTTTTTAATATGTTAGTTAATTTTTTCATCATATAGTAAATCTAAAGTTTCCTGTTTTTGTGGAGAATCCTGTAATTCATTACTTACTTGATGAAATAAGAAGTCATTATTTTTGTTTGAATTTTAGATATATAATTCATTTTTTATGTTTAAGTTTCAGAATGATTTTTCAAGAATGCTTCCTAAAGCCATTGCTGCAAATTTTTAAGGCAGATTGAACAATTTTAGTTTACTTTTAATAAATTACAATTGTTTACTTTGATCTAATGACTAAAAAGAGTGTTTACTGTAGAGCAATGTTAGTAATTAATACAGTAAGTAAACTTCTAATAATTGTGGTAAAATTTAAATTTATTTACATTTGTAAAATAAGTTTTATGTATGCAATGGTCTTTGTAAATTGACTTTCTGCAGGTGTATCTTTGCATGTTAAAAGTCTTATTTGAAATGAATATTATTCATAGGTGGATACAAACTCGAATGGTTTGGAATTTACTCGGACCAACAGCATTTGGTTAGAAATTATTTGTATACCTTTATATACTATTTTGTAGTATGTCCATAAAGCTTTAAACTTATTTTCGAAGGCATTTGTATCGCACTTAGATAGATAGATAGATAGATAGATAGATAGATAGATAGATAGATAGATAGATAGATAGATAGATAGATAGATAGATAGATAGATCTCTGAAATACTTACGCTGTAGCTGTTTTAATTATTAAATTTTGAACATTAGTATAAGTTGCACCGATCTATTTCGTGACAAGACGAATTTTGAAATGTATATGAGGAATGAACGCAATACAAGACATGCCACCCGTAATTAATGGCCGATAATGTTCACTCAACAGTTGGCGACGCGTACAATGTGATATTTTAATAATATAAATTATAATTTTAATAGTTGATGTTTTAATATTACAACATTGAAATTAGGGTTCCACGATTTGGTGATCACAGGAGAAACCTGAATTTGGCCGATCAGTCTTCTTCTCACAGCCACGATGTGAAATAATTAAATATGTATAAAGACGAAAAATAAATAAATAAATAAAATAGTAAATTTTATGTTTCAACAAGAAATAGAATATTTGTTTTGCATTGTTTGGAAAGATTTTTGAAGTCTTAGTCATTTTTCCTGTGGAAGTTTTGCATCAGATGAAACAAATGTTGAAAAAGTTTGTCAATATTCGGTTACATATAACAAAAGATTTTCAATGTAAACGGAGGCACATATTGATTGGAATACTTGTGCGACAAGAAGAGTAACCGTCTTAAGGCTTTTCTGCAACCTCCTTAAACAGAACTGTTCTTTTCCCATTGGGATATTCTTCTTTTATGCCCCCACCTTTTTTTCCTGTGGCGACTGGCATGTTTATTCCTTGCCACAAACCTATCAGGAAATTAAACCGTCCGGTTCGTCGCCATGTCGTGATTGCTAGTTTCATCTTTTAATCGTTCAGTTTGTTTTAGAATTAATGGCTATCACTCTAGGACGTCGTCTATTATTAATATCAGCTTGTGTTTTTAAATATGTTGTATGCTGAAATGTCGAGATATCAAATCTATTGCACACAGAAGAAGATTCTAATGAAACTTTTCCGCAAGGAGTTAGTGTCCACTGAGAATACATTAATGCCAAGTAAATAGAACCATTTTGGTTGACACATTCATTTCAACAGAATATTCCAATGTAAATCTGTCATCCCCATCCTGTCCTCTGAACAGTAAAGCGTCGTCTCCGGCGTAATTCTAAGTTCAATGGCACTCAAAGGGGATAATTATTTGACATTTTTTAATACGATTTAAAAAATAACAAGTGGTGAGTTTCTATAAATGATTTATTACCATCATCAGCATCATTGTTGTTAAATCATATTGCTGTGCTAACAGACAATTTTGTGGGTTGCTTAAAAATTGTTTATTAAACAGACTTAATGAATGCAGCTGACTTTTTGTAATCATGCTGATTTCGCAGGCTTTAAGAAATATCTTGCTTTAGTTAGCAGACTGAATGTAACGTTTGCTACATTAACTTCTAAAATAAGAAACTATCTAAATTATATTCAAGTATTTATTATTTCACCTTAGATCTCAAAAGAAACGTCATTTTTTATCATTCGGAAATCTTGTGATTTCTTTTATTTCTAAAAGGTTATAGAGACAATTTTATTAAAAAACGTCATCTGATAATGAAATCTCTTCAAATACCCAGAATTTCGAATTCGTTGTAGAATTACAGAGATAAAACGTTTAATTCTCCAACTTAGTGTCATGTTATACTGAACAAACTTATCTTTAAGTCTTTGGAAATTAATCTTGAATGGTGAAAAGAAAAATCCACATATAAAGTTAAAAGCGGTTCAATATTGCTACTTTAAGACAAGTAATTGAGGATCAGTTTCCATTATTTACAATTGTTTCATTTGATTAATTCAAGAAAATGACAATTTGGTAATGTGAGAATGCATACAAGTATGAAGCTCTTGTAAGGTTGGTTTTAATACATCGTCTTTGTTTTATATGGTTAATACGCGAGAAAAGAAGTAAACAATTGAATTCTCACCTTTACTAAAAAAAGTTTTAAAGAGTTTTTAGTTTCAAATTGTACTGAGTTTAGGAATGTTTACACTTGATTTTACCTCGACTAATGAAATGATCACAACAGTGGTAATGAAAATCTAAGCACTAATTTTTTACATGTAAACCTAGAATCCAATATTAATTTTAAGTTACATTTTATGATACACACAAAAATATAAACAGTGAAGTGTTTTAGCTCATGTATTTTCTTTTTCAATTTCACATTATGTTATTAGACAATTGCCAGATATTTAAGAAGCCAAGGAATAAAGAAACCTCATAAGTGTTCTACCTGGTTAAATCTGAATTTTCTTGCATCTCACTCAGATTCGAAGGACAAATGTTCTTTTTAAACATGGCATTACTTGATTCTTTTTTTTATTAATACAAATGAGAACATTTATAATTTAACCGAGATTAAAGAATGTTTTGATTAATGATTTCTAAGAATTAAATTAATTTGCATTTATAAATTAAAACATATATACGCACATACCTTATCTAAATTAAATAGGTAGATGTAACAGATTTGTGGTTTAATCAACCTGCAGTTTTTGTAAATTTTAATATTTCAGTCACCAATATATATAAAAGTAATTTGCTATTGAGATAAGATTGTTATTTTATTTTCTTTTGAATTCAATGGAAAAGAAAAAACAGTGAATGCAAAATGACAGTTGCTTACTGAAAAGAAATCACAGTCACACTGTATTAAAGGGGTTTAGGGCCAAGAAGTTCCTTCTGATTTCAAAGCAATCGATATATAACAATGAAATGAGGTAGTCAACAGCAACTGCTGCTTCAACACATTTCATGGTCTAATCGATTTTTACTTGCAACACCTGTGACATGTCAACAACCTGATATACTAATCACCTTAGCACTTGATAGACACATACTTCTCTTGAAGTATGTAACAAAACCAACTATAGCAAGCTTTTTTTACTTGAAAACTATTTAAATACAAAATTTCAACTAAAATAAGAAACACAAATTGCTATCGTATTTAAGTTCACAAAATAAACTTTAATGTTGTTGAAAAGGTAAAGTATTTTAAGTCAGATACTGCTACTGCTACTACTACTACTACTACTGTGTGTGTGTGTGTGTGTGTGTGTGTGTGTGTGTGTGTGTGTGTGTGTGTGAAATGAATATGCATGTAGTTTAGCATTTATTACAGCACTAATTCTAACTGAACAAATATTCTTGACCCTTGAAAAGGTATGAATTCATCTCTTCAATCCTCAGTTAGCAGTTAATAGCTGAGCATACTGAGTTCTCTATCCATGGTTGGCAACCAGACTAGGAGAAAGTTAACTAAATTCAAAACTGGTTTCGTAAAACCCTATTTTCCACAGAAAGCTAAGCAGCAATACCTAGCATGCTGAGGCTGTACCCATGGGTCCCAAAAGCTAGTCTACAGAGACATGCATATACCAATAAATAGAAGTTATATGCATTATCCAACTTGAGTGAAGCCAGCCATCTACATATACATATCTATATTCTTTCTGTGCCTTTATCTTAGACAAAACTAGTCTTTTTTTTTAATTTCTTATAAAATTAATGCAGACATTTTGCCAAAAATTTGATACAGGCAAAGAGATTTTTATTCATAAACCTAATTAGAAATCTTCACACAACAGACAATTAAATAATTTCTTCTGTCTTCAAACTCATCAAATTTAAGTTGAGATTAAATTATAGATATATTCCAGGCAATTTGTAAATTGATTGAAAATGGAAATTTGTTATATTTCAACTAATGTCAGATTTTTTCACAAAATTTTACTTAATTTACATTCTAGTAAATATTTAAGATTTTCTTACTAAAAAAATAAGTTGAGAGCCTGGGAATTATAAAGGAATAGAGAAGTTTGCAAAAGATTTTCTACAAATAATATTATTATACGATCATTTTTTTTTTAAGAAAAAGGAGGAGAACACTTTAGTATGCAAGGTTATGAAATTCAGAAAAAGAAACCAATATAGAAGAAATATAATGAGTAATCACAACTCGCCAAAAAAAGCAAAAGAATGCATTAGATTATCTTCATAAAACCCACAAAGGCATAGTTCATTTATTTCAAAATTTTATTTTTAGAATGTATTCAAAGAAAGTAAATCATTTATTTACTCTTTACACCTAACTAATATTTTGCTTCTTGCAACCAATTTTATTATAAGCCACTTTTAATAATTAAGAACTTCAAAATGATCAATAAAACTTGAACTTTATTTTACAAAGATACACAAACAATAAAATTTAAAATCAATAAAATTGTTTTCTAAGAATTAAATTAGCATTTTTAGTACTTGAGCAATTACATTTAAAACTGAACATAGAAACTATGGCCCTGGTCATGTAATGATCATTGTACTGGTTTTAATACATGAAGCTGGGTTTGTATTAGAATTTTATAAATTTTAATTTCCCATATGGATTTAAAAAGAAAAATTATTCAAAAACTTCCTGAAGACCCTTACAAGAAAACGCTAGACACCTACATTCACACAGCTAAGAAACAGGTGATATTAATAGACTTTATCACTTCAAAACTATAATTTCAGTAAAAATAGACACATGCAAAAGATGATAAAATTTTATGCAAACCAATCAACAGACATTTGAATCAAATTATAATCTATGTTATTTTGTTAATGTCTTATGCAAATAGAAAAATACACAACTATAAGCAAAATAATAAAACTTTGATTTTTTTCTGCTTATACAAATCCCAAGAACCAGTCAAGGTAGTGAGTTATTGATGTTTGTGTGTGTGTGTGTGTGTGTGTGTGTGTGTGTGTGTGTGTGTGTGTGTGTGTGTGTGTGTGTGTGTGTGTGTGTGTGTGATACAAATATAAGAAGAGGTAGAAGGAAGTGAAGATTATAAGGATATGGTGGTTACATAGGGATTGACTCTAGATGAAGAGGTTAGGAATGTAGTTTTCAAGGAAACATCCAAATAAATGGTTGTTCCACAAAGTAGAGGTTCTTGGGAAGATACTGTCATATGAGAAAACTACTTTGGATTAATTTGACATTTGCTAATTTGAAAGTAACTTATTTAATAGAAATAAAAAAAAATGTTATAAAACATGTAATTTGATAGGTTGTACTTTTTCTAGCCTTCATTATTATTATTGCTATGAATTATAATACTAGTTTATTAGACTTTATGATTGAATTAAAAGAGTGAAAGTTATAAAGTTTGTTTTTTTTTGTTTTTTTTTTTGTTTTTTGCAGAAGCTTGTACTGTTTGTACTCATACCTATTATATGAAATACTTTATTTCTGTCAAATTTATATTGCCAGTATGCATATGTTCATGGTCGCTAACCAAAAGCGTCTATTATTTTATTTTATTTTTTATCATTACGAGAAATCTACACAAGATTCTAAACCCGAAGTTGACTGCGCGAGTTGTAATTGAAGGGAGTTAACTTTTGTTACTCATTTCTCTCCCCTGCTGGTTTTAATATTTCTTTTTAAAAATGCTATATAAACAATTCTTTTACTTCCTCCAGATATTTTTTTTTTTAATGGAAAAACTAGAGTACGGCCATTATTACTGTGTAAAAAAAAATAAGTTGCATTTAATTTCCATAGTATTCGTTTCAAAAATATGTATTTAAAATGTGTTTGAACACTTTCTTAAAATGATTAAAATAACTAAAAAAATTTCTATTAAAAATAAATTTTCTTAATAACTAATCAGAATTTTCGGAAAAATAAGTAAGTAGGTACCATCACGGACTTCCTAAGAAGAAAAATAAACGAAAGCTAATCCGAATTAAAATAAATTAATTTCTGTATATAACATTTTTAGACATTTTTTTTAGAGAAAGATTTCCAAGTCATTTGGTAAATTTAAGGATTAATTTATTGGATTTCGTAAATTTAAAATTTTAAAAAAAAAGCGCGCGAAGAGATCAAAAATAAAGAAATACGGAACACCAGCAGTACAATAATCAAGACATTCGTACTTATGTTTAAAAATAAATTAATATGATTCTTAGTTTAATATAATTTTTTTATTGTATATGATTTTATGAGACTTAGAATGAGTAAATGTTTTTTTTTTTTCATATTATATTAGAAGTAATTTCTTTTGAGTTTAATACATTGTTTGTTTTTTTATTATTATTATTATTTTCACACCTGTCATATTGATGTTATAGTCACGTGTATTTCCACACAACTACATTCACTCATTTTACATATACACACGCAACAATCACGTGATAATCTTGCTTTCCTGCTCTTTTACGGGATGTATATATAGCAGACGTAGTACACCCAGACAGTAGCAGCAGAACCACGGGAAGGCAGTTCACAGCCGCCTCCAATAGCAGCACGCTATTGCGGGGTTCGCGTTCTTCAATATCAAGCAATTCTCTCACACACCCAAATTAATTGCAGGACGCAAGTAGATGCCTTTTATTTCTTTGAATAACACTTGTACAAATTACTACAGTTGGTACAAGATTTCTCGTCGGTATAACACGTTATACAACAATGTTATATAATATTTAATTACACCTTGTGTGTTTGCTTAATTATTCTAAATTTAAATTTTTTGAATTCTCATATATAATATTCTCTTCCGATAGGTAAATAGTCAAAGACAGTAATTCTGTTATTTTATAGGATACAAATCCTATATCATCCAACAATTAACCACAAAAAGTAAGATTGTACACCCGCAAAAATGGATCAGAATGACTGAAAACATTTTGGAAAAACCCAGACCAAGGCAAATTTTACAAGTCAGTGTAAAAATTAAGATTCTGGATTCTGGTTGGATGGGAAATAGTAAATTGAACTGTCAAATTTTCTTAACACCTAGAAAATGGGTATACCGTTCGAGCCGATCACATGACTAGATTCCACTACTTAACCACGTCTATTAACCGGCCAAAGGGAGTCAAATGGGCGCAGAGAGAGAACACACGCTGAAATGTAACAAAGAAAATTCAAGCCAACCCGGACGTAAAGTCGCGTCTCATACTCGTTCTCCTTCTTCACTCGTGCTAATTTCTTTTACCTCTTCTTCTTCACCCTCAACATTCTCGCAATCAACAAAGAAGAAGACAACAACAACGACAACAACAACATCAATAACACATCTTCAACTGACTCCTAAAAACTAACAATTTTCTTTATTGCTTCACCTTCCTCTTCACTCACTCGCAGTCAAAGAAACTACAACAATAAGACATCTTCAACTGACTCCTAAAAACTAACGTCTGATAAGTACAATTTTCTTTATTGCTTCACATTCCTTTTCACTCTCTCGCCGACCTTAAAAAAAGGAAAAGGAACACAGGCTTTATGGATGTCATAGTTTATAAAATGGTGAGTGTTCTAAAAGTAGAAAAAGATAGACACACTGACGTCAAGAATTCAAAATTGGGCGTAAAAATAAGGAACCGTTTCTTTTGGGTATGAGTAGTAGTAAGAGTGGGAGTAAGAAGTAAGAGTTTAAGACAGTAGTTTTGTGTAGGAGATTTGAAAAGAGGAAGACGCTAGTCAGTTGACCACTAGAGTCCAGAAGGGATAGGCTCGTTTACTACTAGCATCCCACAGTGAAGAGAATTTAGCTAGTCTGCTCCTGTATCCACGCAAAATTTAAAGGTTGTAACTTGATGTAAAAGCCTAAAGTTTTGTACCAAAAATAAACATCATTAATTCAAGTTTGTGTTATCTTCTAATTATACCCAAACGAAGCAACGCAACAGTGGTGACCCCGACATACAGACAGAAAGCAACCTCATATACAAAATATATATATACACATATAAAAGGATAAATGGAGCAGACAGGAGAGGAAACGACTCATCAAGTCAATATCAATGCACCGGAATTCATGGAAACTGCTGTAAATGGATGGTTTACGATATCAGAAGCCCAGTTTCACTTGCGAAATGTAACAGCGTCGAAAACAAAATTTTATACAGTAATATCGTCGTTACCAGCCGAAGAAGTGGGTAAACTGCCAAATGCTACCCTCGCATCACAAGACTACGAGGAATTAAAACGGACTCTGATAGAAGCTCACGAACAAACAAAACCAGAGCTTCTAGAAAAATTAATGTCGGCTACGACTATTTCAGGACGACCGTCGACATATTTGCACGAAATGCTATCCGTAGCTAAACGGATAGGTATTAGGATAGGTATCACGACATTGTGAGACACAAATTCCTGCAGGCATTACCGTCAACAATAGCTCCAGTAATAGCCTCGGAAAAAGATTTAAACCATATCCAAATTGGCAGGTTAGCAGATGAACTGATGCCATTATTGAATAACGATAAGGCATTTGTTGTTCGGCGACCCTTATCTACTAAGAATAACTCACAAACAAATTATAAAGGAAAATACAGCCAAGATACTTCAGTGCCGCTTAATGTCAGGCCGTATCGGAATAACCAAAGGACAAAAATTTGCAGAGCACATATTTATTTCGCCAATGAAGCAAGAACATGTAAACCTTGGTGTAAATGGCCCAAAAAGAACAATCTACAAATGTTGCTTAGTTCCCGACCAGCAACACCTACGGGAAGTGATTCGGAAAACTAATAGGGCGAACAAGTTCAGTCCCATGAGGTTCGTCGCTATTAGAAATTACCGCAAAATTAGGGGCTACCAAATTAAAATTTATTGTAGATACTGGCGCAAGTATATCAATATTACCAACTTCTGCAGTAAATGGTATTACATTAAACCCAACTACCATATCAATATCCACTGCAAATGGGGAGAAAATAAAATGATACGGACAAGCGAGTTTGGAAATTGGAATACCCAGTTTAAGGAGATCTTTTACTTAGACATTCGTGATCGCTGATATCACCAACCCACTCCTTGGACTGGATTTCCTCAACAAATTTGGTCTAATAGGCTGCAGTAACAAAACCATTTATGATCCTACAACAACCCAGAGAAAGAGTTTAAAAATATCTGCATCAGCGGTGAATCTAGTCGTAAATGAAACGGAGCTCCCGTCATTCATACGGAACATGATTAAAGAAAAATATCCGAACCTAATCACACCACATAAGAACAGTAACAAAAAACACTGCGACGTCTACCACAGAATTGACACAGGAAGCCATACGCCAGTATTTGCAAAACCCAGGAGGCTTAATGTAGAAAAACTGGAAGCCGCGCGTAGCGAATTTAAAGCCCTACAAAAAGACGGAGTGATCTCGCTTTTCAAAAGCGAGGGGTCTAGCCCACTACATATAGTATCTAAACAAAGCGGAGGATTTAGATGTTGTGGAGACTATCGTTCTCTCAATAGCATAACCGAGACTGACAGGTACCCTATACCAAATACAAACTCTTTTTCAGCAAAACTTGCGAACAAACGACGATTCTCCAAAATCGATTTGATTTCAGCCTACGACCAAATTAAAATGCATCCGGACGATGTAGCAAAAACTGCTCCTATCACCCCATTTGGTGTTTATGAATATAATTATATGCCGTTTGGATTTAAAAATGCGTCAGCTACATTTCAACGGTATATGGACAAAATTTTTGAAGACATTGATTGTATTTTTATATATATTGATGACATTTTAACTTTCAGCAATGATGAGATTTCTCATAAAAAAGACATTGAAACTTTTTAATATTTTAAATGAACACAATTTAAAAATGTCAGCCACAAAATCTGTTTTCAATGTGACTTCCCTAGATGTCTTAGGCTTTCATATTAGCGTAGATGGCATTAAACCTACAACTAGTAAAATAGAAGAATTAAAATATTTTCCTTGCCTTAAGGACGCAAAATGCAGATTTCTTGGAATGGTAGGATTTTATAGAAAATTAATACTAAAATTTTCAGAGATAGTCTTATCCCTATCTGAGAGAATAAGGTTATCCCCTAAAGGCTCGTTCACATTAGATGAATCTGAACGACAATCTTTCAATTCTGTAATTAAGGAACTTAATGATACATCCTCATTAGCTCACCCTGAACCTAACTGTACAAATTATCAATTAGTCACTGACAGTAGTAATTATGCTGTCGGTGCGGTATTGCACCAAATGGTGGAAAGAAATCCAATACCGATCGGATTTTTCTCTAAAAAATTAACACAAACACAAATGAGATCTTCTACATTCGATCGCGAACTTTTAGCAGCTTATTTGTCAGTGCTGCACTTCCGTCACCTCATAGAAGGTCGCCAAGTGCTACTTTTAACTGACCATAAGCTATTGTGTGGCGTATTTTATAGTTTAAGCCTCGCTAAATCAGACAGACAACAACGATAATTAGCTATCCTGACAGAATTTATTTCAGATATTGAACATGTAAAAGGTAGTCAGAATAGAGTTGCTGATTGTCTATCCCGACCAACTCTTGCTGTACAAATAGATGCGTGTGATTTACCTGCACTTGCAGAAGCACAGGCATCTGATACAGAAATTCAATCTTTTCAGGACTTTAAAAAAAATTCACCATACCTGGAGATAACCAATTGTTCCATCTAAATTGCGTGAGTCCATATTCTATAGTATTCATTTCATAAATCACCCTGGCATTAAATCATCCATTAAGATGATTAAAGCTAGATATTATTGGCTAAACATGGATAAATCAATCAAAGACTTTTGTGCATCATGCACAGCCTGCCAAAAAGCAAACGTCTACAAACATACAAAATCACTTATACAGACATTAGAAATACCATCAGCTAGAATTCATACAGTCCACATAGATATAGTAGGACCACTCCCACCAGCAAAAAGCCCAAACAGCAGTTACATCAGCCCGTATAGATATATCCTCACATGTATTGTGACCGCACAACTCGTTGGGTAAAAGCAAAACCCATCAGCGAAATCAGTGCAGCTAGTGTAGCTGAGGCTTTTATAAACATGTGGGTCACACGTTGAGGTGTCCCACTGCATGTTATAACCGACAGAGGCCAACAATTTGAAAGTGAGTTGTTTAGTGAAGTAGCAAAAATAATTGGTTGTTATAAACTATGTACGACAGCTTATCATCCTCAATGTAATGGTCTGATTGATAGAATGCACAGGACCATTAAAACTGCTATTATATCACGAAAAGAGTCCTGGCTCTCCGCTCTTCCAATAGTACTTCTTGGGATTCGCAGTATGCCCAATAGCTCTGATTTTTCTCCTTTTTATGCTGTTACAGGCACACAGTGTTTGCTTCCACAGCTACTAATAGATAGCACAAGCGAGGAGGCTATAACTCAAAGGTTCACAAGAGATATACATAAAACCATGTCACAAATTGATGTGAGAGACTTCACCAAAAGAGTTAATAAGTCCGCAAAATCTTATGTCCCAGAAAAACTTCAAACTTGTGATAAAGTTTGGATTAGAGTGGATCGTGTTCGAAGAGCATTGGAGGTACCCTATTCAGGTCCCTACACAGTCCTTCAGCGAACACCTAAATATTTTCTGGTTAAGACAAATAATGATATGGATACTCAAGTTTCTGTGGACAGTTTGAAACCATATATAGAAGTACAAAAACAAATAGTAGAGAACAAGTAGAAGAAAAGATGAATAAAAACAAAACGCTTAGTGATTCAGAACAAGAAGTAAATACAAGAAATAAAAAAGAAGATTCTCCCATGATAAATACAAAACCTCGTTCAGGCCGAAAAGTTTCCTGGAAGAAATATAACGAGTACTATTATTATTAGTACACTTCATTCTAAAGGGGAGACTTCTGTTATGGTTTATAAAATGGCGAGTGTTCTAAAAATAGAAAAAGATAGACACACTGACGTCAAGAATTCAAAATTGGGCGTAAAAATAAGGAACCGTTTCTTTTGGGTAGGTGTAGGAGTAAGAGTAAGAAGTAGGAATTAAGGACAGTAGTTTTGTGTAGGAGATTTGAAAAGGGGAAGACGCTAGTCAGTTGACCACTAGAGTCCAGAAGGGATAGGCTCGTTTACTACTAGCATCCCACAATAAAGAGAATTTAGCTAGTCTGCTCCTGTATCCACGCAAAATTTAAAGGTTGTCACTTGATGTAAAACCTAAAGTTTTATACCAAAAATAAACATCATTAATTCAAGTTGTGTTATCTTCTAATTATACCAAAACGAAGCAACACAACATGGGTAATCTGTTAATTTTCCTACATTTCTACACACACATTCTGCTACGATCAACTTTTAGCTCTGGATTCATTTATCTCCTTACTACTATTTCTCTGGAACATTTAACTACATATATTTCTCTCTTTGAACATTTTACTTCTTACAAATTTGTTATTCTGTTCTGTTAAAAGAATTCCACTTATTTTACAAACAAAACACTTTTATTCTTTTATTCGATTTTTGTTTTATTTTTGGAAAAATGCATCCATTTGGCGGATACCTTAAAGTTGCTTTAAGGAAATAGAACATTTTTTCATAAATAAAAAATATTTTCTTAAAATATTTTTTATTGAAAAATATTTGTTGGGATATCCGTTTATTAAAATATTTTGTATTTCTGTAGTTTGCTTTTGTTGTTTTCTTGGTGTAGGATAGTTGTGTTATCAATCATTATTTTTTTAATAATGTGGATGTAGACAAGAATGTTGTTGAATAGTTACTTGATGATCATACCAAATTTAAAATACTAGCCAATAAAATTTAATAAATTAATCACAGCTAACAATGCGAAGCAAGACAATCTAAATCTTACCAAAATAATCGGAGATTATAAACCAGGATACATTTATGGTTCTATCAACAAAACACACAAGCCTAATTTTCCACTTCGCCCTATTATATCACAAATAACACTCTTATATACCAACTAACTAAAACGCTTAACCAATTAATTACACCATACATACCTAACAAATACAGCATTAAATTATCTCTTGAACTTATACAAATATTAAAAACGGAAAAACCTAATAATGAAAACATAGCATCACCTGCTAGAGAAACCATAGACATTATTATAAAAAATATATATAATTATAATTCTCTTACCCCACTAAAAATTAGACCTAAAATACTAAAAAAAATTACTTTTAACCTGTACCACCGATGATCACAGAAATCTAAACTTATTTATAAATGGAACTTTGCCTGCGTGTGTGTGTGAATGTGTGTGTCTTGTGTGTGTGTGTGTCCGTTACCTATAGACTCCGAAACGGCAGAACCGATTTTCTTGAAAATTTATACAGTTGTACTATAAGCGTCTGCGAGTGTTCTTAGCTAGGTTTTGTGTCGAGGTACCCACGATAAATATCGAAAATCGATAATCGAAAAAATCGGGTTATAGAAGGAGTGGTCCGATTTTAATCAAATTTGATGCACTCATAGAGAAAGACATAAGAAACGATATTCAGAAGTTTCAAGGTTGCAGTTCTATCCTTGGATGACTTATTTGACTCCGATATTGGAAATCGATAAACCGGTATCCTACCGGGTCTGATCAAAATCAGTTTTTCAACCCTTTTATTTTAGTTTTTGCTTCGGGTTTGGCTCTAAGTAGGTATAATTATAGTTCTTAGTCTCAGCCATGATACCATTTATTCAGAGGACTTATTTAGCGTTCAAAATTCAGTTTACGACGAAAAAAGCTTATTTAATATCAATACCAGGAAATCCATCCATTTACATCCATTCATTTTTCTTTCAGTCTACGGTTTCGCTTTAACTGGAAACAACTATTGCTTTTAAGTCTTTGGTGCCAACGTCCAAAGAGTCTGAGCTCCTGGACCATGGATTAGTTTTAAAGCTTTCATTACACCCGAGCAACGCCGGGCTATACTGCTAGTAATATATACGTGCAACGGGACGGTATTTCAATGAACTCAGTTCTGAGTCCAAACTTCAGCAACTTCTACATGGCCAACCTAGAAAATAATATATTTAGCACCACCTTCATCTACGTACGATATGGAGATGATATTCTCATATTAGTTTAAAACATATAAGAAATAATAGAAATAAAACAACTTTCAAAAAACTCTGTCTTCAAGTTTACATACGAAATTAACAAAGATAACAAAATCTTTTACCTTGACATTTTAATAGACATAAACAATAACACATTTACTAACTCTCCACATAAAAAAAACAGCAACCACTCTTACACACTCAGCTATAAGAGTGAATGCCCTAACTACTACAAAATAGCACTTATACACAATTTAATTAACCGAGCACAAATCAACTCCTCCACAAAAAAGATATTTCACTCTAAAGTAAAAAATATTAAGCAAACTCTCATTAATAATGACTTCCCAAACTACATTGTAGATGAACAAATCAGACGATATTTCAAAAACCTCAACACACATCAAAGAGAATATAGTACTTCCACAAAAGACCCTAAACATATCAATTTTTTTATTGCAACCAGATGCACGATAACTACAAACAGGATAAAAAAATCATAAAAATGTCATTCGTACTGATATACATCCCGTTGAGCCTAATAAAAAAATAAAATTGTATAATATATTATAAAAAATACAATACTACTAATTTAATTTTCCGTAATAACTCCTCCCCACTAACTGATGTATTACGTAAAACCAACATTATGTATCAATTCAAATGTCCCTTGGGAGAATGTATCTCCAACAAAAAAAATATGTTGGCTTTAAAACAACTACATTAACTGACGTCTTACATTACACTTGTCTGACCATTCGTCCATTTCTAGACATCTACAGCAATATTCCTGTCTACATTAACAATATAAAAAACAATGATCCTACACCAAGAAGAAAACAAAAGCAAAAGCAAACTACAGAACCTCGAGGCAATATTCATTAAAAACTTAAGCCGTCAATTAATAGAATCAGCTATGAATACTGTAGTAATGTTTTAAAATGTTTATAAAAAGAACAGTTTTTTCATGCTTTAACACGTGCATAACAATGACATTACAACATGTAAAAAAATTCCTTTTGGATTTTCACGTTCTAATGAACGCTAAGAAGTTTGTCAACCGTTACATTTGAAGTAAGAATAACATTTACAATAATTTTTAGCAACACAGTTTTGTGATTATTTTTGTCACCACAACTCACACCCCAGAAAATGATCTCGGAAAGAGAATGAAAGTACTTGAGAATATCGAGAAATGAACAAAATTATTTCTTCTTCTTCTTCTATGTGCCCTGTCCCTTCAGGACGTAGGCGATCATGGATCTCCACGTCTCCCTATCCCTTGTGGCTCTTAGTATGTTTGCTCCTGTTGCTCCTGGCAACCCCCGTTCCGTCATCCACCTGATCAGGCCCTGCAAATATGTTATCCGCTGCCTTCCTCTGTCTCTCCTTCCTTCTATCTGACCAGTCAGTATCAGGTTCTCCAGGCTTTCCTTCCTCATTGCATGTCCCAGGAACTTCAGTTGTCTCTTCCTGATGCTCAGCATCAATTTCCTTTTTGTTGCCATTCTTTCTAACACTTCGTCGTTGCTTGTATGCTCAGTCCACGATATCCGTAGCATCCTTCTGTAGAACCACATTTCGGCCGCTTCCAGTTTTGTCCTCATTTTCGATGATATTGTCCAGCATTCACAGCCGTACTGAAGAACTGACATCACGTAGCAGTCTAGCACTCTTTTCTTCGTTTCTATTGAGATCTTCCTGTGTGTTAGTATTTTGCTCATCTTCTGGAACGCGTCCTTTGCCATGCCAATTCGCCTTCGGATCTCCGTGTCGCACTTTCCATCTCCTGTTAGGACACTTCCTAGGTACTTAAATTCTTGGACTTGTTTGATTCTGTTATCCCCCACCTGTATTTGGCATTTTGGGTTGTATCTTTTGCTGATGACCATGCACTCAGTTTTCTTAAAGTTTATTTGTAGTCCCATCTTGTCACTCTCCACTGCTACTTTCTGTATGAGATCTTGCAGTTTCCTTTCCGTGTCCGCAATCAGTACTGTATCGTCCGCGTATCTTATGTTGTTCAGGTTGTGGCCTCCAATAATAAATCCTGGTGTGTCATCTAGGGTCCTCAAAATATTCTCGCTGTATAGGTTGAACAAATCCGGTGAAAAGACACAGCCTTGTCTTACGCCTTTTTCTATCTTTGTGTATCTACTGAGGTCGTTACCTGTCCGTATGCAGGCCGTTTGCTGCCAGTAGAGATTCTTGATTATTCTTATATCTTTGCCGAAAATGTCGTGGTTTCCTATCATTTCCATCAATTCAACGGATTTTATTAAGAATAAGCAGACACAATATTTGTAATTTATTTAGTCTCTCACACACACACACACACACACACACACACGCACGCACGCACACACACATACACACACACATACTCACACACACACACACACACACACACACATATATATATATAGAGAGATTGATTGATTGATTGATTGATTGATTGATTGATTGGTTGATTGATTGATTGATACTTAGTTTTTGGTCATAATAGGGTTAGACCAGTACATATTTGTATTAAAAAGTGTTCGATACAATTATATTGTAGAACTTTTGAATAATATCCATTTTTAAACGAGTTATTTCGCTATCCAGATTTCTAGCATGAGTGGTGTCTTCAGGCCATTTTTGATAAAATTATTAAAACTCGCCTGAAGACACCACTCATGGTAGAGTATGTTTTAAATACACACCAACTTTAAAAGTAACAAAATCAACATATTTTTGAAATGAAATCTACAACTTTCTACAATGTAACTTTTCTTGCTTTTTCTTGGCAAATTCTTCAATAATATCAAAAACTATTTCATATGTGAATTATCGCTCTATAGAAACAGTGTGGCAAGGTTTCTCATCGTAAGTTATTATTGATCATTTTTAGTTTCGAAAAACTACTCTCACTGAAAAAGTATTTGTCTTCTTTTCTCTGCTTGTTGACTTTGCTTCTTACGTTTTCTGCCAAAAAAATTCTCCAAAACTCGCTCAACATAGTCGAAGACAGAAAGTAGCACACTTGTTTCCCAGATGGCTTCATAAAGCATGTTCACGTAGCACTGAATCATATTTCGCAAACAAATGAACTTGCTCAAAAAATGTCCTCTATTTTCCGTTAATTCAGACTCATTTCATCTCATAATTCATTTCTACTCGGTAGCTTCGTAAAGCCAAATTCTGTTTAGCTATCAATCTAATAATATCAAGTCATATCGAAAGGAATTCCTTCCACTTTTCATTCGGCTTTTAACAAATTCTTATTCTTTTTATCAATTGTTGTTCCAACTCCTTTCACTGTGAATGTGAACATTCCGAACGAGAGCTGCACTGGATCCATGCTCGGATATTCTAGGATTCAGTTTTCACCATATTTTGAATCTATCATCAGAATTAAATTTTAAGTTATTTCTGCCTGAAAATAGTTTGCAACAAAAGCAGTAAAGCAGTTTCCTTAAAAGAGAGTACACCATACACGATCTCAACATTCTTTCACCATTTGGCAGAATTTTTAAAAAAACACTCGTGTGTTAGTTTTCTAATTTGTCTTTGGTTGACACACCTTGACGAATTACTTCCTCGAAATCAGAATCTAGATTTTGAGCCAAGGACGCCCCTTGACATACCAGAAAAATCCTTGTATTATTGCTAATTTTGCTTGTTCATAGGCCAACATCTTTTATGAAAACAGCTGGTTCCTGAATATTTTCTTCCTTATGTTATTCATTCCTTGAAGGATTTGAAGTTGAAGAATTGCTTGAATTCGACAATGGGTTAGATTCCGTAGCAGTAGTTTCTATACGGCTGATGGATTTTAATAGCGTCTCTTCATTCATTTTTAATAATTCCTCTCTTGCCTTTCACTTTTTTTTTCAAGATAAGCAGCACCTTTTTCTTTAGCTCGCTTCGTCTGGCAATAGAATGACAGAATTATAAGCATTTGTTTTTTGTTTTTTAAGAAATAACTTAACACTGCATGCTTAAAATAAAAGAGAAAAAACTGAAAAAAGACAATAACTTTAGATAAAAGTGATGAAGCTAAATTTCATAACTCACAAATTCTAAAATTATGGCAAATGGCACATTTTTTTACTCAGTATAGCAAAAGAATGCTTTTGTAAATTTAGAAAAAGATTTAAAGTGTATTAAGGCCATTATTTTTTAATGCAACACTGAATAAATATATACAAAAGCAACACTATTCCAAAAGTAACATACATAGAAAAAAAATCGTAATGAAAGGTATTTTCATTTTGAATACTTTTATTAAATACCATTTCCTCGGCAAATAATTATATATATATATATATAGCTGAGTTGTAGTGAATTATTTTCTCCTTGCTCTTATCGATCGAATGATATATATATATATATATATAGTTTTTGTAACTAAGTTGTTGAACTCGTAGGTTTTTTAACCTTTTGTTCATGCATTTACTTTTATAAAGAGTGCTCGATACAAATGTAGAGCGTTATACTGTAATGGTTGTTACAATGTTTTTATAAATTTATAGTATCACTACACAAAGACTTTCGCGTTTCAAAGCCAGCCCATTATGTGGTTGGTTTCATCTTCAGGTGATTTTTTAGAAACCTAAAAAAGATTTCTAAAAAATCACCTGAAAATGAAGCCAACCACATAATGGACTGGCTTCGAAACGCGAAAATTTGTGTGTAGTGTTACTATGAATTTATAAAAACATTGTAACAACCATTACAGTATATATATATATATATATATATATATATATATATATATATATATATATATTATTTTAAGTTAGTTGCAGCTTGTTTAGGTTAGGATATTAAATTCGGTCGGTAAGAGTAAGGAGAAAATAATTCGCCACAACTAGACATTTGCCACCGATTCAACAGGTATAATATATTGTGTAAAATACTATTAATAGCTATTTATGCATTTTCGTTAAAAATGCCATAGAAGAAAAATGCCTTAAAATAATCCGTTCTTAAAATAAGCCTTAAAATAATCCGTTGAGTGAGAAGAAAAACATGAAAACATTGTTAGTGAAACTCTATAGTTCTTCTTTGATGTGTCTTAACCCTTCAGGACATAAACGATTATGACCCTCCACATTTTCCTATCCCGTGTGGCTCTTAATAAGTTTTGTCTCTGTTATTACTCCAAAACCCTATTCTGCCATTCATTAAGTATGCTTGACCTTGTATCTTTTTCCCTCTATCCACCCTATAAGTAGCAGATTCTCCAAGCCCTCCTTCCACTTTATGTGCCCCAGAAATTTCAACTGCCTCTTCCTGATGTTAAGCATAAGTTTCTTTTTTGTTTTCATTCTCTCCAAAACCTCGTCGCTGCGCCCATGTTCAGCCAATGGTATACTCAGTATCCTTCTATAGAACCACATTTCTGTAGCTTCAAGTCTTTTTTTACACTTTGAAAAGATTGTCCAGCATTTCTTGTCATACAGGAGGAAAAATATCACGAAACAATTTAGTACTTTTTCTTTGTTTCCAACAAATTTTCCTGTTTCTTAATACTCTACTTAGCTTTTGGAATGTGACTTTGGCTATCCCAATACGTCAGTGTCGCACTTTCCGTCCTCTGTTAGAAGACTGCCCAGGTATTTAAATTTCTGTGCCTGCTTGATTTTAGTATCCCCGAATTATAATTTGCATTTTGAGCTCCTCTTTTTGCTAATGATCAGGCATTCTTCTTCTTGTAGTTTATGCTTATTTCTTTCTTCTGGTTTCCTTACGCTACATTCTGTCAGAGGTTTTGTAGTTTATTTTCTGTGTCTGCTATCAGCACCGTGTCATCTGTACATCTTATACTAATGATGGATTTTGGCAGGATTTCTAGTTCTCTCAGAATTGCCTTGCTGTATAGGTTGAACAAATCCAGTGAAAAGACACATCTTTATATATTGTATATCACAAGTGTGTAGATTTCATTTATTATTTCTGTAATCTTGTCCATGTCACAATCGTTTATTGCAATCTCGTCTGGCCCTGCTACTTTGTTCCTGCTCAATTTATCTAGTGCAGCTTCCACTTCGGTTTTTAATATTTCCAGCCCTTCAGTATTTCTGTGCGTCACCGGTTGTTCTCTTTCGTCGTGTAAGAGAACTCGGATATACTCGTTACATCTCTGACGAATTTTTCATTTCTTTAATATAAACGTGCCGTCTTTGAATTTTATGCAGCCTGTTGATGTTCATTTCTTTTGTCCTGTTAGTTCACTTATTTTTATGCATTCTCTTAATTTTATGTGATACTCATTCTCTCTATTTCAGTGCTGCGTTAAGCTTCTTCAATTTCCGTAGTTTCATTCTTAGTTTACATATAACAGAGAGGTAATCACTCCCGCAGTCGGCACTTGAAGAATTTTGGCAGTGAACAACTGCATTCCTAAATTTCTTGTTGATAGTTATCTAGTCGATTTGGTTTTTAGTTTCTCCTCCTGGGCTTCTCTATGTTCATAATCGTCTTGGATGTTCTTACAATTAGGTGTTGGCTATTACCTAGTGCACGATTAAACCCATTTTTCTCCGCGTTCGTTGCGGGTTCCTCGTTCGAAGTTGTTATCTATTTTCCCTTCCTTCTTCTTGCCTACTTTAGCATTCGAGTCTTACATAATAATTATAATTTCTTGAAGTTTACACTGAGCCTTGACGCTGCCTAGCACGGAGTACAAGCATTCGATTTCTTCTTCCGTACATTGTGCTATTGGTGAATACACGATTATAATAGATATGTTGATATCTATTACAGATAGATAATAATGTACTAGTAATAATTTAGTAGCAGGGAAAGTTAATAAATTACAATGAAGTAATTTAGAAAAAATAATTTCAACTGGAAACCATAGGTAAAATCTGACCAGGGCGTGACTAAAATAATAGGCCAAATCACCAAAGAAAACAGTCTAACCAAGCACAAAACTCGTCTGGCCTGAAAGGTCAAACCCAAAAGACGAAAAATAGAGCAACATATGTACTCTAGCGAACATCTATCATGAAAAATAACTGAAATTTATATAACAAACACATTTTTCTCACACACAGTGGTGCTGTAGCATTAAAAGAATACACCCTGGGTCTGATCACAGGTTTCACAATGTCAACAATGAGTTTTATCATTGTTGACATCACTAGATAATGTTTATTGTTCAACCAGGATAACGATCGCTTAAATACGTATACCATAGTTCAAATTATTCAAAATCGAAAAGATCCTTCAACTTTGAATAGTGTTCAGACATTAAAGATATTTTTATTTCAATACAGCCTAAACAAACATACATAGCAGACTCGAAAGTGCTGTCTCCATAAAAGTGTCACTCGGAACGAATAGTGGCCCTCTAACTACGCTACAGGTTAGATGCTCAAAATACTCTCTCCTAAGTAGCATCCAACAATCAGTCTAGGGAAGCCCCTCTCGATCACCTTTCGCCGAATTTCGATGAAAATAGTCGAACTCTTTCCGCTCTAATCTTAACTTTAAGCTGATGCTTAAATAGAATAAATGAGAATGGTAGAACTTCTGAGCTCTATGAAACACCTTCTGTCTTGTTATCCAAAACACGACTCGCATAAAGCCGAGCAAATACATGATTACATGGTGCTGATACTTTTAATTAAAGGTGTCACTTTGGCACTGATGGAATTAGCTTCCAGGACAAAAAACATTCCATTTAAGACGCGAACTATGTCGCCTTCAATCAGCTTATACAATGGGCACACGACACTGAAGTGAAATGGAGTCCTCCAGATCGCCATAGCGCAAGCACTCGGGCGAAATCACCAGCCTGTTAGCCGACGTAGAAAGCCCGTCACAACACCAGCCTCGTCGTTATTGGGGCATTTCAACCCGTGTGTCTAAGGCCTAATGGGGTAATCATCTCGAGCATCCCTTCTCACTATCACGTGATATAACGCTTTTTGAGACAGCGCCTGTGTATCAGACGGGCTATCCTTCACCCGTAAGTAGCTTATGAAATTACCCCATTCCGGATAAAAGGAGCATTCGGCTTGGAATAATCTGCAGGCATATCCCTCGTCTGCATGCACACTTTTCAAAAACGGAAAGATCAATGGGCGTCATTACCGTCTTCTTGTGAACCCATTCGGTTCAGTGACGCGTATGTTGAATCCCAACGCTCGGCATTTCTATACCGCCTTCAACAGGATGGAGGCATCAGACCTTGTGACGTGCCAAAAAAGACTTGAGCTGAAAAAGTGTCGAACTAAATCCATTAGATAGAACTGGAAGAACAGAGAGTTTTTACAGAAAAATCAGATTATGCACTCCCCTTCAAGAAAATATTCCTTGAAATCCACAGACGAGCTGCAGCCTCGACCTTCTTCCGAAGATCATCGCCAGTTGTAATCTGGGACCAAACTAGATATCAAGTATTTTAACCGGCCTGTCTGTCCAACTGAAAGATTCGGGAAAAGAAACTTCTTTTCGCTCACCCAACGGCAAAAATCAACATACTTATCGCGGTTGATTTTGGCCCCTACCACCGTCTCATACCTGCAAATTTATTTGACGAATTCATCAATTTCAATGGTGTTCTAACGAACACAGATATATCGTCTGTATGGGCGAAATACTCAGCCGAACTTCACCTTTAACTTTCAGAGAAAAAAATTCAGCGCAAGAACGTACACCTTAAACACGTCTGACCCGATGTTATCCAGCCAGCATTGAAACCAGACTTACTAGGCAAGATCTGCAAACATTACATGAAAGACCGTGCATGCTTCAAGGGATACAATTGCCTACATCTTCACCCACCTCACGTGACTACATATACCATCACAACAGAAGTAAGAAACGTAACATCTAGGATTGTACCCACGAATCTCGCTAAAACATTCTTCGCCTAATACAGCACCTCAACTATCCTCATTGTGACGATTATCGATCATCTCAACATTGCCACTAAACAGGCATCCGACGAGATCAAAAAATCATCAAGGCCATCATCCAAATGGTTGATTCAAAGGATGTACCTGAAGCCATCACAGATGATCAACGTGCTACAATCTTTCGAAAGCAATTTTATTTAGGTGGCACTTCCATCAGGGATGGTCAAAACACAACCAAATAGGCTGTCCCTTACAAAACACCGTATCAAACTCATGGCTGCACAAACCACTCTGGTGTCTTCAGTATGCGTGAACATCTTTCCAGTTAATGGTGAGATTTCAAGAACAGCTACATAAAGTTTTACGTCAACTCTTGTAGCACCTGCACAAAACACAAAAGAAACGAAAATGGCGAAACCCACTGGGTCCATCGCGATCATGTCCGTCACCGAATCACATAAACTTTCCCCTAATCCGAGCTTACAGAACCCTCAATCATCATTGAAATTGCCACCTCCACTTCTGTATGGGGAACACATAAATGCACAAGACTTTAAATTTGGTGAAACCACTCAAACACTACCCAAAAATACTGTAACCGAGACTTACCTCGGTGACTAAAAGGTCTAGTGTCGCGTGTATGTTTTGCATTGAAGTATGGAAACGGCGAATCGGCGAGCCTCGGACTGAAGGTGAATCGGGCAGCACTTCGTATGGACAGAAGTAGAATGTAGCCATTTTTATTGGCTGGTTCTGGGCGCTCATTGGCTAATTGATTCATAAAGGTACGGTATGCTCAATCTTAGATCGTCTGGTTTTTGGCGAGAAGAGTGGCTCACCTGAGATTAAGGAATGGTGATTCGTGGAATTCGTTTGTCTAATTAAGTTTGCTTTACTCAGCTTTTTGTTTTGTGTTCTTCCAATTTTTACACAACTACTGCAAAACCAATTCCAAAAACATAAACATGTGCTTAACTCCTAACATTCTTCAATGACTTCATCATGTAAAAACAACGAATCAACAAATAAATATATACATCCTCTCCGCTCATATGCACTATGAATTAAATTGAAATCTGGGTAAGCTATTATACTCTGCTTCCCTTTCTAATTCATGTCATCTGGATGTGAATGCTAAAAAAGCAAAATAAAAAATAAAAAGTTGTTCTCTGCACAGGGGCTCCGAGCCTCACATTGCATCGGGCTCACAAAACTAATACCTCAAAAAATTAAAAAAAAAACATACAATATAAAAGGAGTCAATCATGAACATTGCCTCCAAAGAAAAAAACGTGAAAATTAAGATGAGTTTATGAGCTACTGCATTTGCTATTAAAAATACCGCCCATAACGACTGAAACAGAATCACTGCAAGCGGGTAGGATATCGACGCCAACAGACAATCCTCGTTCTGTCATCCACCTGATTAGGTCCTTCAAATATGTTATCCGTTGCTTTCTCCTATCTCTTTTTCTCTCTATCTGGCCTGTTAGTATCAGGTTCTCCAGGCCTTCCTTCCTCAATGCGTGTCCCAGAAACTTCACCTGCCTCTTCCTGATGTTCAGTATTAATTTCCTTTTTGTTTCCATCATTTCCAAGACCATGCTCGATCCATGAGATTCGCAGCATCCTTCTGTAGAACCACATTTCAGTTGCTTCAAGTTTTTCCTTCATCTTTGATGGTATTGCCCAGCATTCACTGACATATTGAAGGACGGACATCAGCACTCTCTTCCTAGTTTCTAGCGAAATTGTCCTGTTTCTTAATTCGCCATGCCAATTCGCCTTCGGATCTCTTTGTCGAACTTTCCGTTTTCTGTTATAACGCTTCCCAGGAATTTAAAGTTTTGTACCTGCTTTATTCTGGTATCCCCGACCTGTATTTGGCATTTTGGGCTGCCCTTTTTACTGATGAGCATGCATTCAGTTTTAGTGCAGTTTATTTCTAGTCCTTTTTTGTTACTTTCTTCTGCTACCTTGTGTAAGAGGTTTTGTAGTTTCCTTTCTGTGTCTGCTATCAGCACTGTATCATCTGCTCACCTTAGGTTGTTTAAATTGTGGCCTCCGATTACGAATCCAGGCATAACTTCTAGGGTCCTCAAAATATTCTCGCTGTACAGGTTGAACAGATCCGGTGAAAAGACACATCATTGTCTTACGCCCCTTTCTATCTTTGTATATCTACTCAATTCATTACCTGCCCGTATG
Source organism: Ascarosepion bandense (assembly GCA_037127315.1). Taxonomy (NCBI): domain Eukaryota; kingdom Metazoa; phylum Mollusca; class Cephalopoda; order Sepiida; family Sepiidae; genus Ascarosepion; species Ascarosepion bandense. The sequence goes on from JBBBDQ010002016.1 coordinate 816,035, forward strand.
CAAGCGGTTTGCTGCCAGTAAAGATTCTTTATTACTCTCAAGTCTTTTCCAAATATGTCCAGGCTGCCGAGCATCTCCATCAGTTCTTTGTGGTGTATTTTGTCAAACGCCTTCGCATAATGAATAAAGCACAGGTATAAATCCTTCTTCATTTATATTGCCCTTTCGGAGAGCATCCTAATCATAAATATGGCATTCCTTGTTCCCGTGTCTTTAACGAAACCACACTGTTCTTATCCTATCTCTGGCCTGATTCTGCTTCTCGCTCTATTCATTAGGATTTGGACGATCAGTTTTGTTATATGGCTCATCAAAGTGATGGTTCTATGGAGTTCGCACTCGTTTGCTCCTGGCTTCTTAGGTAGTGCTTTGAAGATAGACTTGCTGAGATCATCTGGGATAACTCCACTATTATATATTTCATTTATTATTTCAGTAAATTGTTTCGATACCAAATTCTTCCAGGGCTATCAGCAGCTCTATGACTATGCCGTCTAGTCCCGCTGCTTTGTTTCTATTCAGTTCTACTGCAGATTCCACTTCAGACTTTAATATTTCCGGTCCGTCTTCATCTTTGCGTAATATTGGTTGCTCTCTCTTGTCGTGGAAAAGATCTGTTATATATTCTTCCCACCATTGGAGTATTTCCTCTTTCTCCAAAATGATTGTTCCATCCTTAGATTTTAGACATTCTGTTGAAGAGCAAGTTTTTTGTCCTGTCATTTCTTTTATTTCCTTATGCATGTCTGCCTTATTATTCCTGCTCAATCTTTCTACTTCTGCACATTTGTCATTGAGCCATTTCTCTTTAGCCTGTCTACATTTTCTTCTTATTTCCTTGCGTAGTTTCCTATACTCTGTTCCATGTCTTGATATAATTTTCTGCCTCCTTTGCATCATGTCCAGAATCTCTTCCGTAATCCACTCGTTTTTCTTTCTGCGCCTATTTTCCTTTGGGGCAATGTTGTTTGCTGATGTCAGTATTGCTTCCTTTAGCGAGTCCCATTTTGATTGTCCTTTCCTAGTTTGTTCTACGTATTTGGTTTTCGCGCTGTTAGTGTATTCTTCCTGTAGTTTGAGGTCATTCACGAGTGCGTTGTATATCAATTTTGGTGCTGCATTAGGCTTCTTCAATCTCCGGAGTTTCACTTTTAATTTGCAGATGACTGGGACGTGGTCGCTTCCACAGTTAGCACCTGGATCCAAGCTTAAAATTCAGTGTATGTCATTTCCCCGAAGTGTAAGCAACTTTGTTTCTTATAGCGTTAAACATGGCGGATTTTGTGCCAAAGCATTAGAAATAATTCAAAAGCAAGGGCATTGGGTGCCGTACGAGCTGAAGCCGACAGACGTCGAATGGCGTCTTGTCACGTGTGAACAGCTGCTTCAACGAGAGAAAAGGAAAAAAAATTTGCATCATATTGTGACCGGTAATGAAAAGTGGATACACTGCGATAACCCCAACCGTAGAATATCGTGGAGTAAGCGTGGCCATGCATCAGCATCGATGGCAAAGCCTAATATCCATGTTTCGAAGCTTCTACTTTGCATTTGGTGGGATCAGCTGGGTGAAGTTTATTATGAGCTGCTCAAACCGACCGAAACTATCAAGGGAGATCGCTATTGACAACTACAATTATTGCGTTTGTGCCGAGCATTGAAGAAAAACGGCCGCTATATGAGCAGAGATACGACAAAGTGATTTTGCAACATGACAACGCCAGGCTGCATGTTGTAAAACGGGTGAAAACCTACTTGGAAATACTTAGATTGGATATTCACTAGATATTTCATCGTCTAATTATCACTTGTTCTGATCGATGGCTGAGCAGTACTGTTATTCTTATGATGATACCAAAAAATTGGTTGACTCGTGGTTAACCTCAAAACACGTATCGTTTTTCCGACGTAAAATTCAAATACTGCCAGAAAGATGGGAAAAGGTAGTGGCTAGCAATGGACAATATTTTCGGTGACATGTTTCTTACTAATTTTTGTAAATAAAACATTACTTTTCATAAAAAATCAGCGAGAACTTATTCAAGGTCATAATATATTGATTGAAATTCTTCCAGGATTTGTCCTCCTAACAAATATAAACATTAAGCAATACAAACGTTTTCACAAAATTTCATTATATTCAATGAGTGTGTGGGTGATTGTAATAGATTTAAAATAAAAGAAAAGTTTTACAAAACTTTTCTAAAAAAGAAAATTTCATTAATTTCTGAAAGTTTCATAAAGTCAATTATCTTATTTTTGCAAGAATTTCCAAATCAGTTTCTTTTGACACCAAAATACAAAAAAAATAACCTTTTTTACCAAAATTTTGTTATAGAACCTTGGAAATTTTAGTTAAAAATGTGAATCATGTTACATAAATAATTCCTTTGATCTTTTCTCTTAGTTCTTAGTGACACAAAGATTTTAACGAGAATTTTTTTTCTGTCATGTATCCTCTTTTGAGCGAATTTTTCCATAAATTAAATGTTTAGTTATTTTTTAATACATACATACATACATACATACATACATACATACATAATTATACGCAAAACCAGATTTTGTTGGTTATTTATTATTTAAAAAAAAGCTTCTTTTATAAAGTAATACAGAATTTCAGCTTATCCTTCGTTTTTAGTTTTTTCTTTAATTGTTCGATAGTCAGAATAAGAAATCCGGTATGAATGTGTTCGTCACCCTGGAGGAGTTGGGCGTTTGGACAAATAGCTTCATAACTTAAACCTTAAAACTTTCAAGTTCAAAAACTTATGCAATCTCACAAGTGGCACATAAAACTATTCTACCTCGTTATAACTGAAACCTCAGAGAGTAATTCTCTTGTAGGAAATTCAGTAGTACATGGGTTTTTTTATTAATATTAAATATCCGAGTGTCCCAATTCTCAAAATAATAAAAATAAAAATAAATAAAACATAGTTATGCCTTTTAAGGAAATCATTTTTATTTACAAATATATGTGTATTAATTTAAAAGAGTCAAAATGATTAAGAATAGTCTTGAGTTGTTTGAAAATCTTTGCGCAGTTGGTTTGCAGAAAAAATGTAGTTTAGAAAGACTTTTAAATTATTGATCCACAGAAAAAAAAATCTATCGTTCAGAAAATAGTTTTATCGTTAGCGAGGATTCACTGATAGTCTTTATTGTTGCTATTGGAGATGATTCGTTTAAAGTCACCGATACATGTTGCTTTCGGAAGGGAGTAGGAAAAAAAACTATATAAGCACGCCTTCTCTTCGGCTCAAAGACGACCGTAACACTGCTCTCTGAAAGTCGAAATTTGTGGATTTTTATAAAACATTTTACGACCCAAAAGTAAACTAAAAAATAGTTTTACTTTTATCTGATTCGTCAAATATTTCAAATGATGATGTTAATTTCTAAACAATAGACACTTTGATTTAAACAAATACTGAAAATTTCGTTTGAATCAAATATTTCCTCTTTTTTTTTGTTGTTTTGTTTTTTTGTTTTGTTTTGTTGCAATTAAAAAAGAAGTGAATCAGTTGCTGTTTTCCCATTAAATATTGTTCTTTCATTAACATCGAACCTGTGTGATATTCTGATAGGAAAATGAGCATATCAGCTGTTGTTTCGTTTTATATTTCTATTACAAATCGTGACAATAAATGCGGGCATGAGGATTAGTTTCTCAGCGACTGAAAAGTTCGTGGTTCCATTCTAAATGTCGACTGATTTTCACTTTAGCGAATATCTCAGAACACACACTCAGTGACGCGTTTTCGTTTACTTATATCAGTAAAATGATTAATTTGTCCTTAAATTACAACTTAATGAGAGATTATTAAGAGTAATTAAGGATTTTAATTCCGATAAAGCAATCTGAATTAAAAATTCAAATCTTTTGTCAAGTCTTCGTCTCTTATTCTTTTTTAAACTGAATTTGAAAAATAGTTCAAAGTCAGTGTTGTAGCTCGAATCCATTAAAATGTCAGAGGAAAAAAGACTCAGGACAAGGTTAGCACACAGCGGAAAAAATATCTTATGATCTAATCTCAAAATTGGCAACAAACTCCAGGTTCATAAATAAATTGAAAATTCAAAGAACTTTTAATTTAAAAAACTATTAACTATATCCAATGTAACCATATCATTGATGGAAAACGTTTTTTAGAGGTCGGGTAGATTTACTATGAATTTCCCTTGACTTTCTTACCGACCACCATTAATCGTGCCTTTTTTTTCCTAGCCAAAATTGTGATATTTTCTGTGACTTTATTACTGTCCACATGAAGCTAATCTGGCAAAGCGATTTACTGTTTTCATTCATAGATTATTGTTTCGTTAATTGAGCAAAATTAAGTGATTCGTACCACAGCTTCATTGCTATCAGTTGAATTGTACTGGTCGCTAAATCCTTCCAATTAAACAACTTTCTGGAATCGTGGAGACGCATGTATTTATTTTTAGCGATATCTTAAATTTGACAGTGCCCCTACAAGCATAAAAAATAAAGAATTATATCTATTTCCAACCTTCTGAACTTCATTTCAGTGCCTTATTCAAATTTGTCATTATAACTTAAGATAGTTTTCTGTTCTCGTCGAGAAAAAATGTTATTCACCCTTATGCTTAGTGACGCCTATAAAGGGAAGAGAAGCTGCTCGTGCGCGTGTTATTTTTAGTAGAGGCTAACATCCGGTCTAATGACCAAATTAGGTCGGGACAATGCTCGGTAAGGCTGAAGTAAAAAGATCATTCGCCTCGTTGCCACGACCAGATCAAGTTGCCCGCTCACTTCCTGCTCTTCCCTGTCCTTTCGGCTCCGTCTTGGTTAGAGTCTTGGTTTCGTTTACTCTGTTCGATGCTTGAGCACTTATTGACTTTTCAACAAAACTCTCTTGCCTCCCAAGAATTCGAAAGATTTTTTTCTGATAGCTTAGAACAACACTGTCAAACTGAACATTTACAAATTCCCTGTGAATTTTTCTTTTGATTTGGCTGAGAAGAGTAATAAATAAAAAAATTTAAAATAATTTGAATTTATTTTCAAATTTTTTTTTTTTTTTTACTTTAATTGGAAAGAGACTGTTAAAATCGGTGTTAATTTTTCTGTCTGCATCTGCATCTTCACCAGTCACGCTGTCTGTTTGTTGCTTGAATTAAAAGAAAAAAGTAAACAAAATCAAGCCCTATTAAGGTTTCCAAAATAAAGTTGTTATTAGAGGAAGAATTTAATCACAGTGCTTTAATGATTCCTCAGCTGACTAGCTGAGGAATGTTCACTAATTTCGACGATCTGCATCAATCCAATTTTGGTAAAAACAAAGCAATAAGAAAGCAATTTAAAACTGACAAAATGTTATAATTTTACTTATCAACACAGATCAAGACTTTAGGTAATTATTTTTAAACAACTACCAAATGTAGGAGGGTTGCTTTATGCCACATCAAACGAATTGATACTTCCAAATTGATGAAAACTCATCTTATGAATTTCAAAAGACACATAATTACTTTTTGGTGGGAGAGGACGGTATACTAGTTTATCTACTTTGTACCAAAACCAATTTTATTGTAGATATGCAAAGTCATTAGAATTGGGCATCCGGTGAGTTGCTTACTCATTACTGGGTTGAGATACTAACTTGCTAACGATAACATACTGCCCTCTTATTTCAGAGATGTTACATAAATAACCGGTAAATATGGTCTTAATAACTAACATTTGATGAAAGACAACGTTTTAAATTTGTTGTTCATGTAACTTGCATAAAGGTTACTTGGTTTCATTTGTATTTCATCTTGTGTATGTTATCTGTCTACTGATTATTTTTTGCTTCCATTTACTGTACATACGAAGGTTGTTACGCTTCTAGAATGAAAGACATTCTATTATATAGAGAGCATTAACTTTGCACACTATTGATCGCAGTTCACATCTGATAGAACATCATGACAAATGTTTGGGATACTACACTTATGTGTTTCTGTAATGATAAATATTTGACAATGCTAAAAATATAACATTATTTTTTCTAAATAAACTGGAGCAGAGGCGGTAAATACAAATAAAATATAACTCTAAGCTTCTTTAATAAAAACAAACTGACATTAAGTTAAATAGTTAATTCATTGTCGGAAGGCTTGTGCAGTGGAACTGATGCGATTTGACTCTCAGATATAAGATAAAGGTACTGATTGGCAGCATTTTTAGTTCCTATGTTCAAAAACTTGAACTGGTTAGATGGGAACGAAAGAAAAACTCTTATTTGGGAGGAAATAAATAAAGAACTGCCCAGCCTATAAATGAGTTCTGATAGCAGCAAGTTAGATAGTGAGGACTTAGGGGATGCGTTTTTTCAAAGGAAAATTCAAGACTTTCACAATTTCGAACCTGGTAGACTTCATTCTACTGTCAGGTTTGCTACCATTGAGGGCCTAAAAGACTTGAAAATTGAAAATTATTTTTAAAGAGGTCAATATAGTAATATCCCTTTCGCAAGTGGCTTACATTTTAAAAGATGAAAATTTTGAAAAACAAATTTTACTCTAATTTGAAGTCTAATTAGAAAAAAATAGAATTTAACAATGTTTTCTCTCTCTCTCTCTCTCTCTCCCTCTCTCTCTCTCTCTCTCTCTCTCTCTTTTCTTTTGGCAGGAGTGGGGCGTTGTAGTTACCTATAATGTATACCTTTTCTGTCACAATGTCTCCTTAATAACTTAGGAGGGGGCAGTAGTGAATTTTGTTTCTGTAGAAATATCTACGCAACACCTTATTTTAAAAATAAATTTTGCTTTTTATATTTCCTTCTTTGATGAAACTTAACTTTGAATATCATATTTACAAGTGCAATACTTTATTTTTTAAATATAATTTAACTAAGTTACTCTAAACAATTAATTAGTCTGAAAAGATACGATTATTCAATTTTAACTGTGCCAAAAAGCTCACAATTAGCATTTAAAAATCGAGAAGAGTCAAATCTGTTCAATATGCGTTAAATTTAAGTACCTCCACTCATATTCGATACCTAACTTTTAATATGAATTTTTACAAATAAAAAATTTTCTTTAAACTTTTATTTTAGTTTTAATTCAAACCTAAATGATTATATTTACTGTTTCCAGTAAGCAACATAATCTGGTGTATTTCAAACAGAAATTATATTGATTGAAATCTAAATTTTTAACCATTTTTGAGCGATCAACACATCTGTAAACAAACGTTAATTCCCGGTTTTAAAATTCTTGCAAAAATAAAATATGTATCTGTGACACGTTATTTTTGGAAAATTAGTAAATTTAAAGTTAAATTAATCTGATTTACATAAATATTAGTTATCGAAATTTAGAATAAAAGTATTTTTTAATCGCGGAGCGTCGTTCTTTCTGGCCTTTGCCGTAAGTGATTGTTGTGCGATGACAGTCAGATGTTGAGATATACTAAATATGATTGACCAGAATTAAATATTGTCTAATTTTTTTCCTATAAGGGGAAAGAACTGTGAAACACATAACCTTTTAATGTAGCACAGAAAATATCATACTAAAAAAAGCTTCAAATACACAAAAAATATAAAATTATTTTTAAAATTTAATGGCTCGAAGATGGATTTTCAGTTTTCGATTAGTAAATATAGTCTTCACTTAATAACTTAAGCTAACAGCCACAACGTTTTGTAGATTTTTTAATTTTATAAATTAGTATAATTAAAAAACATTTAAAACAATTCTTTTAAAATTTCATTATTCATCGAAAGGAACATGACTCTCTGGGTAGAAGACTATCCCGCAGTAGGTTGCCATTACTTTCTGCGGTAGACTGGTTGCCAGCCAAGGCTATAGAAACCAATCCTGTTATTTAACTCATAACTGGAGGGAAGAGACGGATTAATACCTTTTCCAATGGTATTTGCTCGTAAATGAATGCAAAGAATTCCACTGGAATTCGAACTCGGTTCCTCGTTCCGAGCCGATATCCACTGCACTACAATGCACATCCTATTGCATTACCTATTGTAAATTCTGGTAACAAATTAGTTACCCACTGATGAAAATCCAAACAAAATGTTTTTTACCAAAATTTCGAACATTTTAGAAATGATTAAAAAAAAAATTTTAAATGAAAGGTACTTTGATCTTTGATCTTCATAATAACATAAACATTTTGATGGAAAATGATTATTAAGTTTGAGCCTTTTTCTTTCTACGATGTTGTTTTTGTTTTTGTTTGTTTGTTTGTTTGTTTGTTTGTTTGTTTGTTTGTTTGTTTTTGTTTTTGTTTTTTCAGCGAATTAGTGATGGTACCCAGGTAAATTTTTGTGAGGTAAGGGAGGAATAGAGATTCCAACCGTTCTTCTATTGACAAACGCCCACGATGTTATTATTTCATCCCATCCCAAATTATTTGCTCTTTCATCTCATCAGGAATATTATTTTATATGCATGGCAACTTGCAACAGTTACAAAATAGTTTACTAACTGTACACATTTTTCGTTAACTATTCTTGCAAAATACGCATGGTAAACGACTCTAAAAGTCATTTACATTAACAAATGAGAGATGAAGAAAACATGTTAACTCAGTGAGCTAGCAAAATTATTGTGAAATATGACATTCTCAGAAATTTAAATTCAATATTTAAATGAAGATATTTCAAGATTCTTATTTTTGCCGGTAATATTAATATTTATGTGAGGAGTGGATTTATTTATTTTTGCGTGCATGAAATGATTATCGAAATTTATAAAGTTTTCTCCCACCACTAATTATTCTATTCATTTGTCATAATCGCACATAAGAATAAAAAAGTAAATTTTAAAGTTGATATTTGTGGTTAATTGAGAAACAATAAACTGTTGAGAAATTGTAGATGTATTATTACAACGTATCGATGGAACAACTCAAATACGTACACCCAATAAAAATAACATTTATTTATAGTAATAAAAAATAACGTTAGATTAAAAAAATTCCATATAATTATAAGTTTTCTCTCTTTCACTGATGATGTCAGTAACTTTGTTATGACAATGGCGCACAATTCAAAGATATTTATGTGAGAGAGCAGATTTCAACAATAACAATTCAAAATATACAATGTTTGACAATTTAATTTCTAGAATTGACCACTGAAAGTAAAGTTTATTTACCTGGTCAGTCTTGGTTGCTGTCAGCTTCAAACATTTTCTCTTGTAAAGCTACGCATTTGTGAGATAGTGGTGCTATTGCTGAAATATTCTTGAAAAGGCAAATTTTGTATTTCAGAGATTTTCCTTTTAATTTTGGAAACAACTAAAAAAACACCAAGATCTTAGTCTAGTGAATAAGATGGACGGCCAATTTTGCAGTGTATTTCTAAGCCAGGAACTCGTAATGAAAGAAAATACACTCACAGAGAGAGAGAGAATTGTTCGGTTAAACATTTCTCTGGATTTCGGATTATTATACAGTAATATTCTTTATAAATGTTTATAATAAAAACATAGTTTACTGTAGCACAACAGCCGTTCTGTTTCTGTGCTAACTTATTAGCACCTTGTCAGGCAGGGCAATATTTTTTTTTTTTTTTTTTTGTTAGATTATATAGAAATAGAGCATAGGTACACTATAGAATCAGTTAGACCTTTTTTTGTAATGGACAGTAAATCGGTTTTCGACAACTGACGGTATTGTTATTCTAAGCATTAATTTTTTATGATGTAGTTGATTGCTTAGGTTGTTATATAGTTTTAAAAATCTATTATTATGTTTTTTTTTTATTATCTTCTCAAGGTTATCCAAACGGATATAACTCAATTAAATAATATTTCTGTTAAAAATTTTGCTAATGTGGTTATTTTTAAAGAAGTGTTTCTCAACTAATTTCAGGAATTTATACCCTAACTTAGTACTAATCCTTTGGTTAAATCGGGATGTATACTAAATCTTCTTTCTATTATTATTGTTTTTATTATTATATTATAAACATAATAACAACAATAATAATAGAAAAAGAAAAGCATTAAAAATGAGAAAATATTAAATGTGAAGCACAAAATGAGCTCAATATATTTAAGCACAGGAGAATATATATATATATATATATATATATATATATATATATATATATATATATATATATATATATTATAAGAAATTGAAATGAGTGTTCGATACAGAATAGAGCTTAATATCTTACCCAAATGGTTAGCACCAAGTTAAGGCTGAAGTTAATTAATTAAGAAATTAAGAAACATTTCCCTAATAATAACCCTCTAAGTAAATTTTTAATATAATTACTCTAATTAAGTTATAATATACCTTAATACACCATAATTATTAAATTCTGTTTCTAAACTGAACATTCCAGCTCATCTATTCATGAAGTAATAAAAAGTCTAATTTAATAAAAATCCAACATGCTGCTAAAAATTATTGTCTATCTATTTAAATAATGTATGGTCCCATACAAAATAATTCTTTTTTAAAATTTAAAAATTACAATATTTCATTTATAACTTATGTTCCAATATAACTTAAAAATTAAACATTATTTACTAAAATAAACGACCCACACAATAATAAATTAGTTTTCTTAACTACATTATACATTAATCCTAATTCTGTCCTAAACATTCCATCCACTCTATTTCATAGTTGTTAAAAAACTAATTTTAAAAAATTAACTAAAACCAAACCTGCTGTTAAAATGTATTGTCTACTCATTTAAATAATGTATGGTTCTACAATGTATCTTAACCAGACAAAATTAAAAAGTGAAATGTCTAGACACCAAGGCATCCTGCTTCCTTTCACAACCCAGATCTTCAACCTCTTTAGTTACCTAATTCTCATTTTTGATTGAACAATATTGACACACTTAAAACTACCACTCCCAAATATCCAAATAACCATGAATTCATCTCATATTTTAAAAATAAATCATTTTCGGCATTTATTTTAACACTAGCAGTATAGCCCGGCGTTGCTCGGGTGTAATGAAAGCTTTAAAACTAATCCATGGTCCTGGAGATCAGACTCTTTGGACGTTGGCACCAAAGAGTAAAAAGCAATAGTTGTTTCCGGTTAAAGCAAAACCGTAGACTGAAAGAAAAATGAATGGATGTAAGTCAAATTTTGATTTCCTGGTATCGATATCAAATAAGCTTTTTTCGTCGTAAACTGAATTTTGAAGGCTAAATAAGTCCTCTGAGTAAATGGTATCATGGCTGAGACGAAGAACTACAATTATACCTACTAAGAGCCAAACCCAAAGCAAAAACTAAAATAAAAGGGCTGAAAAAAAATACAGACATACAGGCAGATAAACAGACACACACACAAACATCTTGCCCTTTATATATATATATATATATATATATATATATATATATATATTCGATTTTCTGTACTATTGTAAGAACTGCAACTTTGAAACTTCTGAATATCGTTACTTATGCCTTTGTATCAAATTTGATTAAAATCGGACCACTCCTTCTATAACCCGATTTTTTTGATTATCGATTTTCGATATTTATCGGGGGTAACTCGACACAAAACCTAGCTAAGAACACTCTCGGGCGCTTATAGTACAACTGTGTAAATTTTCAAGGAAATCGGTTCAGCCGTTTCGGAGTCTATAGGTAACGGACACACACAGAGACATGCACAGACACACACACACACACACATACACACACACACACACACACACACACACAAAGACAAAGTTCCATTTATAAATAAGTTTAGATAACTACCACCGGAAGAAGAACAGTATTGTTCTGAAACAGGTTAATTTGTGGGTAGTTATATAACGCTTTTTCTCTCTCATATATATATATATATATATATATATATATATATATGGCATGTACGCATCGCTCATTCAGTAAAATTAATTAGAGCACACTGGCTATTGGGCGCGTATAATGATAATATAAGCGCTAAAAGGTCTACCTTCTTCCACCGAACGCCCATAGCCCAGAGGTAGAATCGCCGACTGACGCCAATTTGGTCGGGTTTCAATCCTGGGTTAAAAAGCAATCGGAGTCTAACCGTACTGATGAGCTGTGATACAGCGAAACAGATCTGTCTGCAGATGACAATATATATTATATTATATTATATTATGTAAGTAAAGTTATTTACTTAATATTTCAAATCCTCCTACAATTTCTTATATATATATATATATATATATATATATATATATATATATATATATATATATATGAAAAATAACAAAGAAGAAAATGATCTCTCATACGTCTCCACAAACAATAATTGTACCCAGAATTATTTACAAAGATAACAATACACATAGAATTACTCAACAAAAATGATAAAATAAATCTTACAGACAAAAAATATACCAACCTCATCAAAATTCGAGCAACACGCAACACAGCGGGTTGCAAAATGCAACAAAAAAGATGTGGCAGTCTGCAACATAATAAAAGAAAGAAGTTACTTAAAGTTCGAGGACACATCTAAATTCGAAATAAAAACAAATCTAGCTGAAACTTTAAAGACGTAATTTATGTTCTAAAATGCAATAAATGCGCAAAAATATACGTGGGGCGACACAAGGTATGAATGAAAGAGTTGCCCTGCACAGAAGTAACATTAAACTAGCCAATAACAGGAAATTGTACGTTTCCCAATACTTACACAAATTTAGTGAATGTAAATTCAGAGTAATGCTTATCTACCAAAATGCAGGCTATGACACGCTCATGATGCAGGAAGAAATATTTATAAAAAAATACAAGCCTTCCCTCAACAAACAACAAGGAAAATACTAAGACACACACGCACACACAGACACGCTAAATAAATAATAAAAAGCACTCTAAAAAAAAATTTCGCGAGACATTGCAAAAACTAGTAATTCTAGATTCCAAAAACAACAATGTGCTCCTTCAAAAGATTAGTAAGTCGAAGAATTTGCCAAAAAGACAAAATGTGAATATTTTATTATTTTCTTTGAAACTTTGGAAATTGAATTAATCTTCATAATAAAACATACCTTTTTTCTACTGTCTACTAATCTGGGGAATCCGTATTAACTTCTTGTGTGAGAGTGGTTATTCGGATTGTACTAAGTACTAACCTAATATTTACACTCATTTGTTCACACTAGCCTACATATTTACCTTACTCCGACTACTATCCCTCGAAAAACACTGGTATGTTTTTGTTTGTTTGTTGTTTGTTGTTTTTGTTTTTGTTGTTGTTGTTGTTGTTGTTTTTAATGTGTCCATATCTACTCCCGCTCAATATTTGCTGGTCTGTCTAGCGGGATGTTTTCTACCCGGTAGAGCAAAATTAAACTTTCAAATGGTGGAAGAAAGGCTGGCTAACTAGAGGCGGTGTCTCGATAAAATGCCGTAGAGGAGGCAACGGGAAATCACTCCACTGTTCTCCCAAGAATATTCATCGACATGCACAATAAAAATATAAACCCTAACAGCGTGAAGGAAGTAAGCCTAAAGAGCGACATGCGCAGCAGGCGTCAGCGGACCGTAATCCAGCGACTGTTAGTATAAATGGCATAAACGGACAAATTTCCTCAGAATTTATCCCTCATCCGAAATGGAAAGACATGAGCGAAAGGTGTCACCGGACCGTTATCCTGCAAGTGTTTTCACCAAACAAAACATAACTAATGGAACGTGAAATGTCAGAACAATAAACAACTGTGGACAGCTGGAAAACATAAAGCGGGCGATGACTAGATCAAACAGAAACATTTTTGTTATATGTGAAACGAGGTGGCTGAACAATGGGGACTTCATCAGTGACGACCACAGAATTATTTACGCAGGAGGTAAAAATAATGAAAAAGAAGTCGGTGTCTGGATAATGACACAAGGAAACGCTTTATAGGATACTGCCAGATATCTAAAAGAATTATGCTAGCTAAACTGAAAGGAGGCCTCTCAATTTATCGGTTATAGTGGTATATGCACCGACAACACAAAGTACAAAAGAAGCAATCGAATCCTTCTACTCCATGCTAGAAATACCAAGGCACATTGCAAATCACAAGAAATTAGAATTATCATAGGAAATTTGAATGCCAAAGTTGGCTAAGAGAAAGACAAGTTGAAACTGTCGGCAATTTTGTACTAGGACACCGCAATGATCGTGGTAAGAAATGGGTCCAATAGTGCACAGTGAATGACCAGATAATAACCACCAACTGGTTCCAAGAGCACTCGACAATTATGGACATGGAGAAGTCCAAGAGTAGAAACCAAAAACCAAATTGATTATATTACTATCAACAAGAGATTCACGAACGCAGATCTTCACTGCAAAACTTGTGCTTGACTGCGGAAGTGACCACTTGCCAGTTTTATGCAAACTAAGGATAAAACTACGGAGGTTAAAGTAATCTAACGCAGCCCTAAGATTGCAGTGCAACAGGCCCGTGAATGACCCAAACCTGCAGGAAATGTACACAGACAGCATGAAAAAGAAATACAAAGGAAAAATTGGAAAAGGAAGCTCAAAATGGGACGCACTAAGAGAATCTCTAGGAGCATCATCGAACGGCATCATCCCAAAAGAAAAAGCACGCCTAAAGAAAAATGATGGATCACTGTAGAGATTCTTGACATGATACTAAAAAGATACAAAAGACAGAAAAGACAGAAAACGATGCGGAGATATGGAACAGAAGACAGGAAACTACACAAGGAAATAAGGAGTAAATGCAAACAGGCTGAAGAAAGATGGCTCAATGAAATATACGCCGAAATAGAGCGACTGAATACGACAAATAAAGGAGATATGCATAAAACGTAAAGGAACTAAGAGGACAAAAGACCTTTTCAGCAACAGGATGTATAAAAACAAAGAACAGAACACTCATACTATACAAAAGAAAAAATACTTCAGCGAAGGGACGAGTATATCGGAGATCTCTTCCACGACAAGAGAGAGCAACCAGCAATACACATAAATTCGGACGGACCAGAAAACCGAAGTGGAAACTGCAATGGTCAAATCGAACAAAAACAAAGCTCCAGAACCCGACGGTATTGTCATAGAGATGCTGACATCCTTAGATGGCTTTGGCGTAAACAGAATAATAAACGAAATCTACAACAGCGGCAATATATCATAGGACCTAAGTAGATCAATTGTCATAGCACTACCTAAGAAACCAGGTGCAAAGGAATGTGAACTCCACTGAACAATCAGCTTAATGAGCCACATAACAAAACTCATCATCCGGATTCTGATGAAAAGAGAGCGCAGCAAAATCGACCCAGGGATAAAACAAGAACAGTGTGGCTTCGTTAAAGATACCGGAACAAGAAATGGTGTATTCATACTCAGAATGCTATCTGAAAGGGCAATAAAAAATGCAAAAGACCTTCATCTGTGCTTTATAAACTACTGAAAAGTATTTGACAAAGTACACCACAAAGACTTGATTGAGATGCTCGACAACCTCGACATTTTCGGAAAAAACTATATTGGCTTGAGTTCGAATAAAAATTATACAGTAGGTATACAAAAATAGAAATAAGCGTAAGACAAGGATATGTTTTCTCACCGGATCTATGCAACTTATACAGTGAAACATTTCTGAGAGAAATAAAACCTTTGCTAAGATTCGCCATTGGCGGCCACAATCTCAACAATACTCGAATGACATGGTGCTGATAGCAGACATGGAAAAAATGCAGGACCTTCTACAGAAGGTGGCAAAAGAAAACGAGAAGAAATGACTAAGCACAAACTTCAAGAAAACTGACTTTATAGTCATCAGCAAAACGGAGACCCCAAAATGACAACTACAAATCAGAGAAACTAAAACAAAACAATTAAGAAATTTAAATACCTGGGAAGCGTTCTGACAGAGGATGGAAAGTGCGACATTGAGATCCGAAGGCGCATTGGCATGGCTAAGGATGCATTTCAAAAGCTAACCAGAGTACTGAAAGATGAAAATTAAAAACAAAGAGTGCTAGAGAGCTTTAAGCTATCTGTCTCTCTGCATGTTGGACGATCTCTGAATGTTGGACGATCTCCTCAAGGATGAAGGAGAGGCTCGAAGCAGCAGAAATATGGTTCTACAGAAGGATGCTGAAAATACCATGGTCCGAACAACCTTGATGTCTTGAAGAAGATGCTAACGAGAAGAAAACCCATTCTTAACATCAGGAAGAGACAGATGAGGTTCCTAGTACACGTAATGAGGAAAGAGAGCCTAGAGAATCTAATACTCACAGGAGAGATATGAGAAAAGAAAGACAGGGAAAGCAGCGCGAGACATATTTGATAGGCCTGAGCAAATGGATGGTGGAGCTGGGTTTAGGAGAGATACCAAGAGGAAAAATATTGACAACGACAAGAGACAGAGCCAAGTGGAAGTCCATGATTGCCTGCGTTTTGAAGGGACACGGCACATGAAAAAATATATGAATGTTAGGTATATATGAAGTCATCTATATATCTTAAGTAAAATTGTTAGATATAACATATTCGAAATAAATACCTAACAATTCTACTTACTTAAGATTATATATATATATATATATATATATATATATATATATATATATATATATACTTAAGACATAGATAGATAGATAGATAGATAGATAGATAGATAGATAGATAGATAGATGTAAATAACTATACATAAGTGTATGCACGCAGGTGCACAACCATATATAAATATTTATCTGGTGTTATTAGAACAGTGATATATGTAATATGCCAATGTTATTAAGTATATATTAATAGATATACTAGAACCTTGAATAAGTTCGCGCTGTTTTCCAACCGATAGCGTTCTCTGAACTGCGTTCGTGTAGTTTCAGATGGTAACACATCTATAAGGAAGAGCTTGAAATTCAGTGTATGTCATTTCGCCGAAGTGTAAACAACTTTGTTTTTCATGTTGTTAAACATGTCGAATGTCGTGCCAAAGAAAGTGTATTTGCGGGGAAATTTATAGCACTACTTTATTCAAAATAAATCTTCCGTTGAAGCACACATTTCTCGTTGAGACTTACGGCGATCATACTCTGTCAGAAGCAACACGCAGTGATGTGTGCACAGCTGCTTCAATGGCAGAGAAATAAAGATTTTTTTTTGCATCGTATCATGACCGAAGATGAAAAGTGGATTAACTACGATCACCTTAAACGTAAAAGATCGTAAGATAAGCCCGGCATGCATCAATATCAGTGGCAAAGCCGAGTATCCATGGTTCGAAGCTTCTGCTCTGCATTTAGTGAGATCAGCTGAGTGTAGTTTATTTTGAGACTGAAACCATCACGAGAGATCGCTATCCACTACAATTGATGCGTTTGATCCGAGCATTGAAGAAAAAATGGCAGTAGTGACAACGCTTGGCCACATGTTACAAAGCGGTTGAAATCTACTTAAAAACGCTTAAGTGGGAAGACCTATACCCCATCCGCCATATATACTAGACATTACCCCGTCCGTTTTTCATTTGTTCTGATCGATGACCTGTTTGAGCAGTACTTTCATTCTTAGAAGATGCCAAAAAAATAGGTCGACTCGGGGTTAGACTCAAAATACGTGTCTTTTACTGACCAGGAATTCAAATGCTGCCAGAAATATGTACGATTCTGTCAGTGATATGATTTTTACTAATGTTTGTAAATAAAACATTATTTTTCATTAAAAACCAGCGAGAACTTATTCAGTGTCCTAATACATATTATTGTACATCATGCACTACGCAATTATCGGGTACATATAAAATGACCATTTCTAGATTTTTATTTTTGGTACTAGCGTTGTTTAAGGTTTATATAAATTATAAATATAAGATGCCAATTTTTAAATTTATTTAACGTATAATTTAATTTGGTTTATACCAAAACTTAAAAATTAAATTGGAAAGTAAAATTGTATTAGTTATAAATTTTTTGTGCGGTGGGATCGAATTTTATACGCTCATTATAAGGAAGTTGAATTTTGTTTATTTTCTCTGTGTGTGTGTGTGTGTGTGTGTGTGTGTGTGTGTAAGAAAAAGTGCGAGAAGCCGTGAACATTTTGTTTAAAGTAAAGATTTATCGTTGCTATTACTACTTGCTTTTTTCTGACCCACTTACCACTTGACTTATCTATTTATGCACGATATTTGGCTATCAGAAAAGCAAACGGATCTCGACATGAGAAGTCACAAGTTTGTTCGTCTGAAGAGAGACAACTTTAGACTCGAAACACGTGTAGCGACACAAATACTATTATGAACACTTAATATATCATACAAAAAGCAATTAATAATTATAATAATAGCAACAATAAACCTACACTTTAAACAAAATGTCCACGGCTTCTCGCCCGTTTTCTTCTATACCAAATTCTCTCATTGGATACAACCCCTATTATTGTTTTTGATATATATATATATAATCCCCAAAAATATAAACTTTCTTTAAATTTAAAGTGAATCTCTATTCTGATTAGTTAAATTGAACACACATAAATTTTTGTGTCTTCCCATATCTATAAATAACAAAATCATTTTCACAACAATGATCTAACATTGCCTGATTACGAGTTAGAAACTTCGAATCATAGAAATTTCCTTGCCGCAATGTAATTTTAATTAAAAAAACAAATTTAATTAATTATATTATGCTCTAAAATATTTTTATATAAATGATAAGAAATAAATACATAAATAAATAAGTAAATAAAAAGAAAGAAGTGAAAATGTGGGTCTAAGTTAGTCAGGATTTAAGTAGATATTTATTTCTATGCCTGCATGTGGTCATCAATTCACTTCTTTTGCTTATTAAACAAGAGTTATTTAGGTGTTTTAAGATGACAAGTTTTGAACCAAAATGATATTTAATAACGCCATCAACATGGATGCTAGCTTTGTAATTATACATTCGGTCTTGCATTAACCGTTATTTTTTGGGAACTTTTCTTTATCTATAAAAAATATGTTGATGATACGTTCTCAATTTTTTATTGTGCTAGTGATGCTGATAATTTCTTGGAAACATAAACAAAGACAATTTATTTAAAAATAAATTAAATCCGACATATTTTTAATTTATCTGTATAAACATTATTTTTAATGGATGCTCATATTTGACTAAATGCCCTGTTTTTTTTATTACTTAATATATTTATTTACTCCTACTGTCTTGAATAATCGAGAAAATCTTGTTTAAAGAAAATGTAAAATCTGAAAAGTTTTAAGACAAAGGAATATATAAATAAAAACAGGTAAATTCTAATTTAAAAAACAAGCTTTTTTTTCTTTTTTTTTTTGGGGGGGGGGGGGGATTTCCAGCATTCATATGGCTAATGTTAAACACATTCTATATATATATATATATATATATATGTATATTTCGTTGAAATGAAATCGTTTTTCAGTGAAACAAGTCAAAAGAAGTTTTAAAATTCTCTTATATATATATATATATATATATATATTCTGGCTTTTCATATTTTCTCTTATACATCGAGTCCCTGTTTTTTCTTTCTGCTGAAATTCTGTTTCTCAATCATCAGATTATGCTTTATCTGATTTTTGCTGTTACATCTCATATTTTTAATCTTGTTATGTTCCATTTTATTTGCTGTCTTTTGCTTATTTCTTCTTTATTTTTATTTTCTTCCACTAGTCACCCTTCCGACACTTTCACCTTGTCCGATACGTTCACCTTGTTTTCTTTAGATCAAGGTGATCTTCAACTCGCCAAATACTTAGGGTGACTGCCTTATTTCTCTAAGCAGATTGCTGAAAGCTGAAAATTATTGTTACTATTATAATGTTGCTTACCCATTACAAGATCCAAGGGCTACTCATGTTAGATGATTATTGAATGAGGTTAAGATTAAAGTGATTGAAAAAGAAATCCTTTGAGAATTTCTTCCACAAATTAATAATACTTAAGAAGCTGACTGAGCAGAACTTCCTAATCCTGCCTGAAAAATTTACATAATAGCTAATGCTATCGCTAACCATAGGTTTGAAATAAACATAATTGCTAACCCAAGCCCTAACACTCATTAATAATGAGAACTGCAACTTTATGTTTGAAACATACTTAGCAGCAAGCCCTCACTCTAACCTTAGTTTTGTAATATGCCTATTTTTAAAACCCAGTTTTAAAGATTTGATTAACTACTAGATACAAACTAGCCTCTCTATTACAATAAAGACTGTGTATTTATTTATGAAATTAAAAAATATACATACTGTCCTACGCCGATAGCACAACTCGGAATTCCGTGCGCAATGCAATCATCAAGTGTATTTTCAAAGTCAATTTTAAAAATGCACCTGATGATTGCATCATGCTTGAAACTCTGAGTTGTGCTATCGATTGAAATAGACACTTCCGTCTTAAATTATTTGAATAATGAATTTTTACAATATTAATTTTAATTAGATTAACCAGATTTAAATTCTTCAAAATTCTGTATTAAGTTTCAGCGGTTAAGTTTGGTTTTAAATTGAATCCATTTACTAACATTATTAGTACTACAATTCAACGATCCCTCCTCCTGTATGTAAATTTGTCTATATAATCGTGTTAATTCTTGGAAATACGGAAGTTCTTACACAATATCAGAAAAGAGGGACCTATAATTAATAATTAATATAAAACTCACTTGTAAATTTCTAACCCTAAAGCACTTGAAATTCAGTAAAACACTTGATTACATAAAATTAGGTGCCTAAAAAAATAAAAAAGAGAAGCCTTTTCGGTACCTCCACAGAAATGCGATATCTAAGGTTTGTAATGAATTTTTTTAAATGAAAAATATTTAGCGCCATTTTAACCATCTGTCATCATATTTATGGAGCTTCTCGTCTTACCCCACCACCTACGAAACTTACAACACAGAGTTATTATTTTGATTAAATCACCAAACATATTGGGTTCCTGTATTTTCCCCCCTTCAAGGCGTATGGCACAATACCATTGGTCAAACATTGTTATTGGCTGGCCTATCAGAGTAGTGCAATTAGGGTTTGTACCCACATACGCACAAATACCCTTTGGAAAGGTATTAATCCGTTTCTTCCCGCCAGTTATGGGCTAAATAATAGGACAGATTAGGTTCTATAGCCTTGGCTGGCAACCAGTCTACCGCAGAAAACAATGGCAACCTACTTCGGGATAATCTTCTGCCCAGTCGGTCATGTCTCTTTCGAGATATGATCGACCAAGTGTGTATCACGTATAGCACTCAACTGACTGACCCACATAAGATACAGTTGACGAAAGAGCAGGAGATCGAAGTTATATAGCTGTTAGTAAATCAACACATAACAGTGGTGCCTCAGTTAGCTAAAAACAAGTTTGTACCAAATTCTCTCGACCAACTGCTTTCATTTAAATAGGTGACCGACTCAGGGTTGTTTAGCCATAACTGTCAACCTTTTCCTCCCAGCTAAGAATTTCTTAAACGGGGAAACTTCTTCAAATTCCTTTGGGGAATGCATGGCGGGCTCGCCGAACACTGACCGAAGTGGCGACATTCATCGATGAACGCAGTAATAGGGCCACGCATGGGAAATACTGAGGAGGATACTGAGAAACAGATTTATTACGTAATCAGTCGTCAATGTTCAGAAACTCAATTCTATACTGTAAAACATACACAGATACTGACCGACAGAGAGAGTAACCATCTTCCATTTGTATGCAACGTCAGTAAAAATAGACGTTAGACCACGTCAATGACTAAAGCTGCAAGATGATGAAAAACATACCTGACTGAGACTACAAATTCAAAGTGTAACCTGTTCAGAAAAATACTAGTGTTGTCAGCAAATAAGTCCTATTCTTAGGACAACACCTGAAATTCTAGAGATAAAAAACAACGTCAAATGGACGGGCTAGAGTACAGAACAGTCAACACAGAAACTAAACACTAAATAAGGCAGGTTAAAGTAAAATGATTCAGTGACAATTGCATTGAAATAGAAAAAGAGTGATTAACACTTGAAAAATCAAGTATGCATAACAGAAAACATAATACAAAGGTTAAGCTCATCAACAGGCTATATAAAATCAAAAAACGGAACACTGATAATAAAAAAATATTCCAAAGATGGCGCGAATATGTTAGATAATGCCTTCCCTAGTAGGAAGAAACCTACAATCGGGGATTTAAGCCTTCTTATCACAGGAGTAGAGACCTTGAACTTTTTTCTACAAGAATTGAGAGTGAGTGTCACTCCATTTTTGAGGAGCAATGATGCGCTCCCTTTACCACTACTGATTTGAAACGCCGCCGATTTTCCATCAACCGGTTTTCACTTACAGGAAACATAATATTCGAAGTGAGTTTTTAAACCAAGGATCCAAAATTCAATTTTTCGGTAGACAAATTACTTCAGGTGGAGTTTTTATCATCCGCAATGTCTGATTTTATGTGCTTATTTCTCGGTAGCATTTATATTATGATATAGATAGAATTAAGCCAAGTAAGTTTGTCACCTAGTTGATGTTACCTTCAGTATCCCACCTCCAAGGTTTCATACGCTTACTCTTCAGTGGGCATGAATTATAAATTAGTTCGTGGTTATTTTTCTCATTTTAACATCAGAAAAACAAATGATATTTGAAATTTTATGTTGATCAAATTGCCTGGATTTATTTTTTGAACGCATGAAAAGATTGTTTATCTAAATTAAGGTTCTATTTTTTTACTCTCACCAATTATTCTCATTTATCATTAGCATCCATAAAGAAAATTAATATTGGTGGGTGATATTTATTGTTAACTGAGAACAATAAACTGTGGATTAGGTGAAAATACAAAAGTAAATTTACATTAAAACGTATCGATGGAGTGGCTTCCCTTTTACGAAACACTAGTGGGAGACGCTTAGAATTTGAAGAGCGGGTAAATCCCCAATGACCATGAATAATGTTAAGTTTCTGTAAAAATAAACTGCACTCACCTTTCTGATAAACATTCAGCTACCCAACAATCGATTTGTACATACTGTTGATTATGTCCTAGAATCTAAATATGACCGAACAAAAAATCGTTGAAATATAAACTCATCTGAAGTTAATGAAAACGAGTAAGACTTCAATAACAATACATTCGAGACAAAATGTTGGAGTTTTTGTTTTGAGATGTGAAATTATAACTAGCCTTTCCATCTGGGCTAGTATCCTCATCTTGGTTTTTATACTCGCAACGTTTTGGCTATAACAGCTTACGACCTTCTTTTGTACTTAGTAACCTTCTTGGAATTTTTAACTAAACCCTTGATTTAATTCATTAGCATTTTAGTATTTTAGAGTATAAAAGCGTTTTATAATACGGATTTTAGCTATACAAATGTCTGTTTTTTGCATAATTTTATTAATTAAATCTTTGCACATTAAAAACTTTTATCAGTTCCCTCCAAGCAATGCTACAAAGACGCAAGTGGTTACCGAGAATAAAAGGAAAGCTTGAATGAGGAGAAAGGATAATAAAAACATGATTCAAAGAAATAGAAGGTGGGGATTAATGTTACACAAAGAAGAATTCGGAAGAGTTTCACAGGCGAAAATAGAAATTAAGGTCATATCGGGTTATTTCAACAGCAAAAAAATGAGACGTAGTTGCTAACCTAGTCAGTCAGTTAAGTGCCATACGAGATACACGCTTGGGCGATCATGTCTCGAAAAAGATATGACTGACTGGGCAAAAGATTTTCCAGCAATAGATTACCATTACTTTCCGTGGTATTCTAGCTGCCAGCCAAGGATATAGAATCCAATCTGTTCTGCTATTTAACCCATAACTGGAGAGAAGAGACGGATTAATACTTTTCCCAAGAGTATTTGCGTGTAAGTGAATTCAAGTGGAATTCGAACTCGGCACGCAGATTTCTCGTTCCAATCCAATATCCACTGCACTACAACGCACATTCATGCTTTTTGGTTTTCAAGTCGGTTTTGATCCTCGTATTTGCTATATAAGAGGGATACTAATGAGAAGTTATTATATCATGGACGAAAGGCTGTTATCAGACAAATGTTGAACCGCCTCGAAATGTAAAGTATGCTGCTGCGAAGGAAAAATAGACCACGCGGTGACGGGGATGATAAAAGACTACTTCTTCTAATGGCGAAGAAAATAGAAAAATCTTCTAAATTCTCCTAATACGAAATAATTATAAACTCTTTTGAGTTTATCACAAACTCGAGGACCCCTGCTATTAAATTCTTAACATTTGTCAAAAGGACCCGAAAAAGTAGATTCCTTGAGGTAGCTCAACCCTTTCTCACTACCTCCAATTTTCGAACTTCAACTTCGAATATCAACTTTCAACCTTTGAACTTATGACGTTTTAAATTAAGTTTTAAAAGCAAATTTCTTTTACTACTAAGAAATTGATTTATATGAACTGTTGCTCTAAAAGTTAAGATCTTTTTAAGGAAAATATTTGTTTTACATAAACTTTTAGTTTTCTAAGAAAACTAACTTCTCTTTGAAAGGTATTTGAAAGAATTGTTAACCTACCTTCATAATTTCAGACGAACAAGAGAATTTTGTGCAAAGCCTATATTGTAATTTGCATATTTAAAAACATTTTTGCCAATGTAATAAATGTTTGTTTCTCTTCAAATTTCACACCAAAGTTTTCTCCCTCCCGCTCCCCCTCTCTCTCTCTTTCTCTCTCCCCATCCATCCAGCCATCCATTTGAAATACTCGATTTGACGTTCTCTCTCCTCCTCCTCCTCCTCCTCTCCCTCCAAATATTTGACCCAATCTTTTTACATGATTTTTTGTGTTTTTTTTGTTACTTATTCAAGCTGCTTAAAAGGCGTATTACGCGACAACTTATTTTCCAAACTTTAAGGTCCACAGACCAGACACTACTGCTAACCAATCTTAACTTAAAATAAAGGTGCATTTCTCGTTGATTCCACTTCAAATAACTTGCATTTACTCACAAATGGAGGAATATTAACATCATTAACCATTTCTGCAATATATTCAACTATATTTTTGTATTAAAACAGTTTAAAAAAACAAGAATTTAGTATCTCAAATGTCCATTGGTTGGTCTCTAAAAAGTCTTCATTTTTTCATTATTGGCGGAGGCGATTGATAGAAAATATGGATTCAAAAAAATTGTAAAGAAATCGGTAATATAAAAATACTAGTACCAGTTATTATATCGGGCAAATATTTCCAGAAACGGTGGGTAAAACCAGTTTTTAGCACAATTTCAAAACAAAGATGAACAACATTGTAACCTTTTACCGATTTAAAGCGATTTCCACTTCTGTTGTATAATGTATTCTAGCAGCAATTAATCTTTTTCTCAGTTTTACTCCAAAAACAAGATGGGAATTGATCTGCACAGACATGAATGATTGGATATTGGCCAAACCTTCCACCAAGGACAATTTGGTGCAGTAGTCGATTCTGTAACATTCATCATGAACAAATAGAATTGCAAAATTATTAGATTTATGTTAAAAGAATTATTTATTAGTGAACAAGACGATGTATAAAAATAGAAATGCTTGAGGGTAGACCTTTTGGCTGTTTCTATTATAGCAAAAATATCTTCAGCGTGCGTAAAAATTTACTTAATAAAAATGAATATTGAATAATTGGTGGTTTGTAGTTTATAGATGAGTAAATGTGCGTGCATAAAAGTAATTTTATTAACAAAGAAAATAACAGGTAAAACATGAAATTGCCCCGAAAGTAAATTATTAACGGACTCAAAATGATTATTTCATTCAAGTGGTTGTGAACGCTGATATTGAATTATTTAAATATCTTTAAAAAAAAATTGTTTTTAAGAGGCGAATAGCTTGCTTTATATATAACTGCAGACGGTTCAATCGGATCCTATATAGTCATTCTTACCCCTAATTTATACACTCAATACAATACGTGGACAGTTTTAAAGTGATAATTCTTTAAAGATTGAATAAATGATAATTTTATTTCTTCTTTCCGCTACGGACCTAGGGACCACATTCAAACAGCAAATACGATTTAACGACCAAAACAGAAAATTAAAGATTAGGTTGTTTCAGATACGAGAAACACTCGCACCTTCACTTCTAACAAACGACTAAGTGATAACAACAACAACAACAACAACAAAAATATAAATGTAATATTTCAACAAAATTCAGTATGTGAATGAATAAAAGGTTTTGTAAAATGGGTATGTGTCAAGATGTGAGTATAAAGTTGTATGAATGCCTATATATTAAGCGTTAATGGAAGAAATGCTTATGAGAGAAAAATTAATATAAATTGTCTATTGGAAGAGAGTTACTCTGAAGTAGATTTTTACACCAATGCTGTGCTTTTTTCATTCAGATGAATTTCCTGTGGCTTTTGGTTGATTTATCTGTTCGTGGTAGCTCAGAAACAAGACCTTCAGCAATGATTGGGATTGGTTGAAAAATTAAATACAATTATGATTCTATATATATTCCAACCGGAAGCACTATTTGAAACCTTTTAGGTACAAAGTATTTTGAGGGTAGGGGGTCATTTCGGTTTCCGCCGTGTGAACGTCCACATCCGGTGTAATTTCGGCTGTGATTCAATACATTTCCTCTCTTTCAAGTGAGATGGTTTAATAAACAATCTCAAGAAAGATTAATAATAACTGAGTGAACAATTTATTGTTTTTAAGAGTTTATGAACTGTGGAAAACTCATCTTAGTATTAACGTCGTTAATGTTGTTAAAGCTGCAGGTCTTAATTGGTCAGTTGCACTTTTGATGGTTATCAACTTTTATAAAAAATACTTTTGAAAGCTTTATATACGCCTCTATCAGTAATTTGCAAGAGAAGCTTGACAGCAGCATCTTTAACTCATAAAAATTTACAATTTTTAAGTAAATTTAGCAAATAAAAGCTATATTTGGTTATTTTTGGAGATTATGATAGTGTAAATAGCGATATCAGTGTATAAGTAGAATCTGATATAGGGTTATAAGTTTAACTGTAAATTCTTCAAGGACGCGTAATTTTGTGTGAGCAGAACTCAGAAAATTAAACTTTTTGTGAACCGCCATTAGTCTTTTGCCCCAAATCTCCGCAACTGATTGATAGTCGATCACTTCGTTCCAAACTCGGCTCTGTCCCACGTGGTGTTTGATTAATCACAAAGCCGGTTTCAGTTTAAAGTCGCCGAAATCCGCTGCATCGACGATCCAGACAGAGCTGGGAGTCACGATAAGGGGAAAAATCTTTGTGGAATTACCAATAAGGTGGTTATATATATATATATATAGTCATCCGCAGACAGATCTGTTTCGCTGTATCACAGCTTATATATATATATATATATATATATATATATATATATATATATATATATATATAAACTTATTTAGAAATGGAACTTAGTCTGTGTGTGTGTCTGTGTATGTGTGTGTTCGTTACCTATAGACTCCGAAACAGAAGAACCGATTTTCTTGAAAATTTACACAGTTGTACTATAAGCGTCTGCGAGTGTTCTTAGCTAGGTTTTGTGTCGAGGTACCTCCGATAAATATCGAAAATCGATAATCGAAAAAATCGGGTTATAAAAGGAGTGGTCCGATTTTAATCAAATTTGATACACTCATAGACAAAGACATAAGAAACGATATTCAGAAGTTTCAAGGTTGCAGTTCTTACAATAGTGCAGAAAATCGATAATATATATATATGTAAAAGGCAAGATGTTTGTGTGTGTGTCTGTTTTTCAGCCCTTTTGTTTTAGTTTTTGCTTCGGGTTTGGCTCTAAGTAGGTATAATTGTAGTTCTTAGTCTCAGCCATGATACCATTTACTCAGAGGACGTATTTAGCCTTCAAAATTCAGTTTACGACGAAAAAAACTTATTTGATATCGATACCAGGAAATCAAAATTTGACTTACATCCATTCATTTTTCTTTCAGTCTACGGTTTCGCTTTAACTGGAAACAACTATTGCTTTTGTCTTTCGTGCCAACGTCCAAAGAGTCTGATCTCCAGGACCATGGATTAGTTTTAAATTTTTATTTACACCCAAATACGCCGGGCTAACTGGTAGTATATATATATATATATATATATATATATATATATAATAACGTTCTGTTCGTTACAGTATTTGGTTTGAGTTTAATACTCTTGCATGCAGAGAATAATAATTCCAACCTTCGGCTTCTATAGGAGGTAACACTTTATCTAAGTTGGGTGATTTGGCACCATGCTAAAGTTGGAGGTTCTTCTAAGGCACGCAGCCACGTGACAACCTGTCTCTCATGTTAATTCGACCCGTACCGGTCTAACTTCAAACTCTCACTCTCATACTATCTCAACTCTGTGCCGAATCTGTCTTGTGTGTCATGTTTCCGCCGGGTCTCTCCGGTATATCCCTTCACGTCTGTCGACTTTCCCTAATCACGTTGAATATATATATATATATATATATATATATATATATATATATATATATATTCAGCCGAGTCCGCGCTAAATCTTACGGTGTGGTCGTTCTAACTCAAGCTCAGCTCTTTACTGTCTAAAAACTCACCTACTCTTGTTTATAATAAGCCTCGCATCCAGCGGGATGAGTGTGACGCACTCGGGGTACGCTAACATTTCCAAATGGCCAATCAGGAATACTTATTTTGGTCACCTGATCAATCTCATCTCTTTCTCACCTGTATGAGTGTCTTTTACTGCTGCCAGAGGTGCGTGTAACGTTTCTCCAGCTTTCCAAGAATTCCACTGGGGGCTTTTCTCATTTGTCATCTGATAAAACACCGTCTCTTTTCTACTTTGTGTGGGTGCGTCTCACCATAACCGTCCAAGAGCTATGGTCTAGTCTAAACGGCCAGAATCTCTTTCCTATAGAACCTTTGGTCTGAGTTTTATCATTTCAACCTGAGATGTTTTTAATTATCGCTTTCTCGCTTTGTATATAACCATCGTAAGAAATTATCAACTTCAATCGAAAGAATACACCATTTGTTTTTTTTTTATTATCAGCGTCGCAAAATTCCCTAATAACATATAAAGTTAATTCTGAGACTTCCGTGACTCTTCCTGACCAGGAGGTGGTCTGTTCCTAACGGCCATAAAATGTTTTCAACAATTTTCCATGCAAGGGAAAGATTCTGTTTCTAATCAAATCATAGTTAGCTGTCATTTTATCAATCGTCGTTAAATTTTCACAATAACTGAGAGATTCACTTTTTCGCGAAAATGGCTATCCTGAATTTGGTAACAAGAAATCAAACAGAATTATTATTTTTCTGACCGAATTTTGTAGCCAGTATTCAAGCGTCATAAAAAAAAACTTTATCTCGAGTGGTTGTTCGTTTTCGGCGGCCGTAAATTTATTTACCTATTTTTATTAGACGATCATTCTAGAAAATATGTCACGTAGCTTCTAGCGGACGAAGAAGAAAACATATTCAATTCTATTTTTTTGTATATCGATCGCTCTATCCAAACGTTTCTTTCTTTCGAGTACCAGGAATAGTTACATTTTCAAAAGTTCACAATCCCAGTAAAATTAAATAAGCACAAAATATGGCTCAATGCCGCTTTTGGCTATTCATTAAGAAATCGATGGAAACGTTTAATTTGCAGCTCGTTTCCATGTGTTAAGTTATAGCACAAATTCTACTAGTAACGAGTAAATTGGTTATGAATGTAAAAAAGGTTAGTAATATCGCCTCGATCTTTGCCTCATACTCAACATTAGATGACAAAGCCCACCCCCTCCCCAACTTCCACATTTCACTAAGAACAATCTCAGTAATATACTCAGTTCAGTAAAAGAAGTCTACAGACTTTTCAAAAGCCATGACACCAAGAAAGCCACTGGCTCAGACAAAATTCCAGTAGTCGTCATTAAGAATATCAATCCAGAATTATATCCAATTTTAGCAAAGTTATTTGACCTCTGCTTGAAGGAGAAATATTTACCAAGAACGTGGAAGGTAGTAAACGTATGCCTGGTCTTCAATAACGTAGAGAACCGATCTTTCCCCTCCCAGTACGGACCTATTGGTCTCCTAAATATCATCAATAAGTTTTTTGAGGCCTTCATCAACAAGAAGGTCGACAAGCAGAATGTTTCCATCAGCCTGATCCACTGTTGACATCCTAACTAGCATTACACACATAATTAGTTAGTTCCTTGACGACGCACATACCGCATTAGATATCTCGAAGGCCGTCGACAGGGTCTGGAACAAAGGTTTGCTACACAATCTCTCCAGGTATGGAATCACTAGAAGGGTTTTCTTTATTCTAAAATCCTTCCGAACAGTAAGTACCTGAAGGTAGATATTAACGGCCCTGGTAGTCAGCGTAGCGATCACCCAGTGGTCACTTCTTTGACAAACCTTTATTTCTGATTTACATAAATGATCTACCGGAGAATATAATGCAATCATTTGTAAACTTCTATGCTGATGATACGACGATATACGGACGCACCTCTGAAAGTCTTGACAGCCAGAGATAGGTAACTGACTCCTTTCGTATCCATCACGAACTTTCCAGTGGAGAACAAATAAGCTGGTTACATTCAATGCCTCTAAAACTAAACTGGCTGTTGTCCATCACTGCCTATAAAACCCCAAACTACCACTCGTCACGATGACTAGACGTCTCCTCGTGGAGGCTCCGTGGCTTGAGATTATTGGGCCTCAGGCTCACACCCGACCTCAAATGGAATTCCTATATACGATCCATCGCTAAAGAAGCAGGTAAAATGATCGGCTCCCTGTACCGCTCCAATAAATACCTGACTCATGCTATGTACCCTCATAAGAGCCAGGTCAGTCTGAGAATGGAGTAATGTCGTCGTGTCTGGGCAGTGGCTGACCAGGCCTCCCTTTCCAGTCTTGATAAGAGTTCAAAAGCGTTTCTGAGGCCTTGTTGGAAAATGATTATTTTCCACGCTCTAACCTCTCTCTCTCTCTCTCTCTCTCTCTCTCTCTCTCTCTCTCTCTCTCTCTCTCTCTGAGCAGGTCT
The DNA here is from genome assembly GCA_037127315.1 of Ascarosepion bandense. Classification (NCBI taxonomy): domain Eukaryota; kingdom Metazoa; phylum Mollusca; class Cephalopoda; order Sepiida; family Sepiidae; genus Ascarosepion; species Ascarosepion bandense. The sequence goes on from JBBBDQ010002016.1 coordinate 847,000, forward strand.
GAACTTCACAGCTAAAACCCACCATGTTACTTACACAGTAGCAAACCACCCACACTTCCTCTGTATCTCATCGTCGAGAAGTAAGTTCTACTCAAACAACTTCTTCCCCCAGACCACTGCCTTATGAAACAGACTCCCAAGTGGATGTTTCTCTGATAACTACAATCTCAACCTTTTGAAGTCTGAAGTCAACCGTTATCTTCCCCTCCTATCCATATAAACTACTCCTCTATCTCGAGTGGCTCCCGGATGACCTTGTACAGGGTGAACCATACTTTAAAAAGCAAACTATCCTTAAATCGGTTGCATTTACGCTCAACCCTGAAACAGCCCCCAGAAATACAGAAAACAGCTAGGTGGAGGATGGAACTTTCTTGATTCTCATTTGACATAAATTATCGGCTGACACGCTCTCAAGATTGTGTGGCTCAACTACCTGTACAGATTATCTTCTAAAACTACATGTGCCACCTGGGTATGACGAGAATGCTCCATATGGTTCGAATTAGAAACTTGCTATTCTTGGTTGAATATATGAAGTGGGGCATGAAGACCTACCAAATATGCGCGAAGTTCAAGCCGAAGTACTACAAGCCTAGAACTGGAACGATTATAAAAGCCACTCAACCTTTTGAAAGACTTGCACTGGATTCCATCGAAAACGAGGAATTATCGACGAGTAATTTCATTTTCCGTTCCCCCATTCCCTGGCCATATATAATAGCGACAATTGTGATTCAAGCCCATTGCTCATTTTTGCCTTCTTCGGCTTACCTACTTACATCCACGCTGACCGAGGGATTGGCTTTATCAATTAATTCTTGCGAGATCAAAGAGTGGCCGTAAGTATGACAACATCTTACAACCTTCAGGACATTGTTAAAAGTATAACTGCATATCATAATAATAAACTATAATAGTTGGCTACTGCTAATCATGTATTCTCGATAGACCACGAGGAAAGTTTCCTCTCTGAGACCCTATATGCTATTAGAAGATTGCTACCCTCGTCTTGTATACGCCGTATCCGTCCAGGATGTGGGCAATCATAGCTTTCTATAACTTCCTTTCTTTTGTAGCTCTTAGTAAGGTTTGCTTTTTCACTATCCATGACTTGCCATCCATTTAGACAAGATGGTTATGTTTACTTACTGTTTCCATTTGTTCTTTCTTGTTTTCATTATGTCCCGTAAATGTAAAATTCTCCAAGCCCTCTTTCTTCATTATGTGTCCCAGAAAATTTAACTCTCTGATTCTATGTCACTTTTCGTCTCACTTTTATTTGTTGGTCCTTACATGATATTCTCAGCATTTGTCTATAGAACCACGATTCTGTTACCTAAAATACCCTCTTCAACATCCACTGCAATATAAGAATCGATATTACATAGCAGTTGAACAATCTTATTTTTATTTCCAGCAAAACTTTTCTGATTCTTAATATTTTCTTTAAGACATCTTTTGATATTTCAATGTGTCTCCGGATTTGTGTGTCACTTGTTCACTTATGCAGTATAATTTTAACATCATTAAAGTGAAAATATAAATAGAGAAACGATATGTCATAAGTCATAAAAATATGAAGTGTCGAGTAGGATAGTTAACATCATTGGAATGTTTCATAGGTAAAATAAGTTGGCGTTGATGAAAAATTATGATCATACACTGCTTTGACACTGAATGTTTATATTTAACAAAATTAATACGTGTAAAAATTATCAAACTGGCATAAAAATATTTCTGAAAATACACGTGGAGAAAAAATTAATATGGCTATGTCTGTGTTCAAATTTTTCAGGCTAAATGGATTTCCAAAGCATGTGACCAATTTTGACCAATCAGTCTCAAAATGAATGTCATCAAAGATGTGATTTATAATAAAACAAAAGTTCTGACAAGGAAAACACCGAAAATTATATGATTTTCATTTTGACACACTGATTTTTTTCTGTTGAGATGACCCTTTTTTCTTTTTTTTATTTACTACTGTTCACCCAGGATGTGCGTTATGGTGCAGTGGATATCGGCTCGGAACGAGAAACCGGGGAGCCGAGTTCAAATTCCAGTTGAATTCATTGCATTCACTTACGCGCAAATACCCTTGGGAAAGGTATTAATCCGTCTATTCCTGCCAGTTATGGGATAAATAACAGGACAGATTGGGTTCTATAGCTTTGGCTGGCAACCAATCTACCGCAGAAAGCAATGGCAACCTACTGCGGGATAATCTTCTGCCCAGTCAGTCATGTCTCGAAAGAGACATGATCGCCCAAGCGTGTTTCACGTATGGCACTTAACTGACTGACTGACAGCCGATTTAAATATAGAGAAAAAATATAGAGAGAAAAAATAGTGAAAAAAAAAATATATATATATATATAAAAATTAATTTTTAAAAAATCCTCAAATAATTTTTTTTAATTTAAAAATTTAAATTAAATTAATTAAATCAATATAAAAAATTCTTTAATAAAAGGAGCAGCATTTTAATGGAGAGTTAAATAGTGGTTGAATTAATTAATAACTTATATTAAATTTTACAAATCAGAGAATTGAAATTTATTTTGTGACATTTAAAAATCACTTCAGTACGTTGATTTAAAAACTGGTATTTACCGCAAAATTTAACTTTTTTATTTTTTCATAGTTTACATCTATTTCTAAAGCTACTAGGAGTCGGGAATTTGCCAACTGTCTTCTATTCAATCTGTGAAGAAAGTCCACTATCTCTTAGTTCCCAGAAATATATCGATAAAACTGTCTGGGATTTAAGGTGAGGCCTAAAAAAGGAATATTTATGATTATATAATCTATTTTTCCAAGATCCTGCAGAAATTTCAAAATATACTTTTCTTACTTTATCATATTCCCTAGGGAAAATATTAGTTTGGTATATATTGTTTTCGGACATACACATACCTCCAACTGGACAGCTATCCTTAATCCTACAATTACAGGGGGTTCTATATTTATTTGCTAATTATTATAAAAGTTGTAAAGCATTTTATTCTTATAAGAATTAATGAAGCTATGTACATTGCTAGTACAGAAATTTTTTTTTTTTTTATATATATAAGCGTTTCACCCCGAGTAAGGCATATCACTACCACTACTGTGCAGGGGGCTACGTAGAGTGGAGAAAGGCTGATTAAATATAGGAAATGACAGTGGGTGGGTGATAGGCGGGTAAGGATACCGAGAATGAGGGTTGGGTAGATGAGAGTGTTGTGAGAATAGTTGGGAGTTAGTGTGATAGGAGGTGTCTATTGACCCTACATTTAAACACCTGGAGATTGTAACTGTCGGGAAAGCAGACTTGTGGAAGGGAGTTCCACAGGCGGGAAGCGCGAGAAAAGAAGCTGTTGGAGTAGAATTTACGGTTACATCTTATTTGTTTAACTAACTTTTAAAGTTTTTCTATTAAAGATCTTACATAGTGGGCTGTTCACATTAAAAAGTTTATCGATCAATTTCAGAAAATATTCACCGATATTAATGTTAGATAATTAGCAAAAAGTGGGGGTTGAACCATAAAACTTTTTTCCCCTATTTGTAGACTTCTTAAGATGAGCAGTTTCATTGTGGCTTGTTTTATAGAATAATTTTTGTTTTACCCACTTCTTTTGAGGGCATTATTATAAATGATTTTATTATCATTAAGTATTTTGAAGTTGAAGGATAAATTGTTTATCCTAATGTTATCTGTAGTGGGAATTTCTTAAATCACCTGATGGAGATGGTTAGAACTAACATTAATATGTATAAGAGACTCACTATTTTTATGATATGGCTTGAAATTATTATTGGAGAGATTTAAGGTAATATCCAGAAAATTAACTATTTGAAAATTTGAAGATATATATTTTTAAAAAAACAAGTAATTTAAAAGCTTTTATAACTTTCTTTTAGATTTTAGAGAATAGAGGGCTTTCACTATTAGGTATAATAATAAGCCCATAATCTCAATACAATCCGATTTGTTCAAGTTTAACAATCCTACTAAGAGTGTACAAAATATGTTCACTAAATCTGCATTTTAGCAGAATCAAATGCATCCATAGGGAATTTTTGTCCAAGTAAAATTATAATTGGATAATACTGATATTCTATATGCTCAGATAATTTGATAATCTTCTCCAGTAATATTTACATATTGTTTAGCGAAGTTCAGACTATTCAATAACAGATCCTTAGAAATGGGAAGATAGAAATCTAATTGTCAAATTGAATGAACGTAGCTTTATCTTTATTCATAATATTATTAAACCATTTAATTATATCAAAAGAATATTTCCACAGATTATTAAAGGAATATCTTTGGATAGTATTGATTATATTTTTGATAATATTTTTAGAAATAAGCCCTAATTCAGTTTTTGATGGGTTAATTAATCTAGTTTGAATTTTATCATCAAAGTTAAGTTTATGGTCTTTTAAACGTATATAAGCATTTTAGGGTGAATTTTATACATTCTATCAATAACATTAAATTTACTAGCAAACTCAGCTGTATCTAGATTAATTTTCGAGACAGTTCCTTGGTCTTTATTAATTTTCTAATTGCCAGTAAGATTTTTAATAATAAGTTTATGGTAACAGGAAATATCAATTTTATAAATATTTTTAGACTTATCAGCCTTGATCCATGAATCATGTGATTTGTTAATTTTATCCATATCACGATTCACTTCAAGTAAGAATTTATTGGAAAATTTTTAAAAGCAGTTTTTTGTTGTTATTTATTAATTTCAACAAATCAGCTTCAAAAGAAACCAGTAGTTTACAGTTTAGAGGTGTCTTTTGAGATTTTAGATTAACGTTTTCCTTAGGGTTACAAGGAATGCAAGAAGGATTCAGATGGAAATACGCCTTCCAACGTAGTCTCACTAAAAATCAATTTTCTCCATGAGCGATCTGGTAAAAGATTTCAGAGACGGGTAGTGTATATTCTTCAGGGAGTATTCCGGTGAAAAAATTTCCATTCTAAAATCCGTATTCGTGGAGTTTCCAAAAAGGAGTAATCCGAAGAGAGCTCTACTTAAATTAACATGGAGCAATATAGGAGAGAGTTGCAGACCCGTAAAGACGGAGAGGAAAATCCAAAATATTTTAACCAATTAATATAAAACATTAGACAAAAATAGAGAGCTCAATGGATATAATCCAGAACATTATAAAGTATTGAGAATAAAACTCAACACATGGTTAGCATATTATATCGGGATTTATTTCGACAACGTATTGTAAATTTATATCATCTCATTCCGACCGTTGTAAAATAAATTCACTCAGAATATATATGTGTGTGTGTGTGTGTGTGTGTGTGTGTGTGTGTGTGTGTGTGTGTGTGTGTGTGTGTGTGTGTGTTGCAGATAGCAGTTGAGCAGCATTCTAGCAAAAATGGCGTCGGTTATGAAACAGGGGTGTATCATGGAATTCATCCATGAGGAAAAAAAATTGCACCCATTGACGCTTGCTAAACCTTGACAGAGACCAAAGAGTGGACATGAACACAGATGATGGATAATGCATTTAAGCAATGATGATAGGTTTGTCTGTGACAAATGATGTTCCATGCAGTCCTGCATCTCTCTCAGCCCACGAATTGTAGGCTCTTGTTCATCAATAGCGAAAATGCATAGCCAGTAGTTGTAATTACGTGGAAAAAATAGTGTTTATAGATGCTCTATTCCACGATAATATCGTGCTCCATTTATCTGCTGTAGTTTAGAAGGTATTATCAATATTATGTAACAAAACAACTTTGATGATAAAAATGGAATCTGAATTTATTACTTTTTAAGTAGATCCTTATATCTCAAGAGTAGTGGGGATTTTACTTGCAAATGTTTTGATGAGCTTTCCTTTTTGGTAACTCAACTTGACATTTAAGCGCAGTACTAGATTGGCAACTAGGTTTCATGATTTTTACAGTTAAAATTGCTTTATGTAACCATAAGTTCTATGCTAACAGTTTTTTTTTGTTTTGTTTTGTTTTGTTTTATTTTGTTTTTTGGGTTTTTCTTTGTTTATTTGTTTGTTTGTTTTTTCCTCGCACTTCACGTTTGTGAAATTCACTTTTGGGTTATCGCTTTCCAGTCAACTTCAAAAAATATAAATGCAATGCCAATCGTCATCTGCTATTTCCTTGAATCCAGTTTTTTTATTGTCTTCTCTCTTTAATCAAGATTTTTCTCAGATTTTTCACTCTCAGTAAACCCTTTCGTTTTAGTGGCTTTATTGCTTTGCTTGAAATGAAATGATTTTTAAAAAATGAATGGTTCACATGACCTGCGAATATAGTTCAGTACAAAATATGCTGTTGGATTATTATGCATTGAGTTTTCCCTTAATAGAAATGATGTTATAGAACAGTCACCTACACTGAGCTAGTAATGAAATCTTCAAGATAGCGTTGATTTTTACGATCAACGTTATGAGAATACAGATTCAACTACTGTAACGATATAATAACGATAAGGAAAGCGAGATAACACTTTACAAGATGTCTAATAAATCAATGATTAATTTACCAGATGTTTATTAAATTGAACAAACAAAAGTAAACACTTTTCGCTTTGTTGACTAAAAATAATTACTGCAGAATTTCCTCCCGCCCCAACAGTTGAAAGCAAAGATATTTTCTCTGCACAGCCATCATATAAAACCTACTTCAGATGATTGTGTGAAATAACACTTAAAAGTGATTCAACAGTATAAACTTCAGCCTGCTATTAAGAGCAAAATGTTATGAAGTTCAAAGAGAGAACAGCTTTGACTAGAAATACAAAGACAACCGAGAAAATCAAATGAAAGCAGATGTGTTGCTTTTTGTATGTGTGGGTTCTATTTGAATTCTTTTTGAAGCTGACATAAAAAGGAATTCGACACTAAGTTTTACTCATTCTTCCAATAACGTTCCTTTATTTTTTATGCTAAATATGCTTAGATTTCACATTCCAAAAAATAGCTATATACAATGCACTTCACCCTAAATAAATGCTTTCTTTTTTTCATCTTTTTTTTTTTTTCATTTATTAAACGTTTTGTTACAACTTGTTGGCGTTAAATTGCAACAGACATTTATAAAAATTACAAAAATTTAAAACTGGGTTCACAACATAGAGATATACAGTTCACTTATTTCTACGAAGTGGACTCGTATTTAACGTAGAAATGCCACACACACACACACACACACACACACACACACCATATATATATATATATATATATATATATATATTATGGGCTATCCCGTTGATTTCGACGTATGAGTGTCTAAATCAATTAGACTGCCACACCAAGAATTGTTTTTTGTGGTGAAGGCTTGTGTAGCACCATCCACACTTTATGAAACTGCTGATAACAAACAATCGGTGCAGAAGTTCGCCACAGATCGCATGAACAGCAGACCTCAGTTATTTAACCCATAACTGGAGGGAAGGGACTAGTTAATGCCTTTCCCAAGGGTACCAGTGCGCAAGTGACTGCAGAGTGTTCGACTGGAATTGGAACTCGGCTCACCGATTTCCCCTTCCGATCCGACATTCACTGCACCACAACGCACATTCGTGAATAAACGCTTACAGCATCTGGTATTTCCAAGCGGTTACCCATCTAAGTACTGACCAGGCTCAACGTTGCTTAAGCTTCGGTGATCGAGCGAGAACCGGTTAATTCAACGTGATATGACCGTAAGAGATTATTATAGGTATCTCCACTAAATGGATGAAAAAATAGCATAGTATGAAGAAAAAAAGTCCCAAACTTATTAAAAACAAACTTTATCCATCATAATGTTTATGTTATTATTAAGAGGAAAGTACTTTTTATTTATTTATTTTTTAATTTCTAATTCTTTCTAACACGTTCAGAATTTTGGTAAAAATCTTGTTTTTATTTTCGTTAACGAAGAGCCAAATCGTTACGAAAGTTTGCAATGGAAAATGTAATGTCACATCACTCACTTTTTTTTAATCTGGAAATTCTTGCAAATAAATCAAATAATTGTCGAATTTTAATGAAACTTTCAGGACATTCACAAATGAATAAAATTATTTTTAAAATCATTATTTTAAAAAAATATTGGTAAAAATAAATTTTTACACCTGTCATCCCACCCTCCGCGTAAATTCATGAAATTTCAGGAAATTAAATTCTCTAGGTAAAAATGGTTTTATTAGTTAAACCCAGGACTCATTTATTAATGTAAATCATGTGTTATTTTTTAAAACCATTTAGCCCCTTTTACCAAAAATCTGCTCCGAATAAAAAATCCAATAAAATTTATGATATTTTTTAATTAGATCAGATTTTAGTTGCTTTAATAAATAATATAAATGTAAGACAATATAGTCTGAAGAAAAAAAAAGTTTTCGATTAATAATGAAATTTTAAAAGAACTGTTTTCATTTTTGTTTTTTTAATTATAATAATTTATCAAGTTTTAAAAATATTTCCAAGACTTGTAGACATTAGGCTAGTATGTCATAAAGTGAAGACTATATTTACTAATCGAAAATTGAAAAGTTTGATACAAGTCATCTAGCCATCGTATTTTTGAAATAATTTTCAATTTTTTCGTGTATTTGATTTTTTTATGTTAATTTCTATGTGTAGGGTTTCTTCCCCTTACCAGAATTTTTTTTTTTACAATTATGTCACTGGTGATCGCCGTACACTTATCTCGCATCTGTCAACACATTTTAATTAAGGTGGAAAGGTTAACTCAGTGTTTTAGAATAGTTTTATTCTAAATTTCACTCTAAAATGACCAAAAAATATAAAACTTAAAAAAAGACTCTCAAAATGTTATATTCCAATCAATATAATTTCTGTTTGAAATACACTAGAGTATTTTGCTTACTGGAAATAATTAATTTAATCAGCTAGCTTTCAATTGAAATTAAATTTCGAGAAAAAATTTTATTTTTAAAAATTCAATTTAAAAGTTAGTTATCTAAATTAGTGGTGTCAACCGGTTTCGTCCCCTCTTGTCAGAACTAGTAAACGGGGAAAAATTATGAGAAGAAAATCTGTCATGAATGACATGAATGAACGGAAAGAGAAAAAGAAAAGTTATTACACCTGAAGATGCTAGAGAAACAGCAGAGCAAGCCCAAGCAAATAGCTCTTTTGTTTACAAAGAGAGGGTCGCCTGGACCTGGAAAAAAGCGTCTCCAACACCTTCAGATGGGACAATGAGTGTGCTCTGGCCAAACCAGAAAACCAGTTCACACTAAAATCCGCTGCACAACTCGGACTATTTATCAAATGATCCGGAATGTAAGACCCGTATATATTTCAAATGGTATCACCAGACGAAATATTTTTATTGAGTATTTTAGCAAGCACATGCTGTCTAATTTTAACTTCCAAATGCTGCGTCGTTCTACTTATGTAGTCGAGTCCACAACTACATTTAAAATATACTAAGATATATAAATATATATATATATATATATATATATATATATATATATAGTCATAGTTATATATATATATATATATATATATATATATATATATATAACGTTAGTTTTCGTAACGTTATTTTGAAGGGAACCTTTGGAATTTTTTAAAAAATATTTCGGTATTTTTGCATAAAGCCAACGTACTAAACGAATCGTACTTCAAATAATACGCAACAATATTGTCAGAATAATTATCTCAAGTAATTCAATGAAGCACAACACCGGAATGGTGCACAACACACAACTATATTTATCTGCTTCCCCACTGAGGCGGAATAAAGCTCAAGCCCTTTTTATAGTGTGGAATCCGTGCTCTAAAGCTGAGGCAAAAATTATCCGTAGACCATGCACATAGCAGGGTCGGTTATCTAGTCTAATTTTCCCCAGACGAGTCTTTGCTCTTCGGTCGAGCCTCGTCTAGGTTCCTCTCCGCCTGGAGGCAGAGAGTCAGGCAAAGTTAGAGTTCGTGTTGATGCATAGCACAGAACGATATTTATTTACCTCCCCACTGAGGCGGATGTGGCACAAGGCCTTTTATGTGGAGAATCCAGGCCTTAAATCCTGGGCAAAAATTTATCGTTTAATTTTTCCAAGACGAAACTCTATGCTTCGGCAGAGTCTCGACTAGTTCGAAAGCATAGAGTCCGACAAGGCAATTGCTCGTGCTGATGCACGGCACAGAGCACTCAGACAGAAGTCTGAGTGCTTTATATACTAAATATTTATGGTCACGTGATCGCAGTATCATAATTCATTCAACGGTTACGTTTGTTGCCTGGAGATCCGTGTACGACCACACGTGTCGGTATTGACAATTTCTTCCTACATAACAGCATACATGTATACACATACATATGTATATAAATACATACATATATATACATATATAAATATATATACGCATACATATATATGCATATATATACACATATAAATATATACATTTATAAGTATATATACATACATATACATATATGCAGATTTCGTTAAAAATGACAGACAAGATGCGACGGTTAAGTTTTTATGTAAGTTTTCACGTAAGTGTTATTTTGCAGCTAACATGTGTGTTGTGTTTAAAACTAGATCTGTGCATAAAGATGTTCAACACCCCCCATTATAATAATTCTGTTATTTACTATTTTAAGTGTAGTTTTAGAGTCGACTACATGTACCTGCTAAAATACTTTATAAAAATCTTTCGTCTGGTGATATCATCCGAAATACGCGGATATTGCGGATCGTCTGATAAATAATCGAAGTTGTGCTTTGGATTTTAGTGTGGATTTACTGGTTCTCTGTTTAGGCCAGATCACACGCGTTGCACCATCTGAAGGTATTGGACAGACTGTTTATCAGGCGACCTACTCTTTGTAAACAAAAGGAGTGTTTGCTTAGGCTTGCTCTGCTGGGTTTCTAGCATCTTCAGATGTAACAACTCTAGCAAAACTAAAATTTCCCCACCCGTTAATTGATGTCATCCATAACACATTTATTCTTCATATTTCCCCATTTACAGTCCAGGTGAGTGGGGACAAAACCGGTCGACTAGTGTTTTTGTTTCAATATTCGGCATGGCCGATCCTAACAAAATTTTTGTCTTTATCGCCATAATAAAATTTTGTACCACCAAATATATATATATGTGTGTGTGTGTGTGTGTGTGTGTGTGTGTGTGTGTGTGTGTGTGTGTGTGTGTGTGTGACTCTGAGTTTCACGCTCTTGCGATCGTCAGACAAACTGATTAATTTTTTTTTTTAAATTGGCTATATGTAGGGCTGCGTATATTGGTGTATTTTTGTGGAAGTGGGAGGAACATTTGTCGTCGTGACAAACGCAGACATATATGTACATTTCTACACCCACTGACGTGCGCAGAGACACGCGTGCACGCGTCCGCCCACCGGGGCTCATACAAACATATATGCAAACCATATGGGACTCGTCTCATATATATATATATATATATATATATATATATATATATATATATATATATATATGCCGTTGCGCACATACATACGCATTCGGGTGGTGTATTCGAATAATGTAGCGATGTCAACGCGCGGACAGTTGTCGATTTCTCGTACGTACATATGTACGTATGATGGGGTCTGTGTGAAACTATGATAGGCAAAAATTGCTATTATTTTATTTAAGGCTGTATTGTTATTTTTTATTTTAAAATTGGTTATTAGCTTGTTTTTTGTGGTTGCCCATATTTAAATGGTAGAAATTCTAATTTGTAACGCTTGTTAGTTTTTATGTGGTGGTATAAATTTTACTGCGGCAAAGAGGATAATCTACGTTAATGATAATTGCGGACTAATACGGTGATAGTAATATTTGATGATAATAACGGTTGCGGTAGCAAATAGTTATTGTAAAGCGGTAGTAGTGATTAGTAATGGTGATGTAATGATAATAACAATAAATGCAGTTATTATGGTGGTAGTTTGAACTAGAGAATAATTGATAGGATTATGGCATCAGCGGTTTCTTTTTTTGTTTTTTATCCGTTTAGTTTAAATTGTGATAATAGGTATTTATTTTCATGCCTGTATTTGGAAATTAGTTTTGATCTTATGTTTAATAAGTTCTTTTGTGTGGTATGACACATAATTATTACTTTTTCATGTAGGCAAAGTAGGCATTTTTTGTAATGTTGTTGTAAGCAGATGCGTTTTCAGTATTTTCCAGCTTATTGTTGGTGAAATATTTCTGTCTTTCAGATGCCATACGTATGTGGATAGTTTAGTGCTGTTCAAGTATTCTCTGTTGGAGAATGAAAGATTGTGGTTGTTTTTTCTTTTCTTAAATGGTCCCTCAGTGTCGCCGATGTAGTACATTGTGTTGTTGTTTGCACTTACCTTGACTTTATATACGATGTTTGTTTGTTGGCAATTACTCTGGAGTCGACATGTAGTTCCGTTTCTGCAGTTGCATTGAGGCTCTTCGGTTGCATTATTGTAGGTTGTCAATTATTTGTTGTGGTTTTTTGTTATTTATGCAATATTTTTTGTGCAGCTGTAACTGATTTTGACGTTGTTTTTGTTGAATATCTTTGCTAATCGGTTTGTCACCGGGAAGTGTTTTTCTATTAAGTTCAGGAATGTCTTACCTATGTTTGTTTTAACGGCTTTTTCTTTTTCTGTTTTTGATTTTTCGTTGTGGAGGTGTATATTGTAGTTGTTGTTTATATCCACATTCTTTTCGTGCTTTGTCGTATAGTGTTCTTTTGTTATTGAAAATGTGTATGTTAGATGAGTTTTCAGATAGTCTGTGGCTGATTGATATGGGTATTTGTTTGATGACTGAAGGTGGGTGGTTGGATGATGTGTGTACGTAAGTTGGATCGTCATTATCTTTTCTGTATGGTTCGTATGTATTGTTGTCCAAGTTAAGGGTGACGTCTAGCAAGTTTACTGTTTTTATACCTGCTTTTATTTCTATTTTAGATCCAATGGATTTTAGAGCGTTTACTATTTTTTTCCTGAATCTATCTAATTTGGGACCATTGGGTTTTCTTATAAGGATAAGTCCGTCATCTCTGTATAATCCCGTGTCCTTTGTCTCCAGGATTCTGGCTAGGAATGAGAGAATGAGCATGCCTACTAATTTGCGTGTCACTGCTCCATCGTAGCTACCCATTGTTACATCGAATAGGTCATGGTTTTGTTTATTTGTCCATGGTTCGTTATTGTGAAATAGTAGAGATTTGTGGCAGTGCTTGATTATTTTAATATCTTCGTCCGTGATTTTTATATGTTGTTGCGCTGGTTGTATAGCTTCATTTAATATGTTTTCCATGGTGGATGGGTAGAAATCCACTATGTCGAATTAGATGATAGTGGCTTTGCTTTTGTTTTTTTTTATTGTTGTAAACCACTCTATGACAGCTTTGGTATTTTTCCATTGGTTAAGACCTAATTTTTTCCTTAAGTTGGTGTTGATAGTTCCTAATATTTTTTGCTGCTTTTCGCAGGGTTGATTAATCGGAATGCATGTTTTTCTACGAAGTTGGTTTTGTGGTCTTTTGCTGTTATGAAAGCTTGATGTTCGTCTAATCGGTTTATTCTTTCATCTATTTTTAATTTGACAGATGTATATTTAGCTTCTTGGTTTATCGTGCTAATTGTGTTCGTGGTTGTATTCTTGCATGATTGTGTGATTTTGTTAGTTATGAGTTTATTGTAGGGGGTAGATTCCATTGTGTATATGTTTGTAGTTTTGTCAGCCAATATGAACACTTTATTGGGGTACATTATTTTTTTCTTGTCCTCTATAATTTTCTTCTGCAAATTGTCCAAGTGTCTTTTGAACCTTAAGTTTCTTACAATATTTGTCATGTCATTTTCGAATTTTAGCATTTCTTTACATATTGGTGGCCATTTCCTTGTATTGAAGTTAAATGTTTCAGTTGTTTTGTTTTTGTTTTTGTTTTTTGTTCGTTGAGGAAGAAATGTGCCTTCCATCTCATTCTTCTTATGAGGCTTTCGATTTTCTCTGTTAGTTAAGTTTATACGAAGCTTGGGTCGGTATAGGGATGTTCTTCAGTGAGTATCCTAGGTCAAACTTATCCATCTTTTAAAAAGAACAACGCGAGTGTTCAACCTGTGGGAGAGCAAAGTATATGTGAAAAGTGTATATATATAATTATAAATATCAATATATATATATATATATATATATATATATATATATATATATATATATATATATATGCAATTTGTTATATATATTATATTATTTAGATATTATATATGCGCGGTACTAATTTGAAAGTGCTCAATATCAATGATAGAGCTGACACACACATTCATCCATGATTTCTCATACACATATTTTTTTAAATGTCGCCCATAGCTTGTTTCGCTACAATTTTGAACGGAGATGTATTTCGTTTTATCATTCACACACATAGTAGCGTTGCCAACATATAAACACATGCATATATTTAAGCACCCATTATTTTCTCCTACACATATTTTCAGGGATTGTACATCGTTTCATTACACTTGACACATGCATGATTTAGCACATATACATTTAAACAGACATTCATATACACTTACATTTAAAAATAAATGTCTATTGCATTCATTACACGTGGTACACATACATAAAACAGGCAACCATTCCTACGTTTAAATTGAATATATATTGCTTTATTACATGTGACACGTGTCTGACCGATTAAATCAAGCCCCAATCAACATTCCAATTTACTATCTCTTTGTTTTTAACATTCTTAAATTCGTATCTTGTAGACGAATCTCTGAAGAAGCTTGATAAGGTGAAACATGTTAGATTAAAGACATTAAAGACACGTTTCGTACCTGTTCTTTGCTTATTCTCTCATATGTGTGTGCGTGTGTGCGTGTGTGTGTGTGTGTGTGTGTGTGTGTGTGTGTGTGTGTGTGTGTGTGTGTGTGTTTTGTATATTTGAATCAGCTTACTCTAAGCCAAGCAATCATGCTATTAGCCGCAAAGTAGTACTGGGAGTGAAAAAGAATGCAACGGTTTTAGAAGGAACCGAAAGGCAATCTTAAATAAGAAACCTCTACTTGTGTTCAAAAGTCAAGGAGGCAGGCAGGGGTTAAACCAGATGATAGGCGAACCTATCTAATTAGTCGGAGACGTTAGAAATATACTGCTGAAGTAGACTTTATCAGTCACCGGAAACCCAATTCTAAACATGAAACAAGGGATAATCCTCTACTCTCGTTCAAAAGAATATGGAGGAGTATGAACCGAACGATAGACGAACGTATGTACTCCTATTAAAGAAAAACAAAGAGTTTCATACTTTAGCCGGAGACATCAAAAGTATAGATTTTAAAATCGACCTCAGAAGCAACCGAAAAACACAATCCTAAACTGCAAAGAAGGGATAAAGCACTACTCCTGTTCAACAGACCAGTGAAGAGTGTGAGTCGGACGATAAGTAAACTTATCTTCACCTTATATATATATAGGAAAGAATATTAATAAAAAGTTTTGAATTTAAAAACGTACTTTTTTAAACAGTATTTGTTTATTTTTATAGTGTTTTATATTTCAGACCGCCCTCGGTCCTTCATCAGAAACAAGTGATTTTTAAATTAGAATTGGAAACGTATTTTTACGATGGCGTCCTAATACTTTTTTGTTTACATCACGTGGTGTCGATAAACCAATCAGCATGCGGCACGTCCGTTTGTTTATTTTCGGTAAACCAATCAACACGCGGCACGTCCGTGGAGAGAGTCTGTTTGTTTTAGACAAAAAATCTCTTGGAATATCTATTTTTTTGTTTATATCGCGTGGTGTCGATAAACCAATCAGCATGCGGCACGTCCGTTTGTTTATTTTCGGTCAACCAATCAACACGCGACACCTCCGTGGAGAAAGTCTGTTTGTTTTAGATAAAAAATTCCTTGGAATATCTGAAGGAACATTCTTTTTACCTATTGAAATATTTGTAGAGATTCAACACACCTAAGTCCCTGTTTAACCCTAGCTTGTGTGTGTTTAATTTTAAAATCCAGTATTTTTCTTTCTTTCTGCGTGTGTATGTAGAACTAAAATTGGAGTCTATTAGTAAACATTTGCAATTTTCTAAAGTGTGATCGGGTTGATTAAAATGTGCTGCAATTGGGGAGTATATATATATATATATATATATATATATATATATATATATACAGTCGCGTCCATAATATAAGGAACGGAAACAACAAAGATATAAATATGTGTATTACTTAAAAAGTAATGCATGATTAGCAATTAATTTTTTACCGAATAAAGATTAGCGTGTAATGCATATTATACAAAGTTACAAAAATTTACAAAATAGTTTGTTTTTTTTTTAAATAAAGATTAAATGGAACAAAGGAAATAAGCTAGTGGACAAAAGTTAAGGAACGATGTTAATAATTTGTATAAACTTTTAATATACATTGTTAAAAAAACTCGATGGAGCTTTTCAGCAATAAGTAAAAGTTCATTTATCATTAGGACTTTATTTTTAAGCAATATGGCGAATTCTACACCCAAAACGCTCTCTTTTGAAGCAAAAAAAACTCATTATCGCTATCAAGAAAAAAGTCAATTTCAGAAATTTCTGAAGTGTCGTTCATCGTGTAATTAGCAGTTTGTTTGTTTTTTAGTTTTAACCGATAAAACTTTAGATGCAAAACTTAAAACCGGCAGACCTCCAAAAACATGGCAAAGAGAAGATCTAAGAATTGTTAGAATATCTACAAAAAAACGTTTTGAAACTGATACGTTAATTGCCCGTAAACTTAATGAAGATACAAATAATAAAATCTCAAGGAAAACGGTTGCTCGCAGGTTAAAAAATGCATGCTCGGATTCCAGCTTCGAAGCCTCTCATTTCAAAGCGAAACCAAAGGGCACACCTGAAGTATGCGAGAGAACATGTTGTTTGGACTGACACACATGGGATACAGTTCATTTCAGAACATTTGGAAAATGTCTACATATTTTATGTCCAAAAGGGAAAAAAATATAAAAACACAAGATAAATTGAATAAAAAATTTAACAACAGTACTTTTTCAGTAGTTTGTAACAAACATTTGAAAATAGCACTAACATCTTATTTTAACATATATTTATCCAAAATTACACAAACATATCTTGAAATACTAAAGAGTAAATTTATTTAATAAAATTGCTCACCACATACCCTCTTGACCCAGGGCAGCACTAACTGCTCAATGCACTTGATGTAGGCCTGCATGTTGAGTCTGAGGATCTGTGGGTATGTGGGAAGATAAATGGAGGCATAAGGTTGCCATCACTAGTGATCACGCCGAGTATCTTCGTAATTACCATTAAACTCCGGTGAGAATGTCAAGCAGTACAGACTGTCGTTTCCAAATTTCTGGAATGGTTTACTGATGCGACCAGAAAGTGCTAACGCGGAACAATATCACCACAGTAGAGGATGTTGTTGCTTCAAGTGCACTACGATACCGTGCCGCAAATGTCCCCCATGACAGAGCATTTATATTGATAGAAATAAGAATAAGCAGCTCTCAAAGTAGTTTGCACACAGGGAAAAATAGGGTGCTCTATGCCATATCAAATGACTGAGTTATATATTTTAAATCAATTTTCAACTGGTCAGCTTTTTACTACGATGTTTTAATATTTGTGTTAAATTTCCATTTCTTTCCATATATTAAATACAAATTGATTCGAAATACTTAAAACCCGCAAATTTTACTTAACATCAACAAAATATTATCCGAACCTGAGGTTGAAAGAACATTTATTAAATTTTTTAAAGTTATTTACTCTGTTTAGCTTAATTTCGCATAAAGGTCCTAACAATTAATTTCTTCTCTCAACTGTACCCAGTTTTCCTAACATTCCGCCTTCGTTTGGAATACTATATTCCACTTTTTAATGAATAAAGAATTCGATAATGGTAAGTAAGAATCAAACTATCAAAGATTATCTTTTTAAAATTTTATGAAAAAGAAATTATCGCCTACTTTAAATAGCGTGTGAATTTACTACATATTTATAAATCGATGTAAATTTCGCTATCAGTTTGAGTAAAGAATATAAATACGCATGAAAGCGTATGTAATTTCTTCTCTTTCTCTCTCTCTCTCTCTCTCTCTCTCTCTTTCTCTTAAATGCTTGTGTGCTTGCATGCATGTATGTAGCTGTGTTGCATGAAATTGAATTTTATTCCTGTCGACTGGCCATGAGAATTTCTTCCGGGGCTTTTATCTGAATTACCGCCTCTTTTCTGCCAACATAAAGCGCTGTTTGTTGCCAATGAGACATAATATTTGGCTCTTATGCTATCTTATCTCCATTGCAAATTGTGAAAAACCTGCCCGGGGACATTTGGCCATTGAATCCTTCGTCGTACTACTTTCTTCATCGTTTTCAGCTTCATCTGCATCTTCCCTAGTCATGCTACCACCTCGGACAAGAGCTTTTCACACAGCACACATTATTTTTGCTTCCCACTCTTATCCGATCAATCACAAATTGCCCGTGTTGCTGTTTATTGCAAAATTAGAGCTCTCCATTTTATTGTCACAATTCGCTTCTTCCTTGGAAGAAAGTCAACGAAAGACAACGGTGACGGTTTGGGGGGGGTCATCTTTTACTCACTTCTACTCATCTTCTGATGCATAGTCCAACAGGATAAGGATACAGTGACCATATAAAATGTTAATGACGATCCAGAATGCAGTCAATAATATAAAGCAAAAATGACTTATTTCTTGAATAATCTAAAGGTTACTTACGCTAATTCGGCATTTACTACCGCCTGTAATATTGGGTAATTTGTTGCGAGTCAACTCTAAATTAGCTTTCAAACTTGCTATTAACTGAAACTGTTCCTATCGATTTCGACTGAGCTATGAAATCACCTTTTTCTTTCTGGCAATCAACTTTTCTTATGCATAACCCGGTTTTACTAAAATTATATCGAGTAAGGAATAAAACGTATAAAAAAATATTTGTATTTATGATGAAATTAACAAAGACCATGTAAAAAAATTATTCAAATATTAAATAAGACAGTTCGTGTAAATTCATATTAAGGATGCGTGGAGATTAGAGCGAAAAATGTTTTTTTAAATGTGGCTTCAATCTCGGTATTTGTCTATATTTCTGAGATGAGGTAGTATTTACACTATTTATATTATTCGGACTATTGTCCTTATCTTTGTTGCCATTTGTACAACTTTTTGTCCGTTGTACGCTCCGGCCTTCTTCTGGTGCTAGGAGTTTCGAACCGAACCCTTTATTGAGTATATCATTCTATCGCAAGGCCGTAACATGAGGGGAGATAGAATAATCAGGCACTTCCAAAACGAAGCTGCTGTCAATTAACCACCACAGACAACCGCACCTCCCTCCCATTAGCATGGAACAGGCTTGCCTCCCAGAGAGTAAAACACTACGCCGGACCTCAAGTGGAATGACTACGTCGAATCCATTGCTAAATCCGCTGCTATGAAAGTCGGTTCTCTGTGCAGGGTCCGGAAATTCTTTCCGTCTGAATCTATCCTGCACTTATATAAATCTACCATCCGCCCGTGTTTTGAATACTGCTGCCACATTTGGTCGGGTGCCCCTGCTATTCTCCTCGGGGTTCTTGACAAAATACAGCGAAGAATCTGTAATGTGATTGATACAGACTTGGCTGACCGCCTGCAGTCACTCTCTCACCGGCGTGACGTGGTTTCCCTGTGCCTCTTCTATAAATACTTTCATGGCTTCTGCTCTTATGAACTTAACTCACTGGTGACCCTAGGTGTGAATTTGCACGAGATACTAGATTGGCAACTAGGTCCCACCCTTTTACAGTGAAACCGATGAAATGTAACCGCAATTTCTACTCCAACAGCTTCTTTTCTCGCACTTCCAGCCTGTAGAATGCCCTTCCGCATGCTTGCTTCCCCGACGGCTACAACCTCCAGGAGTTTAAATGTAGGGTCAATAAACACCTCCTAACACACTAACTCACACCCATTCTCTCCAACTCTCTCCCTATATACATCCTAACTCGTCTATCACCCTCCTTCTGACATTTCCTATACCCAATCGCTCTATGTAACCCCCTGCGCTATAGTGGCAGTGGAATGCCTTGCTTGGGGTGACATGATTAAAAAAAATACCTGACTTCATATGAAAAGGGATCACCGGCTCCTACGGGATGAAGTTGAAATAATAGATAGAGAATGTCACTGGAAACTACGTAAACTTAAGGAATCAGCACATATGATAGGCTACAAAAATATCCTAAGTCGAGATGAATACAATATGGTAACCAGTAATACAGAGTGCCAGAGAAAATCATTAGTGTCAAAAATTGCAATACGAGCTCTGGTAAAAAAAAAATACTAGAGAAAACTATTAGCACTCCAAAAATAAAATACTAGAGAAAACCATTTATATCAAAAAATTGCAATATGAACTCTGATAAAAAAGAAAGGGTAAAATTGCTTAAGAACACATGGCCTAGTGGGTACAGACGTTGGTTAGCTCCAGTGACTTGACTCAAGAGTTGTGAGTTCAATACGAGTCTACAGTAGTGATGAACAAATAACTTAGACCCTCTCGGGTTAGAGGAAGATAACTCATGACTACCAAAGAGATTTTGCACAAAGGAATGAGAATACTAAAGGATAAATAGTGTAGACTCAACTTTAAATAAAATTTAATGATATTCTGAAAGACATTCAAATTGGTTTAGTTTGAACTGAGAAATACTATTGACATTATCTTTTCAGTAGCATAGTATTTTTAAATACTATTGACATTCTTTCTTCCCCCAAAAAAAACAAAGCAAAAAGCATTTAAACGTTCACATAAACGACTGGCCATTGTAAGTCATTGGCAATTGGTGAAATGAGTTGACACTATTCCTAGGTGGCTCGAGAAGCTGATGTCCAGATCGAATTTTAAATAAAACCTCATGCTAAAAGCTTTCCTCTCATATCAATTTCTTGTAAAAATTATAGTTTATATATGAATTATATTCTTTTTTAAATAGGAAATTACTTTTCAATCACTATGTATAAATGTTCGATCTATGCGAATAACAGTAAAGTGAATGAATTAAACGCTCTGGCAACGAAGTGGGTTTATGCCGAAAAATAAATATTTGTTTACACAGATTTATCGATGTACCTTCGTACAAATTTCACCTACAATAAAATAAATCGACCCACAAAAATAATTCTGATTAAAATTTTCTTTCACGTAAATAAGCAAGTATTACTAATGTGCCAAGTCTATGTTAGTACTAGGTATGAAGGTGTTATTAAAAATAAATATGCTCGTATCAAGAAATCTTTAGTGTGTGGAAGGAGATGAAATCCTTTGCGTGTTTTCATTAGATTCCAAATATGATAACTGCTGATCGTCTACAAAAAATGGTTCTGAAATTTAGGCATGGTCAAGGTTACTGGATAAATTTTGTTTTCTATATTTAGTTCTCTGAAAGTTTGAATGAAATTGACACGGAATTAAAATGAGGGTGTCGGATTAGGAAATAAGAAAAGTTAACATTGTTAGTAGCGAACAAAATCATTAGGTTTGCCCAGTTTAGAGCCTCAAAGCAAATGACACGTCAGGGAACACCTAAGAAACAACAGCTGATAGACGGGTAGATGGTTCTGAAAGTGGCAGCCATATTTGAGGGTTATTCGGTGGTGGCGGGAGTTGTTTAAGGTACGCGACCAAATTTGAGTGGGAGGCGCTAGTGCAAAAAGTCGAGACTAATTTTCAGTGACACATAAGATGAGGTTAAAGGTCGATTTTGCTTAGCAGTTTCCACACTGTTGGTTTGTGGGGATATAGGGAATTAAAACTGTTGGTTGATGATGGATTGTTTCTGTACTGTCAGAATTAGAGTAGGATGGCGCTGAGCATATGTTGTCAAGTCAAAGGGGCCTTGTTACCAACATCCCCGTCCGACTGGTCGGCAAGAGAAAAGGAAAAAGAAAGCAAAGTATATATATATATATATATATATAAGAAAGAAAAGTGTGTCTAAAGAGGTGTGTAGTTAAGAGGACAGACTGTTTACAGAATGGAATTCTGTCAGATCTTGTTCAGACTAAAAGAAAAGAAGGAAAGATAGCTTGAAAGGATTTTAATAGTAATAGATTTGAAAGAGACGCTGAAGGGCTTGGCAAGAAAAAATTGTGGTAAGCATCAAACAGAAGTGTTCTTGAAATGATCGAGTAGTCTATCCACTTAGTTTTCTTGACGACTAACCGTGCTTAGCGTCAGCGGAAAAATGTTTTGCTATGAATGGTTGGAAAAAAAAGACCGCAGCTGCTTATCTTGAAAGTATTTTTATTTCACTTTTTCAACATATTTTTTATTTTTGTATCAACCCACTCATTTTCATTTGTGACTGCTTATAAAGAGAAATAATGATCACACACACACACACACACACACACACACACACATATATATATATATATATATATATATATATATAAACCCCATCCCGAGTATACCTCTTGACACCACTAAATTCATCAACATGCAAAAAAGACTAAAAATAATCGAAGCTTTATTGATAAAAAAAAAAGCTCAACACTCAATAATATCACCTACGAACACGCTAACAATATGCTTACCGTGTTCGGTACATAAAACATACACACGACTCTACAACATACATAACACCACATACATCCTGTCACATATAAAATAACATTCATCCTCGAAAATGGCTAAAAGTATAGCGATAAACAAAACATTCGGACAATTTTTATAAAATGTATGTACTCAAAAGAAAAAACATCATGAGATCACATGAAAAATTGCATAAAAAACTTAAGCATAATACCTTGTCATTTTTAATGAAACATGCATGCATGCATGCATATATATATATATATATATATATATATATATATATATATATATATATATATACAAATGAAATATATATATATATATATATATATATATATATATATATATATATATATATATATATTCCATTTGTAAACGAATTATTACGCAACCCATGTTTCTACCATTTCATTCAGTAATGAATTAGAACACTCTTAGCTACTGGCCTATGTTTACAAGGTATATCACACGCTAAAAGTATGTCTTCTTCTACCGAGCGCCCATGGCTCAGAGATAGAATCGCCGACTGATGTCAATTCGCTCGGGTTTCAATCCTGGCTAAAAGCAATCGGATGTCTAACCGTATTGATGAGCTATGATACAGCGAAACAGGTCTGTCTGTGGATGACTATATATATATATGTGTGTGTGTGTGTGTGTGTGTGTGTGTGTGTGTGTGTGTGTGTGTAGGCGCGTGCATACATGATAAACTTTCATATACTTTTAGATTATACGGTAAAATTGGTTAATATCAGATAGTGCATATGTAAATATAAAAATGGAGACTGATGTCAGCACCAAACGACCACTTGGTCTTGATCTTAGTGTCCACTTATATTAGAAATAAATAGACTTTTCATCCTCACTAGTAAACACGATTCTGAGTTTCATGCTCAACACAATCTTCTGTCGCTGAATTGAGACTGGCTGTTACAAAATTTAAATTTTGTTATATCTATTGGATTATCGTTATGATAAAGCAGTCTCTAATATATACGGAGTTGTTATAAAAAAGACTAAAAAATAAAAAATATAACAATAAAACATAAGGGGAGAATCACTTTTAAATTACACGAATTTATTAAACAAGAGAAATGAATTATTGGTCACATGTCGGCATAAAAACGCATAACTGTTGCAACATGTTGAACTATAGTGATTTCAATTAAAGACGAAATCTTTCTTTTTCAATATATTTTGTTAATTTATCTTTAGTTGAATATAATTATTTGTGTGAATGTAAAATCACCAGCACGAATTAGTTTATATCTATCTATCTATCTATCTATCTATCTATCTATCTATCTATCTATCTATCTATCTATCTCTCTCTCTCTCTCTCTATATATATATATATATATATATATATAATTATTTAAAATAATACAAAAACAGATAAATAAATAAATGAATCAAGCTGACCACCAAGTTGAAGCGGTTGTGGGGTGGTTTTTTTCACATTAACACGTGAAGAAACGCGATAGAAAACAATTACAGACCAATTTCACAAGTCAATAAAAAATTCATAGATAACAAAGGCGCCTCAAGGATAAACTAAACATATATAACACAATTTTCGATTCATCGCAATAACCATATCTGTTCTGATATGTATCGTAACGTCAACAAATCTAAACATGTTACGAACATTAACGAAACTTGGTTATAAACAACCGACAATTTGATATGATTTGTTTGAACATTATTTTTGATCGATACTCATATTTAAGTAGATATTCTGTTTTTGATTAAACAGTATTATATATTTATATCTACCGGCCTGATTATTTACGATAAATTTTTATTACGAAAATGTGTGTCATTCGGCAGGATTCAAACCTGTTATATAGGCTTGATTAAAACCTCGTTTAGACTGATGGTCATTCGTGCCAGATCACGTGGTAGCTTCCCCTATATGAATAGGGGTCTACTGCCGAATGACACACATTTTCGTAATAAAAATTTATCGTAAATAATCAGGCCGGTAGATATAAATATATAATACTGTTTAATTAAAAACAGAATACCTACTTAAATACGAGTATCGATCAAAAATAATGTTCAAACAAATTATATATATATATATTGTAATTTTTTTTTTAGATTTTATGTAAGGTTGATAAGTACCATTTACTAAGTCTAGTGTTACATTAAGAAAGTTTACTAATTTTAAATTCATGTTGATTATTACTTTTAGGTTTAGACATTTGAATTATCTATGAATTAGTTTTCTAATTTTATCGGTTTTAAAATGTGTAGAATTTTGTACTATTATAAGGCCGTCATCTCTGTATAACCCTATGTTATGTGTGTTAATGTCATAGTGGGCAGTGAGATTATATAGAGAAAATAAACCAATGAAATCGGAAGACTCTGCAGAGTTTAACGCACCCATTATAAAGTCAAATTGATCACCAGAATTAATTTTATCCATTGTTCTTTGTTGTGGATAAGAGCGGATGTGTTAGCGGTCATTATAATATTTTATTCATCTTTAGTTAAGTCCGAATAATATGCGGAGAATTCCAATGCCAAAGTGAAAAGATCCTTGGAAATTAATGGGTAATAATCGACTATGTCAAATTGGAGTAAAGAACAATTGTTTTTATCCTTATTATTGCAAATCGAATTAATGGCATCAGTTGTATTGGTCCACTGTAGTAATCCAAAGTTCTCTTTGATTTGGTTATTAATCCGTTCTAGAATAATTTTACTGATTTTCCCAATTTCTGGACTAGTAGGGTTGATGATTCTGGTGGATATATTCATCTCAAAATGGGCTTTTAAATTTATGCAAGCTTCTTTAGTACAAAATTTATTAACTTTGTCACTAATTTCGAGTTTTCAGTAATAGTTTTTCTTCTAGTATTATTTTATCAACTAAATTGAATGAGTTATTATTTGCCTTAAAGCTTTTATAACCCACTATAATAACAAAATTACAATATTAAGCTCTATTTGTATTGAGCACTCTTTATAAATGTAAATGCATGAACAGTGGGTTTTAATCTGTTTGTTCTTTCACTTCCTCATAATATATATAGTGTAGATTTATTGTTGCTATTATTATAATTATTACTTGCTTTTTGTATGATATATTAAGTGTTCATAATGGTATTTGTGTCGCTACAGGTGTTTCGAGTCTAAAGTTGACTCTCTTCAGGCGAATAAACTTGTAACTTAAATACAGGGAATTGGTGCATACCAAGTCGCCAAACGATCTCTCTTAGACCGCTATATATATATATATATATATATATATATATATATATATATATATATATATATATATATATATCCAGGTGTAGAGAACTAACAGTGTTAAAATTGTGAGTTCTCCGGTGTTTACTTTTTAAAAAAAAGTGCTCAATACAACATATATCGTAGAGTATAATATAATTATTAAATCTGTTTTTTTATTTCAATTAAATTATTTTTAAATAAAAAACATATATATATATATATATATATATATATATATATATATATATATATATATATATATATATATGTATGTATTTTGCTTCAAGCAAATTACAAAACTTTACTATATATACATATATATATATATAGTGTATCGAGGCAGAATTTGCTTCAAGCAAATTACAAAACTTTACTATATATATATATATATATATATATATATATATATATATATAGTGTATCGAGGTAGCAGATAATTTTCTAAGCATATACTGTTAAATATAAGAGACAATGAATGTCTATTATGTTTAATCATGAGCCGTTCTAAACATCGTATTTTGGCTTTAATTTCAATTGAAAATAAAGACAAAAATTCTCCAACATTTGTATATTTTCTTATTACGTTGTTTCTAAGTTAATGCTTAGTATATATATATATATATATATATATATATATATATATATATATAGCTGGCAACTTGTATTCGAGGATAACCAGGAAACAAATAGCCCACATGTAGTTTATATTGCAACTATGCTGAGCAAACATTAGTCAGAATTTCTGGGAGAGAGCAAGTTATTTAGCGTGAATCACAATTTGAACAAGGACAGGATACTCAAACTCTCACTCACAATGACTTGTAACTTCGAGCTACCATCGACGGCTCTTCAAAGAGAGTTGTCTACCTAATTTTACTCAGAAGTCTTGGGTCAACCCGTGGTTTGGTTTTCAGACACTTTCCAAAAGTGCCTTGAATATTATTTTGGGTGACTTTAGAGTGATATTGCATTTATATCACTCTAAAGTCACCCAAAATAATATTCAAGGCACTTTTGGAAAGTGTCTGAAAACCAAACCACGGGTTAATTCGATGCAAAATGAAAAAAGAATGGTCACTGTACCTCACGTTGCTTTCACAGTTTAATGCTTCTCTTTTACTGAACTTATTTTCTTTTCTTATCTATACATAATAAAGAAACGCGAATTCAAAGTATTGTGAGACAGAAATCACATTATAATTACCTGATTTATAAGAAAGCCTCCAGCTTGATATCTATAAATGTAATTTCATTTCCTTTATAATCATAAGTACTTTTCGAAAACAACCCCAGTGCTTATGAAAATCAAAACATTACTATTCTAAATCACCAAGAACAACTTTCCCTGGGGATACAGCACTCAGATGTTGTGTGAAATCTCTTGTTAGATGCGAGTTTATTAATTGTCATCAATCCAATCGTGTCAAAGTTCCATTAACTTAATTTGGTCAACCGAGAGTTTATTGGCAAAGTGATTGATGGATTACAGCGAATAAAGAAATATTGAACACTAATGACTGACAATTATTCACGAACGATCAGGGTTGAACGGCTAAACATGAAGCACATTCTTCTGATAAAAGTCAAAATAAAGAGCGTCTCATGCAAGAAAAATAATTAAAAATGTACTCATACCGACAAATGATGAGGACAGTGAAACTTATTCGTTTTCTTTACTTTCTTTTTTACTTTCTTTTTAAACAATTCTTGAAAATAGTACTTTACTGGATATGGTTTCTCTGTACAGTATTTAGTTACGTTATTAAATCATATAAGATTTATAATATTTCTGTTACAAAATTAGGTACCTCCACTTTTCAGTATAAATTTTCAATGCCTGATTTTAAAATGAAATTTTTAAAATAAATAAGTTATATTTTAGGTTTAAAATTAGTTTTAATTGAAATTCAAGAGATTAAATTTAGTAATTCCAGTAAACAAAATACACTGGCGTATTTTAAAGCGAAATTATATTGATTGGAATCTAAAATTTTTCAGATTAAAAAAAAAATTAAAAGTACAGCCATTTTTTTAATTGATTGACATATTTGTAAACAGTAGCCACATTCCTGTTTTAAAAATCTGGCAAAAATAAAATATACGTCGCTGACACGTTATTGAAGTCAATATTTTAAGTTCAAACTTACCTTTATCTGTTTTCAAACAATGTACTTGCTTACTTTCTGGAATATTTGCTATAACATTTTATCAGTTAAGGTAATCCGATATACGCTGGCTATCTCAAGTGTCGAGTGACATAATGACAACCGGAAGTTATAAACAAGGCTAAAGTAGGGAGGCCGAAGGCGACAAAATTATACGAATGTAATTTTTTATGTAAGGGAAGACAACCCTTGAATCACGTGACTTTTTAATGATAAATATCACGTACGGCCATCTGTACAAAGAAAAATACGGGCAGTGAAAATGCACGCAATTAAAATGTTTAAAATTATTTTAAAAATCCACTGGCTCAATCATTTGTATTAAGTTTTTAAATTTTCGATTAGTAATTGTAGTCTTCATGCATTACTTACATACCCTAGCCGAACACGTTGAGGAAGAAATTTAACAATAATTTTTAAACTTTTTATATATAATTTTTATATATAATTAAAAAATTAAAAAATTAAAATAATTCTTGTAAAAATTCATTATTCATTGATTTTTTTTTCTTTTCAGACTATGATACGCTTAAAAGCAATCAGAAGTTTATCCACATAAAAATTGGTATAGTTATTGCATTTTCGCAATTCGGACCTAGAAAAGGGACTCTATTGGAGAAAAAAATAACTGTTGATTAGCATTCCCCAATGACTCCTGAATTTAATTATATTAGGCTTATTGTGGACAAAATTCGAATTTTTAAGCATTTGTGGAAATTAATTGGTGGAGGGTAACATATGTAAAAAAAAATATTTTTACCAATATTTTATACAAAATAATTATTTCAACATTGATTTCGGTCAATTAGGAATAAGTCCTGAAATTTTCATCAAAATCCGACCATAATTTGATTTTTGCGAGAATTTCCAAATTAATGTGTCTTTCACTGTCAAAAAAGTGCATTGTACAATATTACGTAATTTTTTACTTATTAATATTGCGGCAATTATGGGCTCGCAACAACGTAAGAAAAACAAACAGCCTTTCTACAAAAATTTCGACGTGTTAAAAATAATTAAAAAATTTAAAAAATAATTTTAAAATTCTTTGATCTATCCTCTTAATGATAATATAAACATTTTGCCGATAAAACATTGTTTTTATTTAGTTTGGGGCCTTTTTCCTTTATACTATGTTGTTTTTTCAAGGATTTTGCGGAGGTACCTCCACTAATTCGCTGAAAAAACAGCATAGTATGAAGTAAAAGGCCCCAAACTTAATAAAAACCAAGTTTTTCCATCAAAATGTTTGTTATTATTAAGAGGAAAGATCAAAGTATTTTTGATTATTTGAAAATTTTTAAATATCCTGTTCAAAATGTTGGTAAAATATCTTGTTTTCATTTTCGTTAGTGGGTAACCAAATCGTTACCAGAGTTTACAACTGAAAATAATATTATAATATTACGTAACTCAGTTTTTTTTCCGGTGAAAATTCTTGTAAAAATCAAATAATTGTCGGATTTTAATGAAACTTTCAGAACTTATTCACAAATGAATGAAATTACTTTTGAAATTATTATTTTTAGTAATCTTGGTAATATATATATATATATATATATATATATATATATATATATATATATATATATATACATCTATTACCCTCCTCCGCGTAAATTCATGAAATTTCTTCAAGAAAATTAAATTTTGTAGCGTAAATGTGTTTTATTAGTTAAACGCAGGACTCATTGGGAAATATAAATCATCTATAATTTTTAAAAAATATTTGGCCCTTTTCCAGAAAATCTACTCCGAATATTAAAATAAAAATTAAATAAAGCTATAACATTATTTTATGAGATAAGCTTTTAATTGCTTTTATAAATAATATTCATTAAAGACATTATATACCGAAGAAAAATTTTTGATGAATAATGAAATTTTAAAAGAATTGTTTTAATGTTTTCTTTTTTAATTATAATAATTTATAAAATTTCAAAAATGTTTTAAAATTCTGCAAAGTCTTGTGGCGGTTAGGTTATTAAGTTATTAAGTATTATTATTTATTAATCGAAAATTGAAAAGTTTAAAATAAATTTCGTTGAGCCATCGTATTTTTAAAATAATTATGAATTCTTTTGGTGTATTTGAGTTTTTGTTTTTTTTTTTAGTTTGATATGTTCTGCTTTTAAAAAGTCATGCATTTCACATTTTCCAAAAATAACGTGTCACAGATGTATATTTTATTTTGACGTGATTATATTTTATTGACGAACCTCTCTCTCTCTCTCTCTCTCTCTCTATATATATATATATATATATATATATATGGAGAGAGAGAGAGAAAGAAAGAGAGAGAGTGCTGTAGGAAAATGAATCATAGATATGTTTATCAAAATGATTTGCAAAAATATTTTCATATATTTATAACAATATTTTATCGTTAAGCTCTGACTTGGTAGTTAATTTTATACACAACTTCACTTTTGAATGATTGATGACCTTTCCAATCTAAGTTTGGTATGAATACTTCTAAATTATTATGAACTTCTTATGGACTAGTCTACACTTCTACTATTCAGCACACTATAGTTCACACAATATTATTTTTTTCTGTTTTCGTTATTGTTAATGTCATTAGTTTGCATTACTTTATTTATTTACATGCTCCTGATTAGTATCGTTAAGTACATTCAACTTCTCTCTCTACTACTGGAGTCTTTCGGAATGCAATACCTAGCAAACTACTATGCAGCTATTTTACTGGCCTCTACAACTTGACTCTGAGTTCATAAACAGGTGATTTCGATTCAATTTTCATAGAATAAAGGACTCAGTCTGGGGTGATAATGAAATCAGGTATGACCGATCTTATATTGAGAGAAAAGGGTACTCCTCATCACTTGTGGAATGAACTAAAATTACAAGACTAGTAGAGAATCAGACATTTGAAGGAATCAGTGTATATGAATGCCTCTTCGGTTGGTTTAGCATAAATATAAAACAGCATGCGCTGGAAATTGAAAGAACTAATGACTAATAACACTGTGGCAAGACAAAAGAAGATTGCAGTATGAAAAGGAAATTAATACAAAAAAAGAAAAGAAAAGCGATGGCGGAGGAGGCCGAGCTTGACAATAAGGCTGCAGCAGCGACAGATGAATATTAGTTTTAAGATGCAAGATGAATATTAGTTTTAAGGCGTTGCGAGACAGGATGAATATTCATTTTAGCCACTCCTGGTACACTTTTTCTGCAAACAATATTTTACAAACTTATGTAAGTTCAGGTAAATAAGAAAACAAAGTGTTATGAAATAGGCAATATTGACAGCAATTTGACAGAACAAATGGGCCGAAAAGAAATAGTCATAAAATATAAGAAAACATATTTACAGACTTATTATTCTAGTCACTAGTGTTTTGTTACCATAGTGATACAAGAAAGAAAGGAACTTTGTCTGAAGTTGTCAAATCTTTATACGTAATCTTCAGTTGATATTTTTGAAGTGATAAAGTACTTATCTGCCATTATATTGCAAGATAAAAAATTGCACAATCTTTTAAGTGGTTAGAGTAAAAATGGAGCGATGTTTTCAAAACTAACACCGCCTGTAATTCTAAGCTAGTTGCGGTAATCCTACAAAAGTTCCAATATCTATCTTCAAGGTTGTCTCAGTAACCTAGAGGATTAAATCGTTGGTTGGTGAATTTGGTGGCATAGTGATTGTAAGTTTAATCCCTAAACTGTGTAGTGTGTATGTAATCGGACACTGGAAACTGGACTAAAATTAACTGAGCACTACTAAATGACAATTAACTAAAACGAGATATTCCTAAACAAGGACAACGGGATGAAAGCAAATACTTCCATAGATTTAATAAAGGGTTCATTTCAAAATTTCCTGAAGAAAGGCAAGAATGCTGGAAGGCACAATGGCCGAAAAATTGTTATAGTAACAACAAAGATGTAACGACTGTAACTAATGTAGATAACCTGTTCCACATTTCATTAGGAATCTAATCTAAACTTATTTATAAATGGAACTCTGTGTGTGTGTGTGTGTGTGTGTGTGTGTGTGTGTGTGTGTGTGTGTGTGTGTGTGTGTGTTACCAATAGACTCCGAAACGGCTGAACCCATTTTCTTGAAAATTTACACAGTTGTACTATAAGCGTCTGCGAGTATTCATAGCTAGGCTTTGTGTCGAGGTACCCCTGATAAATATCGAAAATCGATAATCGAAAAGATCGGGTTATAGAAGGAGTGGTCCGATTTTAATCAAATTTGATACACTCATAGACAAAGACATAAGAAACGATATTCAGAAGTTTCAAGGTTGCAGTTCTTACAATAGTGCAAAAAATTTGATATCGATACCAGGAAACCAAAATTTGATTTACATCCATTCATTTTTCTTTCAGTCTACGGTTTCGCTTTAACTGGAAACAACTGTTGCTTTTTAGTCTTTCGTGCCAACGTCCAAAGTGTCTGAGCTCCAAGACCATGGATTAGTTTTAAAGTTTTCATTACACCCGAGCAACGCCCGGCTATACTGCTAGTGTCTTATACACGTGGTATATCTTAGACTCGTGTGTTGAGAATTTGACATATAAATTGGACGCGAGTAGCAAGTTCTTAAGATATTTTATTATCTTATTTCAGTGCCGCTTACAACATTGAGTACAACGTAAAACAAAGGGCCACTGAGGACCTCGATGCTACTATTATAACAGCATGAATTAGGTAGGTATTGACGAAACTTTATATATTTCTCATAACAAAAGAACTAAACAACTGAAATAGAGACAAAGTCCAGCGCGCAACAAACAAAAAATAATTGACCATAAATCCTTTCCAGTGCGACAAACACATGTCACGCCAGAGAAATATAAGTTTGTCATACAGTACACTAATCAGATATATCAGTCGCACAGACGCAATCAAGTTTTACTCAGTATTATTGCTTTCTCTTCTATACACTATTGCAGATCTGATGGAAGCAGTGAAAATACAAAATTTACACAAGTAAACGATGGGTCGTTATTGTTAGTACAGGTGAAAGAAAATGAAATATTTTTTTTTAGTTGATATTTTCATGTTTTATACATGGGTAATAAATAATTAGCAAGAAATAAAAAATAAAATATATTGTATGCATGCAAGAATAGCTGAAAAGAATGTAGACATTAAAATCTAGCTTTCAGGAAGTGTGTGTGTGTGTGTGTGTGAGAGAGAGAGAGAGAGAGAGAGAGAGAGAGAGAGAGTGAGAGCTAGTCCAATCAACAGGTGAAAGATATCTCCAAGCTGGCTACTGCATGTTGAGAATGAAATAAGATAAAACGGGAAAGAAACAAGAAGTGTCCCGTTTTCATAACTGATTAACAGCGGCGTCCTGACGAACAAAGTGGGAGTCATTTCACATTGCCTCAAAGACTGAAAGTCATATCTTAATAGCAATTTTTACAAATAAATACTATTGAAACGGCAAATTCCAGCAGCTTAAGAAAAAGTAGCGTTAGCTACCCATTATAAATATTTTCCAAACAACACTTCTAAGGACCAATTTTGGGAGTTCGTCTCAAAAGTGAGTATCTATGGCTCTTTTAAAAATATTGCCTTTATCTAGGTCTGTCAATAGCAACGATGTTTCCTGAAGTGAATAGATTTACAATTCACATTCTCACTATTCTTACACATAACGACATTACTTAACTCTACACACATGCTGGTTCATCAATAAACACACAACACTCTTAACATAGAACGCTTTATGAATTTTCCAAGCCAATTTCAATGATAACTCTTCTAAACTCTTATGAACTTCTTTACTACTTGTACTTTTATTCAATTCAAGACACTGTAGTACAATGTAATAGTAAATATCTCAACTGTTGATGTGTGAAAAATTATTTGTTTTCTGCTAATTAAATGTTTACATTTTCTGTTTGATTAAGCAAATTTTAAAATTTTCATTTGGTTAACGATACGTGTTCATTTGTTGAAATCATCCCGTATACATTCAATAATGAGATGGCGAAAAGGATACCATTCAAAAGGCATTCATATTAAAATTCATATTAAATGTTTGTCTTTCCTTTCTCAATCATCTAGTAAATTCTACTCGAGAATGATTAAATTACTTGAGGTAAATACACGTGATCGATTTTCTATTTCCCAATGTGCTTATAATGATAGTTGTTCGCTTAAATAATGCCATCCATCACAGCTAGTTTATTTGTGCCTGTCTGACAAGCCAGGATTTTTTAAATAGATACTAATCGGCCCCAAATTGAATTAGAAATTTAATATTATGCGTTCATAAATTACTTTTCACTAAAACACTAAATATATCTCTTTAAATCATGCTTGTTTGCAAACTTTATTTAAGTGGGTTTTGAGACCATCAGACTTGAGCCTCTTATTTTACAAATATTGAAACCCACATTTCATATATGCATTATTTCTATAAACCATCAGGTTTTGTTTTCGTGGTATTTTCACAACATTAATTTGAGCTTCACATATACAAAGTTTTACACATACAATTTTATTCAAGACATTTTTGCTAA
This sequence comes from Ascarosepion bandense, assembly GCA_037127315.1. Lineage (NCBI taxonomy): Eukaryota > Metazoa > Mollusca > Cephalopoda > Sepiida > Sepiidae > Ascarosepion > Ascarosepion bandense. The sequence continues at coordinate 881,535 of JBBBDQ010002016.1, forward strand.
CCGTCTGGTTTTAATATAGCAGATTGTTTTTATTTAAAGAATGCGTATTAGTAACTTTCTTTTAATAAATGTTCTTAAACAATCCACGCAAAAAAATTGTAATGATAGTTTATTGTATTATTTTTTTATTTATCCTTTAATTGTTTTGTACAGTGTAGGGGCCTCGGTGATACTTATTAAATTGGCTTTATGTCAAACACATCCGAAGTCCCCACAATTTAATTATCAGAAGGTTGAAGGTTAGATGTTGAAATGTGGAAGGATAAAATATTTCGTCTGTACATAAAAATAACGATTTAACAATACCAAATTGTAAAAAGAAAAATATAAGTGAAATTTTATTAACTGAACACTATAACATATTTGTGAGAAGAAAAATGTTCATTGAGAAAATGCATGCAGTTTTGTAGTTAAAATTGTTCAAAGAGAAATGTAAGTATTTTAAATGTTCCACAGAAGTTTAGAGTTCATGGTTATGTAGTAGCAGAATGTAAAGTTTTATGTTCCTTTCCCTTTTTCGCTGGTTGACGACAGGGTGAGAAAGAAGGAATAAAGAAATAGTACTTATCGCAGACAGAGAGTCCATGTTATTGTTGTTGTTGTTGTTTTCTTTGGCAGCGTGGAATGAAAATTAAGAAAGTTCGAATGAATATGTGACTCGGAGTCGGCTTCTTGAGATTTCTTTTGTTACATTGCCACAAGATCTGTCAGCTAACCGCTCCCATGCTGGACTACCTTTGACCGGTCACGGAATGTCCTAAAGTAGTGAATCTGATCATGTGATCGACTCCAGCGAGCACTTTCACTTCTAGATGTGAAAAAGCATCATATATGAATTTTCTATTTCTAATCCAATCAGGATCCAGAATTTTGCTTTTAACACTGACGTGTGAATTTTTCTTGGTCTGGGTTTTTCCAAAATGTTTTTAGTTGTTTGAATCCACTTTTGCGGGTGTGCAATTTTACTTTGTTATAGTTGAATTTTTCCAAAATGCTTTTAGTCGTTTGGATCCGATTTTGCGGGTGTGCAATTTTATTTTGTGTGTTTTAGTTAGTTGATAGATGATATAGGAATTGTATCCTATAATCGTTTTACATTTCATTTTTATCAAATAAATTTTTATAGTGCCTAATTTATTTATTTTCGTTATGGGTGTTGACATTTGACCGTTGTCAATAATACCTTTTGGCTATTAATTACGCTTTTTTCTTTAGGAATATGCACAAATAGGCTATTGTCTCATCATCATCATCAGCAGCAGCAGCAGCAGCATCAGGCTGTTTCAATTAGACACTCGTTAAAAGTAAGATATGTAACAGTTGTAGTGGGACACTGCCTGATATCCCACTTGTTTTAAATTTTATGGCTAAGGTGAATAACAACGAACGCAGCGAATAATGAATGAAGAAAATTCTGGATTTTGGTAACAACAAAACAAATAATATTTATATTCATAACATGTACAAAATATGTAGTTGAAAATATATCCTGAGAGAGTGATGAGAGAAAGTAATTGTGACTTTAAAATTAATTGTTCATAAATTGATGTAAGAATAAATTCTCTCCTTTTTTATGTTCAATAAAAAAGCATGGACGCAAAAGAGTTTGTCGAAAAAAGGTTGCGTGAAAGTGGGTTCAAAGGTATATGTAGAAAATGTTGAATGATTGTTCCTTTGAGAAAAATTAATATTAATGTGTGAGTAAGTAAATATATTAATTGTATGAGTAAGTGAGTGTGTTGCAATTTCGGAATGTAGATTAAGAGTTACTTAACTTAACAAAATTCAACAAGTCGTAGTTGCGTGGATTTCAGTGACGCACGGTTAACGTTCGAATTCTCACTGATGATTAATCTAAACTTATTTATTAATGGAACTGTGTGTGTGTGTGTGTGTGTGTGTGTGTGTCCGTTACCTATAGACTCCGAAACGGCTAAAACAATTTTCTTGAAAATTTACACAGTTGTACTATAAGCGTCTGCGAGTGTTCTTAGCTAGGCTTTGTGTCGAGGTACCCCTGACAAATATCGAAAATCAATAATCGAATAGATCGGGTTATAGAAGGAGTGGTCCGATTTTAATCAAATTTGATACACTCATAGACAAAGACATAAGAAACGATATTCAGAAGTTTCAAGGTTGCAGTTCTTACAATAGTGCAGAAAATTTGATATCGATACCAGGAAATCAAAATTTGACTTACATCCATTCATTTTTCTTTCAGTTTACGGTTTCGCTTTAACTGGAAACAACTATTGCTTTTTAGTCTTTCGTGCCAATGTCCAAAGTGTCTGAGCTCCAGGACCATGGATTAGTTTTAAAGCTTTCATTACACCCGAGCAACGCCGGGCTATACTGCTAGTATTGAATGAGTGAATATGAGATGAAATTGAAGTAAGTGATTGAGAAAGTGTTGAAAAATAAATTTCTCACTTGGATTCGGCTTCACGTCGCATGGCAAACGAAGTGATCGATTATGCTTGTTTGTAACATGGTGAATGGCTTAGACGTCTGTAGCTTCCTGTAGTTTCTCGCCGAGTTTCTTCTTTTTATACTGGCAAATCGGACCAGAAACGCTTCTTGAAATTTCGCGCGTTAAACGTTTTCTAACGTTTTCTCACGTGCCTTCGATTTATTAAACAATCAGCGAAGATTTACGCGAACTTCCAATTTCACGTTTTTCAGTCCAGCGTCTGTGCTAAACAAATATGAGTTATCGTTCTTTTACTATTTAAATATTTTTATCGGGACTCATGACGTGTACAATATGTAAATTGTCATATCTGCTTTTTTAATTAAACTTTGCAAGGTGAATTTCACACAGTGAATAAAAATTTACACAATTCAATTTTTCCCGATAACATAACAAAAAGCCAAGAAATCTTTTCATGAGAGATCTATCAGAACATACGTAAGTGATTATGCATGTGTCCTCTTTTTTATTTTGTATTTTTTTTATCAACCAAAGATGATGTCCGTTATCCGTTATAGTGAAGTTTACTTGTGTGCTGAAATATATTAATTGAATTTGGCCTTGTTAGTAGATAGCCCACTATAAGGGGAATATAAAACAAGAAGATCAAATTCTGTATAGAAACAACATTTATATTATCACAATTTAGTTTTTTTTACAAATAAAAGTAATGTCTTTTGGTTGGTACAAAGGTCGTTAAAGATGTTCATAGTAGTAAATGCCAAAAAGAGTTTGTGCGTATGTATGTGTTAGCGTTTGTTTGTTAGGAGTGTCTTTGCTGTCTCCGTTCAGTCCATCAGGTAAGCGCGGCTCAGTGAACAGTGAAAAAGAAGATGAGAAAGGAGAGGCAAGCATAATGCTATTGCTTGACGTGGTCAAGGGACGTATTAATTATGCTCGTATTTTCTCAAATGGCGATGCTTCCTGTGTCGGTCCTGTGTCGATCTTTTATTTCGTCTTCAGGGATCCGAACAAGTCATTTGGGAATTCACACCCGGATTTAATTCTGGGCTTCCCATTGAACGATAGACAAAATTCAAAGGGTCCGTAAAAGAAATTTGATATTTATTTATTTTTGGTTTTCCATCGGAACTTCTGCGTGGAGCCCAGGTGTGCAAAGACCAGTTTTGGTCATTTGCTATCTGGACCTCTGAGGGCAAACATCCGGTCCCTGAAATCACCACAATGTAAATATTTGCACACTATTGCCATATTTCTTCATAATCCATGAATTTACTTTCGGATCCATGTATTTATTTATTTATTTATTTATATTACTATTTCGAGGATTAACCAAATTATAACCATTATTCTCCTAACTTTATTTTAAAAGAAGCGAAATAAAAACTTCCATTATTATTATTAACATTCATTTTCTTCATCTGTCCACTTAAGTCAAATAAATATCAATTACAGATGAATAAGTAGGTATGCAAAAAGTTTTTTTTTAGTCTAGTGAGTCAAATGTGTTCGACAGGTTAAAACTTGAAGCGTGCTGAAAGCAAAACAAATCCTGTCCGGCGTCCGTCTCTAATGGCTGTTACTATCGTCGTGGTTCGTTGGCAAAGCTGACATGGGAACAGTGAATTCATCACTTATTTTATTCATTCGCTTTCTGTGATTTGCTTGTGCCAGAGTAAATTCTTTGTGTGTAACTCTGACGACGACTGCCGGGTAATAAGTTGGTTGGATATATGTGTTTTCCAGAAAAAGTTGAACTTCTCACCTCATAGCAGATATATTATCACACACACACGCACAGAAAACAACTATGTGCTCATAAAAATCTTATTCACTCGTAAACGTGGTGATCAAGTACACAAAATTTAAACGTTTACAAAACAGTCGTAAAACTGAGATAGCGACGGAACGTATCGTACAACTAAACTTCTAACTAGAAACGCCCAAGAAAAGTAAGCTTATGTTTTAATTTACTTTTTCTCTTGATTTCTGATGCACAATTGTTTAAAAAATCTTTTAATTGATTTTAAACAAACAAGAAATTCTTCATGAACAAAATTTAACATATTTTTAAATTCTATTTTTCATTTTTTTTTTGTTTTTTTACAAATTCTTGAATATCATTTGATAGAAATATAAAAATACCAAAAACAAAAATATTAATTATCATGGTTTAAATTTTAAAATACGATGTTAAGAGCTTCAGAGATTTGAAAATGTATTTTATTGATTATTGGTAATAATTTATTACTTAATCACAGTGACCTTGGACAACAATAATATATAAAAAAAATTAACAAGTAATTTGTCTTAATTTTAAATTTTATTCTGCGAGAATTAATAAATGACGGATTATTTCATGTTTGATCAAAAAAACAAAATGAAATGTGAAATGATGTTATTCTTTAAAATTCTTATTGATATTGTTATTGATTTTTTCTTTTTTAATTTTAATTCGGTACACTTTATAAAGGAACTAAACATTTTTTAATTGACAAGAATATGTTTGATACGAAAATAATCTAGTTTGGATCTCGTTAGCTTGAATTTATCTACTTATTCAGTGCATAGAAAAATATTTCGCTCGTATACACCTCGGTTTCATTTTGTAACATTTTATGGTAGTAATCTTATGGAACGAATATTCTTACCTCACACTAATCGTGCCATGAAAATGAAATAAACATTTTGGATGTGATTTTTTTAATTTGCAAAATTAGAGTAAATTATTCAGTGACATATGGATTATAGGCATGCTCAAATTTAAAAAATTACACTCAAAGATGGCTGATATCCTGAAATTTTACAAAGCCAATAATTTTATAACCTCAAAGTATTTCCCTCAAGTAACATTTAAACTATACGATTCAACACATAAGATCGTAAATAAATTTTATATTTACAATTGAAGAAGCAATAATCTTGCTTGAATGAGATTATAAAGTTAGCGATCTCAAAAAAAAAAGTTAACAACAGCATACGGTTGAATTAATAAAATTATTTTTTATGATTAGAGAAACTTTTGTACTTCATGTTAGTTGTCTATTACTTTAAGCGCTGATAGCAGTAGTTTACCAAAGATAGTATGTCTATGTGTAAAAATTATATGAAAGATCACAAGTAAATTTCAATAACAATGACGGTTAGTCATAAAGCAACATAATCATAAGATTCCAAACGAGTTTTAGACTTGAAGAGTTCAACAAGCTAATATCCACAAAAATAATCTGATTTATAAATTGACTTTAATTAAACCAGAAATAAAAATCTGATTATCTGACTACATGGTTATTGAAAAACATCCGTTCTCGTGTTATCAACAAAGGTAAACAAACTTTGTCAGTGGCAGTCTTTTGATTTAGAGATCCTATTAAATATACGTGTAGGCATATTACGTGAAAGGGAAAAATCCAAAATAGCATAAAAAAATCAAATCAAAGTTAATCTCTATCTTTCATAATACAAATTCTTGGCTTCATCTTGCATATTTTTAATAAAACATATAAAATGAAAGAAAGTTTTCACTGCACAT